>ML685885.1:458229-507125 GCA_007922175.1 Pelusios castaneus | reverse complement strand
GAAGAATTGATCGGGGAAGTAGAAGTAAATGGCAACCTGGGCAGCAGCGACCATGAGACGGTAGAGTTCAGGATCCTGATCAATGGAAGGAAGGAAAGAAGCAGAACACACACCCTGGACTTCAGAAAAGCAGATTTTGGCTCCCTTAGGGAGCTGATGGGCAGGGTCCCATGGGAAGCTGATCTGAAGGGGAAAGGTGTCCAAGACAGCTGGCTGTATTTTAAAGAAACCCTGTTAAAGGCACAGGAAGATAACATTCCGATGTGCAGAAAGAACAGCAAATGTGGACGGCGACCAGCGTGGCTTAGCAGGGAACTCTGCGGGGAGCTGAAACATAAAAGGGAAGCTTACAAGAAGTGGAAGCTTGGACAGATGACAAGGGAGGCGTATAAAGATATTGCTCGGGACTGCAGGGATAAAATCAGAAAGGCCAAAGGACAATTGGAGTTGCAGCTAGCAAGGGATGTGAAGGATAACAGAAAGGGATTCTATAAGTATATCAGCAACAAGAAAAGGATCAGAGGTGGTGTAGGTCCCTTACTGAATGGGGCAGGCATCCTCGTGGAGGATGATGCGGAAAAGGCTGAAGTACTCAATGCTTTTTTTACTTCAGTCTTCACAGGGCGGGCCAGCTCCCAGGCTACTACACGGGGTAACGCGGACTGGAGAGAAGAGTGGCCCTCAGTGATGGAAAGTCAGGTTAGGGAACACTTAATGAAATTGGAAGTGCACAAGTCCATGGGGCCGGATGAACTGCATCCGAGGGTGCTGAGGGAGTTGGGGGAAGTGATTGCAGAGCCGCTGGCCATTATCTTTGAGAACTCGTGGCGAACGGGGGTGGTCCCGGAGGATTGGAAAAAGGCAAATATAGTACCTATCTTTAAGAAAGGGAAAAAGGAGGATCCGGGGAACTACAGACCGGTCAGCCTCACCTCAATCCCTGGGAAAATCATGGAGCAGGTCCTCAAGGAATCCATCCTGAAACACTTGGAGGAAAATAGAGTGATCAGGAACAGTCAACATGGATTCACCAAGGGCAAATCGTGCCTGACCAACCTGATTTCCTTCTATGATGAGATGACTGGATTTGTGGATGCGGGAAGAGCCGTTGACGTGATATACCTTGACTTTAGCAAGGCTTTTGATACGGTTTCCCACAACATTCTCGTTGGCAAGTTAAGGAAGTATGGGTTGGATGAGTGGACCGTAAGGTGGATCGAAAACTGGTTAGATCAACGGGCTCAGCGGGTAGGAATCAATGGCTCGATGTCTGGTTGGCAACCGGTAACGAGTGGAGTGCCCCAGGGGTCGGTCCTGGGGCCGGTTCTATTCAACATCTTCATTAATGATCTTGATGATGGAATAGACTGCGTGCTTAGTAAGTTTGCGGAAGACACCAAGTTGGGGGGATGGTAGATACTCTGGAGGGCAGGGACAGGATCCAGAGAGACTTGGACAAATTGGAACAGTGGGCCGAAAGAAACCTCATGAGGTTCAACAAAGACAAGTGCAAAGTCCTGCACTTAGGACGGAAAAATCCCATGCACTGCTACAGGCTGGGGACCGATCAGCTAAGTAGCAGCGCTGTAGAAAAGGACCTGGGAGTTATGGTGGACGGGAAGATGAATATGAGCCAACAGTGTGCCCTTGTTGCCAAAAAGGCCAATGGCATATTAGGCTGCATCAGTAGGAGTATTGCCAGCAGATCGAGGGATGTGATAATTCCCCTCTATTCGACACTGGTCAGGCCGCATCTGGAGTACTGTGTCCAGTTTTGGGCTCCCCACTACAGAAAGGATGTGGACAAATTAGAAAGAGTCCACCGGAGGGCAACAAAAATGATTAGGGGGCTGGGGCACATGACTTATGAGGAGAGACTGAAGGAACTAGGCTTATTTAGTCTAGAGAAGAGAAGACTGAGGGGAGATTTGATAGCAACCTTCAACTACTTGAAGGGTTGCTCCAAAGAGGAGGGAGCTAGGCTGTTCTCGAGGGTAACAGAGGACAGAACAAGGAGCAATGGTTTCAAATTACAGCTGGGGAGGTCAAGGTTGGATATTAGGAAAAACTTTCTCACGAGGAGGGTGGTGAAGCATTGGAATGGGCTATCTAGGGAGGTGGTAGAATCTTCATCTTTGGAGATTTTTAAGGCTCGGTTAGACAAAACTCTGGCTGGGATAATTTAGGGGGAGTGGTCCTGCTTTTTAGCAGGGGGTTGGACTAGATGACCTCGTGAGGTCCCTTCCAACCCTATTATTCTATGATTCTATGATTCTATGTATGGGGGGGGGGGATATTTATAGGGGCCCCCATGAGCCAGGCCTGGTCTGGTACAAATCAATTTTTTCATTAATTATTTGAATAATGGAGTGAAGAGTATGCTTATAAAATTAGTGGAGGACACCAAGCTGGGAGGGGTTGCAAGCACTTAGAGGACAGAATTAGAATTCAAACTTACCTTGACAAATCAAGATAACTGGTCTGAAATCATCAAGGTGACATTCTTCAATAAAGCCAAGTGCAAAGTATTTCACTCAGGAAAGAAAAATCAAACACACAACTACAAGACAGGGAATAACTGGGGAAGGCTGGTACTGCTGAAAAGGATCACAAATTGCACACAAGCCAATAGCGCAGTTGTGAAAAAGGTGAATCTGAAGGTGATACATTAATAGCAGTAATACAGATAAGACATGGGAGGTAATTGTTCACACTGTTCGGCAGCCTCGGGACCTCAGCCAGGAGTACTGCTCCATTTCTGATTGACACACTTTAAGGAAAACGTGGATAAATTGGAGAGAGGCCAGGAAAGAGCAATGAAAATGAGGAAAGGTTTAGAAAACCTGCCCTGTGAGGAAAGCTTTAAAAACTGGGCATGTTTAGTCTTGAGAAAAGACGACTCAGGAAAGACCTGATAACAGACTTCCAATATGTTAAGGGCTGTTGTAAAAGGGAGGGTGATCAATCATTCCTCACATTTGCTGAAGGTGGGACAAGTAGTAACGGGCTTTATGTATGGTGAGGGAGATTTAGGTTAGATATTAAGAAAAATTTTCTAACTAGAAAGGTACCTAAGTTCTGGACTAGGTTTCCAATGGAGGTGATGAAATTCCCATCACTGGAGACTTTTAAGAAGAGGTTAGACGAACACTTTACAGGGATGATCTAGACAGTGGTCCCCAATCAGTAGATCATGATCTACTTCTGAAGGGCAGTTGCCACAGAAACCTATGAGCATTGAACCATCTGCTGGAGGAAGGTTGGAGACCACTAATCTAGGTTTTTCTTGGTCCTGCCTCAGTGGAGGGAGCTAGATGTGGTGATTTCTCCAGGTCCTTTCCAGCTCTACATTTCTATGACAACTGAAAGACAGTTCTTCCCTCCTCCACTCTCATGAAGAAAAGCTAATACGGAAAGGAAAGGTGCACTTGTGATCACAGCAGAATAGGAAAGGTTAAAGAGGACAACATCTGTCCAGCAATGAAGGGCCGAGACAGTTTAGTATGCAATCAGAATGCTGCATCATCACCGAGGGAGCATTAATGTCACTCTCACTAGGTCAGCATTTTTATTAGCTCAATGATAGATCCCATCTTCTATTTTTATTGCATTACTCTTAATATTGTGTTTTTCTATTTATGTTTTCACCTTAAAGGTCAGTGAGAATTTAGTGTTGGCGAAATGCACCATATTGACAACTCTGGAGACGGAAGGCCTCTCTTTATGCAGAAAGACGACAGCTCTCTGGCAGCTCTGACTTCTGTGCTTCAGGGCTGATTTACAGGCACCACTTCTAGAGTTCGGTCTCCGAGGCCCACTGTTGAGACTGCCAAACAAGAGTGGGGGCATCTGGGGCCAGTTAGAGTGGTGCGGTGACTTGTGGTCAGGATCCTGACCTCCAGGAACTGGATTGTGATCCACCAACTCTCACTGGACCTCAAACTCCAGGATATTTCATGCATTTGGGCCACCTGGGGCCATGGTGTTTGGGAAAGGGGAGAGCATGATCTCCTCAATGAAGTGGCTGGCCCAGGGCACTCAAAAGATGGAGCTCATCATCCCTAGGCCAGCAATGGGCAAAAATGAACTACTGTCTCATGGCCTACCATGAATGAAGTGGTGACCTTGGTCCGCCTCCACTCAGGCAGGAGTCCTCATTCCAGAAAGCCAGAGCTAATTATTGCTTTTGCTACCGACCAGAATGAGCCTAGGAGAGGATGCCGTAGGTTAGCAGAGCTGTGTGACGGGAGCTTGCCCTTACTTTGCTCCCAGCATCCCTCTGTGGTGGCTCAGCAGAGCACGTCACTCCCCAGGGATATCAATCCAGACCCTATCATCCTCACACATAAGCCCCACCATAGAATGGATGAAAAGCGTAAAGCCGTTGGCTTCTCTGTGTATCACGGTGAGTGCAAATGCCTTTCAGCAAAGAATCGAGTAATGAACGAGCCTTCATCTTTGTCAAACATCCTGGACTCCATTCTCGATGTGATCCACATGCAGCACCGTGAGGCAGGCGGTGTTTGAAATAGAGGAGAGCCATAAATCTCTCCGATGGTATATGGGAATTTTACAGCTTGCAGTTTCCACCGAGAAGTGGCTGTAAATAATGGAGTGGGAAATCTGCCACCTGTCTCTAGGGGAGGATTGATTTGGGTGGAAGTGCTATAGATCTTCATATGTATGCTACTGCTGTAAATAAGCAAAGTTTAAGCAGTGATCTGAGGTCGGTCTCTCTCTCACACACACTCTCTCTGTGGTTCCACCTGTTCGCCTCCCAAGGCTCTGTCTTTGGCTATGGTCTGCTGTACTCCTCGGATGAGTGTAAAAGACCGAAGGGTTACTGCAGGTCTAAGCAGATGGTTGCTGCAACTTAGACATTTTGCTTTTCCATTCAGTTCCTGCTGAGGATACAGGACGGCTGGAAATGGGGGAAGCACCTTTGAAGCTTAGATGATGGTTAGGAGGACGCAGTTTCTGGAGCTGTGCAGTTTGCAAACAAACACTCCTATTGAACGTTCAGTTTTGGATTTTAATGCTGTTGTTCTTGTGTCACAGCATATGGCTCGCTGGTCTATTCCCACCTTTGTTTTGCAGCCTTATGGGGTGGGTCCTGTTTCACATTTTCCAACTTGAAACCCTCTGGAGGAAGCTAACCATCCGAGGGCTTCCACTGGTGTGGGTGATGGCCGGCCGCTGAGCCCGCTGCCTGTGCTGGGTCGAATGCAATCAGGAACCATGATGGGCACACCCTGGCATGTAGCATGACCTCTAGAGCGTGGCAAAGGGGCTCAGGCAGAGTGAAGGGGGCATGCCAGTATAGAACACACCTGCCAATGCATCATCAATTATGGCAGGTTCAGCCAAGACTAGAGCACACCTGTTGGGCACCACTCAACATGCAAAGCCAGCGGAGGCAACGAACGCTCGCCAAGCATTGCCAAATGCACAGCTGTGTTGCTTAGCCTGTCAGGAACACCAGTGGGTTTTGATGGAAAAAAAACCCAACAGACAGGAGCAACTCAGCAAGGGCAGCAGACCAGCAGCTGAAGTCGAATTTTAATCACCTTGCTCCTTTGTACACCAGATTTCCAAACAATTTCCAAAACATCTGTTGAGACCAAAGTGGGATGCAATCTCTTCGCAGTCTTTATTTGCACCCTTTCTGGCTTCATTTTCTGGTTGAGAATTGGGGCTTAACTATCCCTTGCAAATGATCACTGTGAGGCTGACGTGGGACTCCGTCCCTGTACTGAAGAAGGAACACACCGTTTGCTAAGGTGTGAACCGACAGCCTTTTGTCCTAAGAAAGAGAAGAAGCAGCAGCTCCGAATCAAGCTGCAGACAGGGAGGCTGGATCCTTTTGCTATTGTTATTATTTGACACGGTTTTACATTTGAAATTGCTCTTGTAGGGTCAGTCTTGCTAACCAGCTACTTCCTGTCTCATGTGGTGTTCCCTCCGTGGCCTCTCTGCTGAGGCCGATAATGCAATGGGGACATGGACACTTACCAGCAAGTAACTGGATCGAATCCTCTCACTTATTGCATGTGAAAGCCCATGCACCAAAGTCATCAACGTGTCAGCCACGACCAATCCGTACGGGCCCATGTTCATAACCTAGAGATGAGAACATTCTGTTGTAGGCTCGCAGAAGTACCTAGACCCAAAGAAGAGCTCTGTGTAAGTTCAACAGCTTGTCTCTCACTCCAACGGAAGGTGGCCCAAGAACAGAGATCACCTCACCCACCTTGTCTCTCCAGTTGCCTCAGGTCAACGATACTACAGAAAACATCCCAGTTTCTTTTCTGCCTTCTCCAAATTCCACAAAAAGAAATATTGATGCTGAAGCCATGGCTTGCCAGAGACTCAGTGGCAGGGCATTGATACGCAGCCCTGGGCAGGGTAAAATGAAATGGGAGATAATAAAAATGTTCATGAATAAAGCCTGTAAAGCCTAGAAACCCTTGGAGGAGGAACAGGGACCCGGGGTGTTAAGCATTGTATACATCTACAACAGGGAGAGATCGCAGCTCTAGAGAGCTGAAGAAATCTCTTAAAATCAGCATTAAGCTCTGCTTTTCAGTGTCTTGACAAACTCTTCCCCTTCTGCTGCCACACACAGGGCCTTAAGGAAAATCAGAGGAGAAAAAGAACTGAGGATGATAAAACATGGCTTCCCTCAACAAAGGGCTACCGATTTTCTTAAGGAGATCCCTGTAGTGCGATTCGCATCTCTGCACAGTAACATCCTCTTTCTTTCTTTTGTTTCCCCTCAGGAAGAGGCGATCGTCACACCAGGAGCCAGAGAATAGAACTTGATGAATGCTGAAAAGACATTTCACTCCTAACCACAAACTAGAGGGACCTGGTTCCAGCTGGTCAATGCTAGAGTTCAGTGGGGAATTTCAGCTCATATATAGTCTACAGAAGAGAAGACTGAGGGGAGATTTGATAGCAACCTTCAACTACTTGAAGGGTTGCTCCAAAGAGGAGGGAGCTAGGCTGTTCTCAAGGGTAACAGAGGACAGAACAAGGAGCAATGGTTTCAAATTACAGCTGGGGAGGTCGAGGTTGGATATTAGGAAAAACTTTCTCACTAGGAGGGTGGTGAAGCATTGGAATGGGCTATCTAGGGAGGTGGTAGAATCTCCATCTTTGGAGATTTTTAAGGCTCGGTTAGACAAAACTCTGGCTGGGGTGATTTAGGGGGAGTGGTCCTTCTTTTTAGCAGGGGGTTGGACTAGATGACCTCGTGAGGTCCCTTCCAACCCTATTATTCTATGATTCTGTGATATAATTGATATATGTAACCTCAGAAAGGGATGCAGACATAAATTTTCTAGACACCATTAATGGCTACTTCTGGAAGCATCTAGTCCTGGAACCTAGAAAGGCAGAGGCAATTCTTGATTTAGTCCTAAGTGGAGCACAGGTCCTGGTCCAGGAGGGGAACATAGCTGAACCGCTTGGTAATAGTGACCACAATGTAATGAGATTTAACATCCTTGTGGGGGAAAAAGACTAAAAAAGTCAACTGCAGTAGGCTTTCATTTCAAAAAGGAGAACTACACAAAAAATAAGGTAACTAATTAAAGGGAAATTAAAAGGAACAGTCACGAAAGTGAAATGCCAGCAAGGGGCATGGAAACTTGCAAACAACACTATAGTAATGCTCAAATTATATATATATATATATATATATACCTCAAATTAAAAAAAAAGAATAGGACCAAAAATGCCACCTTGACTAAATGGAGTAAAACAGGCGGAGGCAAAAGGCATCCTTTGAAAACTGGAAGTCAAATCTTACTGAGGAAAAGAGAAACGCGTACAAACTCTGGCAAGTCAATTTTAAAAGTAAAATTGGGCAGGCAAAAAAAAAGAAAGATTTTGAGGAGCACCTCGCAAGAGATGCAAAAGCTAACAGAAAAAAGTATTTAAGTGCTTGAGAAGCAGGAAGCCCGCCCAACAATCAGTGGGGCCACTGGGCGAGGGCGCTAAAGGAGCATGCAGGGAAGACATGGTTGTTGCAGAGAAGCTGAATGAATTCCTTGTATTGACCTTTGTGGAAGAGGATGCAAGTGACGTCCTCAGATTTGTCACCTAAAAAGAACTCTCCCAGACTGAGGTGCCATTAGAGGAGGGTTTGGAACAAATTAAACAGTACTAAGTTCCCAGGAGGGACTGTATGGTATTCACCCAGCAGTTCTCAAGGAACTTAAATATGCAACTGCAGAACTTCTATCTATGATATGTAACCTTAAATGAGCTTCTGTACCAGATGCCTGGAGGATAATTAATGCAACGCCAATGTTTTAAAAAGGCTCCAGGGGTGACCCCGCTGATAAGAAAAGCCATAATGCCAAGTCTCTGCCGCCTTCCAAAGTCCCCTCCACCGAGACTCCCCAGCACTGCAGAGGAGAATATATAGTGGCATTGAGCCCCGTGCTGCTACTGCTGTTAGCCTCCTGTAGTCTTCCTTGCCATCACCCAATACAATTAGGTCCTAGCAGAGATGACCTGCTGCCAGTAGAAGAACCCCACCACCGAAGGGTACTTTCAGCGGCAGGGTAGGGGAACTTCTTTCAGGGGCGGGCCGTCTCTAGGCACACAGTCAACTGCCATGCCACGACACACTAATGTGCTGTGACACAGCGGTTGAGAACCACTGGGATACAGCATACTTGGACTTTCAGAAAGCCTTTGACAAGATCCCTCACAAAGGGGTCTTAATTAAAGTAAGCAATCATGGCATAAAGTGGAAAATCCTCTCCTGGATCAGTAGCTGATGAAAGGACAGGAAATCAAGGGTAGGAATAAATGTTCAGTACTCACAGCGGAAAGAGGTAAATAGTGATGTTGCCTAGGGATCTGAACTGGGCCCAGTACTGTTCAGTGTATTCAGAAATGATCTGGAAAAAGGAATAAACAGTGAGTTGGCAAAGTTTGCAGACAGTACAAAATTACTCAGGCTAGTTAAGTCCAAAGCAGACTGTGAGTAATTACAAGGGGATCACACAAAACTGGGTTACTTGGCAACAAAATGGCAAATTAAATTCAGTGTTGATAAGTGCAAAGTAATGCACACTTGAAAACATACTCCCAACTATACAAACAGAATGGTGGAGTCTAAATTAGCTGCAACCACTTAAGAAAGAGATCATGGAGTCATTGTGGCTAAATCCGTTCAATATGCAATGGCAGTCAAAAAAGCTAACAATGTTAGGAACCATTAGAAAAGGGAGAGATAGTAAGACTGTAAAGATTATAATGCCACTATATAAATCCATCGTATGCCTACATCTTGAATACTGTGTGCAGTTCTGGTCACCTTATCTCAAAAAAGATATATTAGAATTGGAAAAGGTACAGAGAAGGCAACAAAAATGATTAGAGGGGTGAGGTGAGATTAAAAGGACTGGTACTTTTCAGCTTGGAAAAGAGATGACAAAGGGAGGATATAATAGAGGTCTATAAAATCATGACTGGTGTGGAGAAACTGAATAGGGCAGTGTTATTTAACCCAACACATAAGAACCAGGGGTCACCTGATAAAATGAATAGGCAGCAGTTTTAAAACAAACAATCAGAAGCATTTCTTCATACAACACACATTCAACCTGTGGAACTGCTTGTCAAGGGATGTTGTGAATGCCAAAAGCATGAGTCAAAAAAAAGAACTAGAGGAGCACATGAAGGAGTGGTCCATCTATGGCTATTGGCCAAGATGGTCATGGACCCCATGTTCTGGGGGTTCGTAAGCCTCTGACTGCCAGATGCTGATGCTGAATGGCAGGAAAGGAATCACTGAATAGCTGCCCTGTTCTGTTCATTCCCTTTGAACCACAAGGCACTGGCCACTGTCAGAAGACAGGACACTGGGCTGGGTGAACCACTGCTCTGACACAGTGTGGCCATTCTCATGTTCTGTTCATAGTGTTCTAAGGGGCAATCCGGCTGCACCAGAGATAGTTGGAATGAGAAATGGGTTAGAACTAAGTGGAGCTTAGTCACGGGTTCACTCTCTGCTAGTGGCGCCTCGTGCTAGCCTGGCCATCTTGAGAATTAATTCTGTCAGACATTGCGCTCTCCCTCTGGTGGGCTATGTCTGCACTAGAAAAGTTAAGTCACTTAATAAGGTCGAATTTAAGTCAACTTAAAGTCGACCTTGTTACGTTGACTTAACAAAGTGGCTCCTTTTTAAGTTGACTTTATTAAGTCGACTTAACATTGGACATAGGCGTCCACACTGTCCTTAAGTTGACTTAAGGCTTAAGTCGACCTAAGGAGGGGTAGTTATTAAGTCAACTTAAACTTTCATTAAGTCGACTTAAGGAATTTCTTACGTCGATTTAATGAAAGCCCAGTGTGGACATGGAGTAATTTAGGTCGACTTAAGGGTCCTTAAGTCGACCTAAATTGCTAATGTAGACAAACTCTCGGGCCCTCTCCTGGCTGGCTGACATATCTGGCTCCCTTGGCTGGGAGGAGAACCGAAGACCGCCTTCTGCACTGGCTTCCAACCCAGGGATCCTATAACAAGCAGCAAAAGCCTGACCCATTGCTGCTCTTTCCTAGGGCTTCTTCCTACAGATGTCTTCCCTTCTCTCTGGGGTTGCCAGCCTCCCAACTCTGCCTTCCTGCAGCCAGTTTACTGGCTTCATCCACCCCATCTTTCCTGAACAGGTGAGCCTGTGTGCAAATTAATTAGCTCCCTGCTCCCTGGCTCCATCTCCAGGTGCAGCCTGGGGAATTAATTGGCCAGCCTGATCTCCTTCCAGTCCTATGGAAATAGGGTTCTGTTAGTCAGGAAATGCAGGAGGCTGGGTCTAAAGGTTATAGAAGGAAATGAACAAACTGGCTCAGTCGCACCACGTTTGCAGAGCTGGCACGGGGCATAAAGGCTATGTCTACAGTAGAAAAAGTTAAGTCAACTTTATAAGGTCGACTTTAAGTCGACTTAAAGCTCACCTTATTAAGTCAATTTAACAAAGTGGACTAAATTGACTTAAAGTTAAGTCGACTTAGTCCATTTTGTGAAGTCGACCTAACCACCCTTAAATCAACTTAATAAAGTCGACTTAAGGGTTACTCCACGTCCACACCATCCTTAAGTCAGTTGTTATTAGTCGTGACTTAAGGCGGTTGTTATTAGGTCGACTTAAGCTTTCATTAAGTCGACTTAAGGAATTTCTGACCTAATTTGCTAGTGTAGACATACCCAAGCAGACTAAGCAGGTGCTTAGGGCCCTGAGCAGCTTAAGGTCTCCACTGTTTAGGGGGGTCCCCAAAATATTCCTGCTTAGGGCTCCTGATGGCCAGTGCCAGCACTGCATGCCTTTCTCCCTAAGACCCGCCCCAAATCTGTTCTGAGATGCTAAATCATCCGTCCACCATCCTATGTATCACTTCTTTTTGCTCAGCTCTGTATTCCTTGGAGGCAGAAGTGCTGAAATAATAAGAGGCAAGGCTGGTCTGTTGTGGTAACTGGCCCAGAGGTAAGAAGTAGGATGGGAGCTGTCCCTGTGAATTTTCCCACCTAATATTGCAGACGTTAGAGGCTCAGGTGAGGTCTGGATCTACACCAAACGTTGTGAGGTTCCCCACTTGCTAATTTACTGACTGTGAGGAGATGTAGGTGAGATTTGTCCTTTATTGCACAATAATTCCCTGTGCTGCATTTCCCCATCGATCATACCAGAAGCCAGGAAACATCTTCTGCCAAAAGAAAAATGTTTTTTTCATTATTTTTCATCAAAATTTCAAAACAATTTGACCACCCAGCGAGCCAGTAGAAAATATCGGTGTGGGGTATGTATGAGTTGAGCAAGAACGAGAGAGAGATTCACAATATTTTGTCAACTTTTCTTAACATTTTGAACTTTTTCAAAATTTATGATCAGCTCAAACTATATCTGGTTTCTTCCTAGTGTCCGCTTCTGTTGCTGCTTAAGTGGCTTTTTTGGGCCAATAATTTCCCTGCCTGGTTCCTCTGTATAATCAGAACTATTTGCAAAGAACTACTCCTTTTTCTAACACTAACTCTCTAAATAAATACACCCCCCATCTTCTCTCTCCACCATGCACCTCTGGTCATCAGAACCCTTTTGCTTGTCTTTTTTTCTCTAGATTAGACTGGATGGGAAAATGCTGTTTATTTGTCATGGAAAAAATGATATGAACAATTATGAATTTTTTATTTCTGGTTTTCAAAAAGTGGGGAAAATAATCAATTTTCTGGGTTTCCCCTTCTTTTTCGCACTAGAAAAAGGGAGAGAGAAAGAGGGGGAGTGCAAAAAGCTGGGGAGAAAAACCTCCACACAATTTTTTTCTGGTTTTCAAACAACTTTTACTTTCTTGTCAGAAAACAAAGTTTCAAACTAATACAACATTTTATTCAAAAAACCATTTTTGGTCAACAAAATATTTCCCCATTTTTTTTCTCTCAACTCTCAACTTTTATATGTTCCCGTAACCTCTCTCCACAGCTCCTTCCTTCCCACCCTTATGGCATCTATTGTCCACCTATGGATTCCTCCTGGTTTTTCAGGCCTGAATCCTGCCATGCTCTGAGCACTGCCTGGGATTGAGGGTACCCCACAGCAGGAGGGCTCCCTACTCTGCAGAATTTAGCTCTGTAAAGTCGAGTACGCTCATACTGAGGTGTCAATCTACCACCTCCTTCCTCACTGGCTATCCAGGTGATGGGTGATCCTGAGCTCTTTGAGATGGGGTTCAGAGCCCACTCTGCCTTGCTCCTGGTTGCAGACCTGAGGAATGCCATGAATTATACTCCCCAAAGGGGTGTGATTGCAGTCTGCAGCAAGGGATGCTGGGAAAGGAGGACAGGACAGAATCATGCCCCTTTGCTCAGACCAGAGGGAGGTGGAAGTAGCGGGAGTTCCTGGTCTTCCCTCTGAACGGACCTGGCCAGTGGCTGGAAGACCCTGGAGAGGAGGATGCTATTTGGACGCTTGGGATTGTGCAGTAGGGCCCAGCCTGCAGGAGACTTTGCCCGCGGGCAAGGAGATGACTCTGAGAAGAGACCAGGATCTGCTTCCTTTTTAGAAGCCCAAGGCTGGAGCTTCTGAAAACAAGACAGTTCCTTTCTTTGTGGGCCAGAGCAATGCTTTGGGTTTGGACTTTCAGTACGTTGGAAGGGGAGGTGTTTCAGTTAGTGGAAAGGGCTAAACTGACACACCAGACAGGGAAATGGAGGCAGGGTCTGAATGTCGCTGATGGGCTGACAAAGAGGAGACTGGAATGGGTTATTTTCCCAGCTCTTCTGCTGGAAGACCCTGGATAGACATTTCCCCTTCCTGTGCCCGGTCTCCCTCTGTCTGTTCAGATGAAGTCTTTGGACAGGAACTGTCCCACACCTGGTTTTTTATACCACACAGTGGGGCAATCTTATCCAGGGATTTTAGGAACTACTCTAATATCGATAACAAGTTCCAGAGGGGGAGCTGTGTCAGTCTAGTTCAGCAAAACAAACAGAGTCCTGTGGCACTTTGAAAGACTAACAAATTTATTTATCTCATGAGCTTTCATGGGAGAAAATCCCATTTTGTCAGCTTCCCCATCTCCAAGCGTCTGACGAAGTGGGATTTTCTCCCAGAAAAGCTCATGCAATAAATAAGTTTGTTAGTCTTTAAAAGTTTCACAGGACTCCTTCTTTTTTTTCAATAACAAGAGTAACAGTTCTATGCAAATTAATTAATTAACTCACAATAAATGTCACACACAAAGGTGCAAATAATGCAGCACATTCTCCCCTGAGCTGGCAGCCTCCTTCACTCCCAGACATTTCTTTGCATTTTTGCTTTCTAACCAATGACCTCTCCTTTTGTCCAGATGCCTGAGAGTAGAATTCCCTAAATATTAATGTATCTGAATTGAAGTTCCCCCCAGTGATATCTCCAGGCTGCTCTTCATTTCTGCTTTCCATCCTTCTGTAACTTTTCTCTAAAATCCACTGGGCTGCCAGATCCCCTCCTCAGAATCATCTGTGGGTAAGATTTGCGAACAACATATTGCTTCTAGATTGCTTTGGAAAATTTTAAAGATATTTGTATTAATAATCACATTTGTGGTATCCTTTTCTTCCCAAATGAGATACTCTGTCCCTAATAATCACCACTGGACAAAATTTACTTCCACCTGAAGTCAATGGAAAGGGTCTCATTGGCTTCAATTGGAGCTGTATTTGGGGGGCTCCTATCAAAAGGATGTCATGGGACTTTGCTAGAAATAGATTATGAGGCAGACTCAGTAAAATTTAAGCAAAATTTAAGCACATCCCTGAGTGAGTGTGTGTGTGTGGGGGAGGGGGAAGAAAAAGTGTGACTACGTGAGAGAAAGAGAGAGATCATTGTGTTGGAAGGAATCAGAACTTCCTATCTGTGTGACACAGTACCTATACTGCAAACATCTGAAGGGGACTGTCCATTAGGTACCCTTATAGATGCAATACCCACTGCGTATATTTGGCATTCGCGCTATCACTACGGCATAACCCAGTTCTGGTCAATACAAAACCCATTGGAGCATTTATAGACCAAAACGAAGCTAGGTTACATTGGAAACTGGCAATTTCAGTGGCTTCCTGCCCCCTCCTGAAGAGCCTTGCTGTCTGTGGTATCCTTGTGAAAGCCTGTAGCCAGCAATTACATTATTTGTATTTAAACATTACCAACACAGCCGCGGAGAGCAGCAGCCAGCAGCCAGCAGTTAGCTCACCTACGAGAATTAGTATAAGGGGGACTTTAACTTCCCTGAGATCTCTTGGAAGATTATTACAGCAAAACATAATATGTCCTGCAAATTTGAGGGGCAGGGCCCAGGGCCAATCAGCCTGCCGGGGACCCCTCCCCCTGTGCTGAGGGTGGGGCAGGGCCAGCCCAGAATCTGGGCTCTGCGCTCTCATTCTGTGCCGGTCCAGGGCCAATCGCTCTCCCGCCCCGCTCCTGGGGACAGCTGCCCCACCGTGGGGGCAGGGCAGGGATCTGCCCCTTCCCACTTCCGCTCCTCCCCTTGCTGCCGAAGGCAGTGGGGGGGCAGCGTGGCAGTGGGGGGCAGCAGCGTGGGCCGCGTGTGTAGGGGACGGTTTCTGATTCCCAAAGTTGGGGAAACAATTAGGGGGTTGTCCATGTTGGATCTGGCTTTGACCAACAGACATGAAGTAGGTGTGAACGTGAAGATGGTCGGGAATTTGGGAGGAGGTGATCAGAGTGTGAGAGAAGTCGTGATCCTATGGAAAGGAGGAGATGAGAACAGCAAAGGAAGGACACAGGACTTCAGACAGGCTGATTTCAACTGATCAGAGAAATAGTAGGCAAGGTCCCATGGAAAGACCAGTGAGGAGGAAAAGGAGTCAAAAGGGAGTGGAATGTAATCCTAGCGGCTCAGCATCAAGCTGCTCCAATGCAGGGGAAAGATAAGAAGAGCCACAGGAGGCCGATAGGGCTTGACTTTCTTCTTTGGCAGGGTAGCTGGTTTGGTGAATAGGGGGAATGCAGTAGACGTAACACACCTGGACTTCAGCAAGCATTTTTGACACAGTCCCGCACGGCATTCTGATAAGTAAGCTGGCAAAACAAGGGCAAACAGAAATACCATGGCTTGGATACGTAATTTTTATGCAATAGCAAAGACAGAATAACTATTCATGGCAGGAGGTTGGATTGGTGGGAGGAGATCTCAAGTGGCATTTCACAAGGATCTGTTCTTGGCCCAGTGTTGTTTAACCTCTTTACTAATGACCTGGAGGTAGGAACACAGAGCATGCAGATGAATCTGCCAGATGACACAACGCTGGAGCTGCTGCCAATACTTGGGAGGATAGAGCTAAGATTTAGAGGGATTTTGCTACATTGGAGAATCGGGCTATAAACAATAAAATGACAGTCAGCAAAGACAAATGTAAGGTCCTAAACTTAGGGAAGAAAAACCAAATGCACAAATTCAGAATGGGGGGGCCACAGGCTCGGCAGCAGCCTTGCTGAGAAGGATGGATCACAGCCTCAGCATGAGTCCACAGTGCGATGCTATCGAAAGAGCAATTTTGGGTTGCATTAACAGAGGCCCAGCATGGAAATCATGGGAGGTGACAGAACCGCTCTGCTCGGTGCTGGCGAGGCCTCAGCTGGAGAACTGTGTGCAGTGTGGGTCACCAATGAACAGAAAGGATGTAGGGAAACTGGAAAGGACCTGGAGGCGAGTGACAAAGATGATCAAAGGAGTGGATCTCAAGCCATATGAGCAAAGGCTGAAGGACCTGGGTATGTTTAGTTTGGAAAGAGGAGATTAAGGGGGGGACATGATAGCAATCTCCAAAAACTTGAAAGGCTGCCATAAAAAAGATGGAGAAAAGTTGTTCTCTTTTGCCTCAGAGGGCAGGACAAGGGCCAGTGGGTTCAAACTCCAGCACAGCGGATTCAGCTTAAATCTCAGGAAAAGCTTTCTAGCTGCCAGAACAGCAGGACAATGGAACAGCCGCCTCAGGAGACTGGAAACATCTTTACTGGTGGTTTTCAATCGGAGGTTGGAGAGTCACCTGTCTTGGATGGTTTAGACACAAATCCCACCGGGAGTTAGACTCGATGGCCCTTCCATCCCTTCTGGCCCTGTGATTTTATTATTCTATGATTCCATGATTCTGTCCCTACCGTCCAGAACCTCTCCTCCCAAAATGTAGGACTCCTGTTGGCTGTATAACCATCCTCTCCCTTCCATTACCAAGTGCCCCAGGTGAATACACGGGCCATTTAAAGCTTGAATTCAATCTTAGCTAGAACACGGTGGGAAATGGCTATCCTGTCTCAAGATTTCGAAATTTTTTCCCATCCCAAAGCATGAGGAAAAGTTGAAATTTGGGGGAGGAAATTGTGAACCAAAAATCCAAACATTTTTAGCCCAGGCTTCATTTTGATTGCAACCATATTTATTTAAAAACGAGTAAGGAGGCTGTTTTGATAATTTCCACACCTTTTGGCAAACACTTTCTGAGTTGAGAAATTCATTGTAACCCGACCCTTTCCCACAAATTGGGTTGTGACAAACTGCCATATTTCCGTGATAAAAACATTATGTCAAGCGATTCCCAGCCAGCTTTCCTCTTAACCCCTTGATCTCAGGAGTAAACTGCTGCACCGTTTTCCTGAGTGCATCTTCGTCAGTGTCAAGTGTTTTTCAGAAGCCACATTAAGTGCAGGGTGATCTTTTTCAAGATGACCCAACAACTTGAGGGCACCGGAGATGCTCAGGAAAGTTATCTGGGATGACAGAGCCTTGCAAACCTGTTGGGTTTACTATTGCTTTTTCAAATGGTCCCCTTTGGCTGTGTTACCACATTTCTGGCACGGGGAGCTGACAACAGTGTATATTTGCAGACTCTGATACCTGTCTTTCTCAACTGGGTGTTGATAACCCCAGAGGGAAATGAGCAAGATCTTTGCCTACCAGATTTTCTTTCATCCTCACTAGGGATTCTCCGTCCACGCCTCCCCTGTCAACTGAGATGGCAGAGCCCAAAGCGAATAGGTTCAGATAAAATCCCTTTTTTCCCTTCTTTCGATGTGGTTTATAATTTTTACCAAGAAAGGGAAGACACGCTCCATAAATCAGGACCTGAGGGATAGAATCTCAGCTCAATGTGGCGCCAGTCTCCCTCGGTAGAAGATAAAGCTGTAAATATAATGCAGTTTTCAACAGCGAGCCTGCTAGGCTGTGACATTGTGTTAGAACAATGGTCCATCTAGACCAGTATCCCATCCTCAAACAGCAACCACTACCAATTGCTTCAGAAGGAAAAACAGAACAGGGAAATTTTAAGTGATCTGTCCCGTTTTCCAGACCCAGCTTCTGGCAGTCAGGTTTAGAGACACCTAGAGCAGTAGTTTTCAAACCACGGGTCGGGACCAGTACTGGGTCACAGACCCACAGGCACTGGGTTGCGGCGTCTCCTGCTGCCGCCACGAAAAGACTGGAATGCACTGCTCAGAGATGTAATGGTTAGGTCGTGGGCGTAAATGATATTTTTCAACTGGGTCCTGAGAAAAAAAGGTTGAAAACCAGTGACTTGGAGCATGCGCTTGCATCCCTGACCACCCTGGCAAATAGTCACTGATGGACCTGTTCTCCAGGAACTTATCTAGTTCCCTTTTGAATCCAGATAGCTATTTGGCCTTTATGACATCCCCTAGCAATGAATTCCACCAGTGAACTGTGTGAAGAAATACTTTCTTTTGTTTTTTTTTTTTTATACTTTCTGCAGATTAATTTCATTTGGGTGAATTCCTATTCAATTTCTCTTTCATTCCCTCAAGCACATTTATGTCAACAGATAATTAACATTAATCATAATAAAACAGGGCTGGATATTGTCATGACCTTAGGCTTTGCAATGCAGCCATGTAGTGCCATGTTACAGTATATCAAATATTGAGATGGGTTAATTTTTTTAACCAAAACTTTTTGGCAAAAAATGCAAATTGAGCAACACACAAAAAAATCATATTGATTTCACCAAATGCTTATGATTTAATAAAAAATCCTCAATATTTTAAACTTTGCATTTTCAAAACAAAACATTTTTGATTTTTCTATTTAAAATGCCTTTCGGTTTCAAAATTTCCCATCATTTTAGTTTTTTAAAAAATGCACAAAATCTTAACAAAATATTTCTTTCAACCCAAAATGATTTTTTTGATTTGATGAACATTTTGAAAAAAACGTTTTCATTTCAATCTAGAACAATTTCTTAACATTTTTTCAGATATGCCAGCGAACTGGAAAATCCGTTATTAGTCCGGATCTGATCAAATGATGCCCACAGAGGCCAGGAAAGGAATAGGTTGCAGCACAGTTCAATTGATAGCTGTATTTTTTCATTTAGAAGGCTGCCTTTAATTTTTGCTCTTCTGCTCAGTTCGGCAGTGGCCTCTGCCCTCCGGAGTTCCAGACGTGTGATCGGATGAGAGTCTGTTAGCCTGAGATTTCCAGCGCAGTTGAAGAAATTCAAGAGACAAAGAGATTCAGAGAATATCTGGATCGATACTGCGAGTGCAAGGTGCTTCTCCAAATGAAAGCTTTATAAAAGGTTATCACATCACTAATCTCTGACAGTGGCTGAGGAAAGATTCACAGAGTTTTAAGCGGGTTGGAACCACTATGATCACTCAGTTTGACCTCCTGCATAACAGAGGCCCAAGACTTCACCGAGGATATTAGACTAAATGGACTAATAGTTAAAGAAGAAGTAGGACTGACTAATGGTCTGTTGGATAAGGCAGGAGGTAGGATAGCAGGCTAGACAGAGGAAAGTGGGGTCCAACAGTCTGGGAAATAACTCCTATGGTCTCTTGTGTATTCATCATTCTCTGGTTCCCTCGGATTGTCTTCAAGTTTACTTCCAAAGGGGCAGCTGTGTTAGTCTAGTTCAGCCAAACAAACACACGTGTTAATCTTTAAAAGTGCCACCTGACTCCTTGTTTGTTCAAGTTTACTGAGATTTTCCACGGGGGCACAACGTTATCCATTTTTGTACTAGTTCATCTTTAAATTCCCCAATGTGCAAAATCAACAAAACCCAAGCACCTCCTGCGACCCTCCCACCCGACCCAAAGTACAAGTGTCCCTCCCCTCAGCTTTCTCCAAGCCTGTGTTTTCCATACATCACAAATCCACAAGGGTTTCACATCTGCTCAAAATTTGAGACTGATAAGGTAGTTTCAATTAAAAGGTTTCACTTAAACCTCCCCACGAAATAGGCTGACTTCAGTGGAAATAAAGAGTTAAGCAACTCAAAATAGCAAAGAAGTCAGATTTCTGTGTCCTGTGGTGGTGGTAGGTGGAGTCTTTCCTTCTTATCATCAACATAGGAGAGATCAGGGCCACAAGGTGCAGTACAAGTACATGGTAGGAAACACCCCAACCCTGCAGAGGTTACAAATCTAAGCAGCCAAGGGGCAGGAGAAAGGAATGATTTTTCTCCCTATTTTACAGATGGGACACTGAGGCTCAGATTAAGTGACACACCCAAGGTTACACAGGAAGTCTGTGACAGGGACAGGAAAACAGGTTGCCTGAGTCCTACTCCAGTCCCTTAAACCCAAAGCCACCTCCTCCAGCTATTTACAGGTGCAAAGAATCATCAACAAATTAGCCCCAGCATCAAACCACCCCACTGGCCCCCTGATCATTTCAGGATCCAGTTCAAAACTGTCTTTCTTGCTATTAAGATCATTTTGTTGGACTTGCTCTTAAAAATCTTGATGACTTTATCTCTCCACTGTTCATCCAGAGCCAAGACTCTCACAAACTTCCCCTTGTGGGGATAGCTCCGGTTGCCTGAAAAAACCTGTATCTCCGAGCCTCAGCAATGCTCTGCCTCAGGTGGGAGCTTGGCTTTTTATTTCTTCCTTCACCTTAGCCTTCACTTTTCTCTCCCTGAGCAATGAGCTTATCCTGTTGCAGTTGTATTCAACTCTGAGCATTATGAGCGAGCTGGTATGGAAGAGGCTACACAAATAAAGCTTCCGCTGTACCACGGCCACCTTATGTGAAGCCAGAGGGATGAAATTCCAAAGGGGTAGCCGTGTTAGTCTATTGTAGAAAGACAACAGAGTCCTGTGGCACTTTTAAAGACTAACAGATTTATTTATCGCATGAGCTTTCGTGGGAGAAAATCCCACTTCGTCAGATGCTTTGAAGATGGGAAAGTTACAGAGTGGGAGGAAATAAAATGCAGGGGAGTGTATGACATAGCATCAGGTCAGGCTGTAACAGCAAATCAAAATAGGTGTTAGGATTCAAAACACTGGGGAACAGCACATAGAGGAGGGGGGAGGTCAAATCACTTGATGTAATGGGAGAAAAATCCATAGTCCCTGTTTAACCCCAAGACAACTGAGTCAAATTTGCATATAAGTTCGAGTTCTGCAGTCTCTCTTTGAAGCTGTGATTTGAACAAGTGATTTGACCTCCCCCTCCTCTGTGTGCTGTTCCCCAGTGTTTTGAATCCTAACACCTATTTTGATTTGCTGTTACAGCCTGACCTGATGCTATGTCATACACTCCCCTGCCTTTAATTTCCTCCCACTCTGTAACTTTCCTATCTTCAAAGCGTCTGACGAAGTGGGATTTTCTCCCATGAAAGCTCATGCGATAAATAAATCTGTTAGTCTTTAAAAGTGCCACAGGACTCAGAGGGATGAAAGTGAGCACAAAGACATTTAGCCTGAACTTCAGGGAAGGAATGTTCCAGGAGGGAGATCTGTTTGGCTGTAGAATATTTGCTAAAGGGACATAATAGAGGATCTATTACTTAAGTCGATGGCTTGTTTGCATGGATTTGCATGCAGACAAAGGGGGTGTGAATTGCAGCACACACTGAAGTGCTGCAGAGTAACTATCCCATGTATATCTTGCCAGCCGAAACTGGAAGCAGGGCCAGATTTAGGGGCAGGAGACCCAGGTGAGTGACTGGGGTTGGGGAGCAGTTTTTGTTATTACCGACAAAAGGGAAAACTGAATGTTTGAAATGACGTTTCAGGTATTCCCTATGGGAATTCATCTTTCACTAATCACCTCGCATGTTCTGGACCTTTGAGGAATTTCCTGGACCGACCCTTCCAGACTTTCTGAGAACTACGTTTTCCCTAGAATGTTGTCAGGTGTATAAGGGGTGGTCAGTCAGTGAGACATAAGAACAAAATGAAGTAAACTGAGAGCCCAGCTGCGATATTCTGAACCTTGTTTTATTGTGTGATTGTGGCATTAATAAATACAGATTGACAGACCCTAGCGTACAAATGTATTATTTTATATGACAGGGATACATCCTGAATGCAAATTGTGCTTCAAAGGGGCTACAAATGAAACAAAATATAAGGTATTCAGAAGTTTAACCACCATTCCTCACCTGGGCACTGTTTGATCTCGGGTCAATTTTGACTACAAAGAACCCAGTTCCTATTGATGTAGACCTGTTGGAAATGGGACTCCATTAAAGCAATCTAAGTTCCTTTTCGTTCACGCCAGCAAGGTCTATGCAGCGCAGCCAAAGTGCAACATTTCAGTGCGTGCTGCAACATAAACTCCCCATAGCTCTGGAAGAGGGCTAGGTAGACAAGCTGGAGAAAGTATGTAGGGAAACAGTGTTGGTAACTCCCATGATTTAATTGTGCCTCTTGTGGTATTTGGTGCATTGTTTTCTTAAAGACCCAGCTCCTGGATTCATGTGAGAATCATTATTTTCATGTTTAAAGTGAATTTCTAATCTTTATGGTTGCAAGAAAAGCTTGAAAATGGGCACCCTAAAGGCTGAAACATCGGAAGGCAAGTTACATTGAAAATCAGTTAAAAATCTCATTATTGTTAAACCAAGTCTCAGGATTCAGAGGACTTAGCTCATGACTTTCGAATGCTAGAGGTTGGCAAGAATGGAGAAAAATCCTGTCCTTGGAAGCAGCTGCTTTCTGGGCCCACCTGAATGAGCAAGGCTGAGGACAGAGGAGGAGAAGGAGGAGAAAGTGCTGTAATCGGAGAACCCAGCACTGCTGGAGGCTGGTTTAATACAAGAGCTTTGAGTGAGCAGCAGCCAATAAACCCCTATTGAACCTGCATCTGAGTGTGTGTGTGGGCCTGCAATCCCCTTCTTCCACTCAGCACGAGACCTGACTCCCTCTATCCATTACACATTACTGGCCTCGCTGACAGCTCCCAGTAGCTAATTACGATATTTACTAGTGCTTTGGTGGGGAGATGGACAAGACCCATTAATAATTTCTATGCTCTAGGCTGGAGTCTGGTCAAACGGCCATCTGGCACTCAGCAGATGCCACTGTATAGGATGCTTTATAAATACAGTAGGAAGCTGGCTAGGTCTTTCCAGGCTGTACTGCCAGCTCCACGCCTGCCTTTTCCTTTCCGAGGCAGGCACAGAAATTCCACATTTCCCACCTTCCAACAGCTCTCCAGAGTTTCTTCCTGTGAGATTCAGGGATTTAGGGGGTTCAAGAAATACCTGCCTTGTTTTATTTTGCTCTGAACACTGGTGGAAACTAACTTATGCAAAGGCTCCTCGATGCCATCCCTGCTATACAAGATACACCCTGCAAAACTCCGATTAGACGCCTCCCGGTCGGCTTCTGCTGGCCTCTAATAGCTTTTCTTCTCCTCTGCTGGAGGACTTGCCAACTGGCCCGTTGTTCTGTTCCAAAACCCAGCTGTCAACTGGAACCAGCAGGGAGCAGCTGAAAATTTGCAATTGTATCTGTTTGCCGGTCCAGGGGGAGCCCCGTGCCCTTATCAAACAAGACAAGACTTCCCTCCAGACATCCTATCACAGCTTCGACTGATGTCCCTTCAAAGGCAGCCTTCCTAGAACATGGCAACGACGCGGGGGCTAAGGGCAGAATTAATTCGGGTCTCTCTCAGAGAAGGTAGTGACGAGCTATTTCCCTAGCAGAGCAGGAGAAGCTGGGGTCTCTCCTTTTTCCTGCATGGCGCCTATCTGCAGCCCCGTGACAGCTACGTTCAGTTCTAACAGGATGTAACGGTGCTGCAGAAGGAGTGTCCCCAAACAACAGATATGGGGTGATGATCAGCGACCTCCCAAATCTGATTTCAGGGCCACTTTTGGTGCCTTCTTGGGGTTCAGCACACCCACTGGGGGTTCAGAGTGCAGGCCAATAATGCATCCCCTCTGAGCCAGGCGCGATCAAAAGGCACTTGGACTCACAGAGCGTAATCAGCGGGATGGGCTCCAGACCTGGATGTGCCTCTGCTGACAGCGTTATCTCTTTGATGTACAGCACAGGGCGGATTCCTAGTGACGAGACACATGTCCAATGGCAGAGACATGGAATAAAGCCTTCTGCCAAACCGTACTTTCCAGTCCCTGCTTCACCACAAGACTTTACAGCCTCACTCTGCCTGGCTCAGGAAGGCGCAGGCTTCAGCCGGCATGATTTATAGGACCGATATTGCAATGCAATGAGCGAGACTGATGGGAACTTTACAGGAGGCTTTTTATGTAATTAAAACCAGCGCATTGGAGATTGGAAATAATAACACTGGCTCCTGGCCTGGGACGCTTCTGGGCCCCATCTTAGAACTTTAATACCAGCTCGCATCCCCTCCCTGTCAGCTCTCTCCTCCGCACACTCCCAGGCCTGAGTACTGGCTGCTGGTTTTCCTCTTCCCTGACTGTACCCTGGATCCTTTCCAGAGCTGATCCTTTTCTGTCGGAGCCTGGAGAGAACGCTTTCTCTGTTTCCAAAGTGCGGCGGTGCAAGCTGCAGCAGAGAAGAGCGAGGCACATTTCACATATTGCCCTGTTGCCGAACGAAGCCCAAAAGGGATCCAGTAAAAGCAAGGCTAGAGTCAGCATTGTTGCAATGTCAGTTTTGGGGTCCGTGATGTATTCATCTCCCGGGACGCTGGGGGCCAGGTGCTTGTTTGAACCAGGTGTTTTAGGACTAGCTCCATGCCTTTTATTCAATGAAAGAAGACACAGAAAGGAGCAGACACATCTGCACTCAGCAGTGAGTGTGGGCACAGGGTAACGCAGGGCAGAACACGGATTGTGCAAAACGAGTCAGGCCTTTCTCTGGTGTCTTCCACCTGAGGGTCTCCCAACTTCGGCCAGCATTAATGAACTCAGCCTCACAGCCGAGGCACCTCTGAGAAGAAAGTATCTCCACACTAGGGTAACTGAGGCACGAACAGGGCAAATGACTTCCATAAGCGGACGCACAGCCCACAGAAAGGCTCGGAACGGAGCCAAGATTCTCATGCCCTGACCCTTCTCTGATGGATAGATGGGGAATAATGAGTATGGAAGATGGAGAGGGGAGAGGCCAATATCTCTTCTCCCTTCTCTACCACCCTGGGACTTTCCTTGCCCCTGTAGGGGCACCGTATGGTTTGCATCTCCCAGTCCTCCTCTGGAGATTGGACAGCATCTAAATCTTCCTCTGGGGTCTGGAGAAAACGTCTCGGTCTGTCTCACCTAGTCACTTTCCCTTGAAAGGGTTCATCTCTCAAGCTCCCAGGATCGAACCCGTCATGCTGTTCTCCCTCGCTGCAACAGTGACTGTCAGCCGAGGCTGAAACATACAACCTCAGCAGCATGGTGCCCGATTTACATCAGCAGAAGAGAGATAAGGATCAGGGGGAGCAAGCATAAAAAAGGACAGAGTGAATTCAGAGAGGATTCACCAGAAAATTCACACCACAATCCATGGCGAGTGTTTCTGCAGACTCCAGTCACCTCTCCTACTTTTCTGTCTGTCGTAAAATGTTGCATAGACGTAAAAACGCCAATTAGTACATGAAGGAAAGTACCACGGGCCATGTCCTCCGCCAGCAGCGTTGCATGCCATCTGTCGTCTACTATTGGTACAACATCTAACACAATTCGACCGCGACCTTGCTGGGGCCTCTCGGCGCTTCCACGGTCCGAATCCTAAACAATAATAAAATGGAAATCCTTCATTCCAGTCCAGTACAAAAGAAAGTCTCCCGCGCTCACTGTGTTCCTATACGCAGCGTTGTCAAAGCTGTGATAATCCCAGGATATTAGAAAGAGAAGGGGAGGAGGTATGAACTTTTACTAAACCAAATTCTGTTGGTGAGAGAGACAAGATTTCAAGCTGATGCAGAGCTCTTCTTCAGAGAAGAAGCTGGAAAGCTCATCTCTTCCACGAATAGAAGCTGGTCCAGTAAAAGATGTTACCTCAGCCCCTAGTCTCTGCATTCCTATGGGCACTTTTGTTAACACTAGCATATGAATATTCCTATTCAAATGTCATTGTGCTCAGAACACAGCATAGAAAGGCTGATTGTGCTGCGGGCCCATCAGCAATAGAATTAGAGCTACAGTTCAGGAGGGAGCCCTTTGCACTGGGACTTTTCATTTTTAATGGAAAATGCCTTTTCTGTCGAAACAAAAACTTTTGGCAACAGAAATTCATTGGCATGGAAGCTTTGAATTTTTGGATGAAAATTGTCCGTTTCCTTTTCACTGGTGGAAATGTGTTGATGGGGGGCAAAATCCCAGCCACTCACTCTTTTTTGATTGGGAAAGGTTGGGGGGTCCGCATGCAAGGAGATGTGGGGGGTTGACCTTGTTTCTCCTCTTTCCACCACAGTGAAACACAAGAGAATGAGACTTCGTAAAAAACCAAGTTTGCATGCCCTTTTCTTTGTGTCATGGTGAAACAACCGTTCTGGCTTTGATAGCTCTGACTAGGCCCTTCTAGCGATACCCAGCCAAACCCTGGATTACGATGGGCCTAAATCTTCTCCCCCGTGGTTGCATAAGACCTTCCCAGGGCAAGGCTCAAAGTGAAGAGAGAAGACAGGGGCTCATATTCTCTTACATGAGCAGGTCACCAAGGATGGGGTGATGCATTGAGTTGGTCACGGCTCTGGCACTAGCCCCTGGAGCTAACTGGAGCTCCAGGACGAGAAGTTATGTCCCTAGGTGACAGGCACTTCTCAGTGCTTCTCTCACGGCACATCCCAGTCTGATCTCACCAGCGTATGGATCTCGGACGGCTGCAGGACAGGGGTAGAACCCAGTGACATGGTGGGCACACTACAGAGGAGATATTGCTGAGCGCCAGCGCAGAAGGAAGATTCTGTCTGGGTTTGTGTCACTGGTTTGCTGAGCGGGAAACACTCTGGGATGACCAGCCATCAGATCTGGCCCTTCTCCAACTGGACTGCTTGTGTCTAGGTGCCTGGGACTTGTAATGCAGCTGCTGGGTTTTCACAGATCCTGTCTGCATGGAGGACCCTGTACGCACAGCCGGTCGGGGACTTTGGTGGGACGGGCATATCTGCATCCAGCCATTCCTTTTTAGCCTGTGCATCCAAAGAGAGGCCGCTGGAGAGCTAAATGAGTGCACACCACCTGTGCTCAATGGCAAGCGTGTGTGCATCGCTCTCTGGAACAGGTGTAGCTGTACTAATGGGGTCCCTGTGCCAGACTCAGCCCTATTGCAGATCCCCTCTGCATGGCAATGCTATTCTTTGACCTCTTGGTAGGATGGAAAGAGCGATAGAGACACTTTGTAAAACAAGGAAAACACTGCAAATCTTTGCGTGGTTGTTTTGCATTATTAAAAGACTCTGCCAGATGATTGGGAATCCTGACACATCTCCCATCTCACACTTGGCACAGCTGCTCTGCTTGTGTGTTATTATACGACGCAATTTGGTGGGAATGGAACTGCTGAATAAAATAAGAAATTGAGGTTCTCAGTTTGCTGCAGGGAGCCGATCTGACACGCCCTGCATCCAGGTGTTATCTTCTTTGCCATTTTCCAGTCATTGGATACCTTCATTTTCATTGCCCTTCTCATTGCTCTCTAAAATTTGCTAATCATGCTTTTTTTTTTATTGAACTAAACAGAAACATTTACTCCTTTGCCTGGTTTCTCTTTGTTATAAAAATGTGCTTCACACATACTCAATGAAAAGCAAGCATATGTGAACATGGAAAGTCTGTATTGTATTTTCATAGATTCCAAGGCCAGAAAGGGCCTTAGATCATCTAATCTGACTTCCTGGATAGCGCAGGTCAGAGAATGTCACCGCGTTACCCCTGTACTGAGCCCAACAACCGGTGTTTTGGCTAAAGCATCTCTTTTATAAAAGCAGTCAGGAATCGGAGAATCTACCATGGTCCCTTGGCAGTTTGCCCCAACGGTTAATCACCCTCCCCATTAAACATTTATGCCCTATTTCTAATTGGAATTTGTCTGGTGTTAACTTACAGCCATTGGTTCTACAAAACAAACAAGGAGGCTTGGAGCACTTTTAAAGACTAACAGATTTATTTATCCCAGGAGTTTTCGTGGGAGAAAAATCCCACTTTGTCAAGATGCCTGAAGATGGGGAACTTGCCGAATGGGAAGAAAATAAACGCAGGGAAGTGTAAGTCATAGGATCTGGTCAGATCAAAGCCGTTGATTCTAGTTTGCTTCTTTTTCCCTCTTGTTTAAAGAACGCTTTAGTTCCTGGCATTTCCTCCTTGTGGAAGGACCGTACATGTACACTGCGGTCAAGGCAATGCTCAGTCTTCTTTTGATAAACTGAACAGGTTGAGCTTCTTAAGTCTCTCACTAAGGCATTTTCTCCAAGCTCAAATAATTTCTGTGGCTCTTCGCTACACCCTTTCCAATTTTTTAAACCCCTTTTTAAAATGTGGGCACCAGAACCAGCCATAGTGTTTCACTATCGGTCTCACCCGTGCTGTAGACAGCAATGGTTCTCAACCTTTCGTGGGTCGCAAGACACTTGGCAGCATATTGTGACTCAACAGAGCACGCTAGTCAACTCCTCCAGGCCAAATCCAGCCATCTCCATGGCTCTCCGCGACGCACTTACTGTGTCCCGACACAACACACTGGTTGAGAACCGCTGGTATAGAACGATATAATCGCTCCTTCCTTGTTGATCCACTGTATAGACACCCACGGGTCATATTAGTGTGCCATGACCCAGTGAGAAAGTTTTGCAATGCTAGACCGTGTTTTTTCCTCTGGGTCCAAAATGTCAGAAAGCAACCTCAGGAGGAATTCTCAGAAATAGCTGGATAACTTTCTGTTGGTGAAATCCTAACTTTCCTTGAGTCACTCACACAACTCCCATTGACTGCCATCAGACTGTTTTTCATATGCTCCAGTTAGAGTGTGTGTTTCATTTTGGCCGACTCGCATTTGAAGGGCAATGAAGCATCTTTACTAAAAAAAAACCAGGAGCTGTAAATGTAAATGAAAGTCACTAACTAATGGACCCAATTTCAGATCTGATTACAAGCCTATTAAAAACCATGGGAAGACTCTCACTGGTTTCATTAGACTCTGGATAAGGCCCTTAGTGATATATGTCGGAGAAGTTTACCTGGACTTTTTCTCAGTCTAATTGGAGGATTTTTGTGCAGTCCTTAGCTTTCTTAGCTCCATTATTTATTAGCTCTTTAGCTCCATTTATTTATTTTTCAGTACAATTTAATCCATGTAAAAGCGATGACTAAGTGGTGGGATATGATGGAGGTCTACAAAATCATAACTGGTGTTGAGAAAGTAAATGAGGAAGTATTAATTGTTCCTTTTCACAAAAAAAGAACTAAGGGTCATCATATGAAACGAATTGGCAGCCGGTTTAAAACAAACAAAAGGAAGTATCTCTTCATACAACACTCAGTGAATCTGTGGAACTCACTGCCAGAGGATGTTATGAAGACCAAGACTATATCAGGGTAGGATTCAAAAAAGAACTAGGTATGTTCATAGAGGATAGGTCTATCAATGACTATTAGCCACATTGCAAAACCATGCTCTGAAGTGTCCCTAGCCTCTGGTTGCTAGGCACCTGATGTTGGCCACTGTCGGAGGACAGGATGCGGGGCTAGAAGGACCATTAGCCTGACCCAGTTTGGCCATTTGTATGTTAACATCTGAAGCAGGTACATGGACTGTCTTCATTTTTATTATCACAGATCCACTGTGCGAGTCTAAAGGCAGAATCCTTCATGTTTCTATGTCTTGTACTATTCTACACCATAGAAACTGTGTGCATAATTCAGCCAGATAAATTTACAAAAGGGATTATATGGCATGGTCGCCTGAGGGAGCTGAGAACTGAACTCAATGACAAAAGCAGTCCCTGGCAGTTGTACGTTCTTATTATCTAAATGAGACATTTTCTTATATTTAGGGGCAGAAAGCACCACTGGCTATGTCTACACTTGCACTTTTAAGTCGATTTTAACTAAGTCGACCTAAGTCGACTTAGTGTGTCTACACTTAAAATTAAAGTCGACTTAAAGGGGAACTTACAAAGTCGACCTAGAGCATCCACACGGGATGCTCTAGGTCGAATTTGTGGAGCTAGGGGGACCTTGGGCAGGTCCACGGTGGCAGGGGCGGCACCCCCTGTGTACAATGGGGCAAAGGGGTACAGGGACCCTGGCAAGGCAGAGCCCTGTGTGTGATGCTGTTTGGATTTAGGGAAGCATTTATGATATTATTTTCTATGGATCTCTCATAAATGCTCATCAGGATACTCCCTGGCAGATTCCTTTACATTAAGGAGACAATGGTTGTTCACACCCTCCCATCTAAGGCATTTGTCCAGAAGGACACAAGTTAAAGTATGGATATAACATCAAATTCTTAACTTCTAATCAAAATATAATTCCTAGACATAAACTATATAATCATTCCCAGCAAATTACTACCTTTCTATTGATACCAAACATGACATAGTTCCTATGGATTATAGCATTTATGAGATATCCATAGAAAATAATATCATAAATGCTTCCCTAAATCCAGACAGTGTCACACTGTGCCCACATGCTCTGCCTTTTGGGGGGCATGCCAGGCTCCCCCTGTACCTCCCCCCCCGGCAGGGAGGGCATTGGTGTAGTCCTGGGGTAGCCCTAAGTCGACTTAGGGCTACCCCAGGGCTACACTGGCTTAATTCGACTTTAGAAAGTCCAATTAAGCCTTAGGTCGAGTAAAAAGCAGGTTTAATAAAGTCGACTTAATTTTCATTAAGTTGACTTTATTTTCCTTAAGTCTACTTAAGCAAGCTGCTTAAGTCGACTTCAGCAAAGTGTAGTGTAGACGCAGGGCACATTAAGTCGACTTAAGCCAAGCTTAAGTCGACTTAATTTGCCAGTGTAGACGCAGCCACTGTGAGCATCCAGTGGGACCTCCTGGATAACACAGGCCAGAGATCCTCACCTAGTAATTTCTGTATCAAACCCAGACCTTCCATTTGCGCTAGAGTATTTCTTTAGAAAGATATCCAGTCTTGAACCTCCACCTCCCTAGCTACATTTTTACAATGGTTAACTACCCTCCTTCTTAAAAATTTGCATTTGATTTCTAGTCTGAAATTGTCTCACTTCTAACCCCTGGATCCCTTTCTGCCTTTTCCTGTGAGATCAAAGAATGGCCTGTTATCAGAAATCTCTTCCCTGAGTATGTATTTGTAGACCATGATTGAGTCACCTCTTATCTTCTCTTGGGTAAACTATAAAGGATAATATCTCACCAAAAGGCAGGTTTTCCAGACCTCAGATCATTCTTTTAGCTCTTTCCAATTTGTTAACAAACTGTTTTGAAATGAAGGCAGCAGGATCTGATGACAGTCTCCATAATGCCATCTACCACCACCCTTCTCCCGAGTCCTGTTCCCCTATTTAAAAATCTAATGCTCACATTCACCCTCTTAGCTATAGCATCCTGCTGGGAGCCATATTGAAAAGGTTATCTATCCTGGACCCTAAATCTTTTTAAGTATTCCTGCTTCCAAGGATAGAGATCCCCACTTAATTTCCAAGGTTAATCATACAGAGGAAGAAAACCTAAATATTTTATGAGTGCCTTGAGGACATGAATTGTTATGGAATGAGCACAATTTCCACATGAGGAACCTTCTTCTTCTGAGATTAATTTTATATCTCAGATATACTTTGGGTCAGATCCTCAGGTGGGACTGGAGTGAATGTGATTTGTACTGACTCACATTAGTTGTGGATCGGGTTTGCAATCAGGAGCATGCTTGTCCACTTGTCACACTATAAACTGTTGTGGCATGATCCACCTTATGAAATCCATACCCAGCGTAAACTCGTGTATGAGCTGCAGCGGAAATTACCACTCCACATACTTAGCTGCTTTTTCAGAATCAATCAAAATGCCAAGATGTAGATCTGTGTTTCATCAGTGTACTGTTAGCATCTGAGTTTCTAATGTCTCACGATTCTAAGCAGTTTTTTGATCTACAACAGGAATCTGCATGTCACACTACGTCACATTTGTCCTAGTGCTTCAATTGAGATTAGCATCTGGAGGAAAAAAGGGCCTGAAACTAGAGCTTGTTTGGAAAAATAATTAATGAAAAATTTTATAGCCAGTTTCATAGATTCATATTATTAATTATTTGCATTACCATACCAGCTAGGAATGCCTACCCATTCTCCAGGATCCCAGTGCGCTAGGCACTGTGCAAATACAAAACAGAAAGAGAGACTTTGGCCCCCTACAATTATAAACATGAGATGAATGCTGGACTCAGATAGATGGAGCAGCACAAGGAAACGAGACACCAGTGGTCACCAAGACAGGCAGTGGCCTCAACGCACCAGCCTGTTATCAAGTTTTATCTGGGCGACATGAAGAATGAGGGTTTGAAAGAGAAATTAGAAGACTAGTGAGGCAGATGTGCAGACGTTTATGGGGAGCATCTCCCAAATGTGTGAGGCAGCATGGGAGAAAACACAACAGTGCTTGTTTGAAAATTTAGCAAATGGGCAATGGAGGCTGATACGATGAACCAATCAGAGGAGGGACTCAACATTTCGATAGCTAGAGCCTGGTGATTTTTTTTATTATTTATTTACACTTTTCCATTTTATTTTTCAGGAATTTTGCATTACTTTATTTTAACCATACATGGGGGCGGGGGAGCAAACCCTGCCCCCACCCCCGACAGGGAGTTCCTGAGAGGGTTGCAAAGCAAGTCCACCCATCATTCAGCCTGCAATGAAAGCTCTTTGGACTGGGCCCCGTTCCAGGTACTGTGAGCTGGAACACAGGGTCTCAGGGCTGCTCAGGTGTAGCCTGTCTGCCCCTCTGAAGGAGAAGCAGCTGGGCCAAATTCGAGTGAATGTTGTGTCATTTAGGCCTACAAATTTACTCCAACTGTGACCTCAGTTGTAAAAAGTGTGTAAAAGTTCATAAGATGTTATATTTTCCTATTATAGCAAGGGGGTGTGGCCTCCCTTGGAGACAGACATGGAGGGATGGTCCAATCCCTGGTGGGTGGAGCCAGGCCACCACAACCAGCCTTCCCAGAAGCAGAGGGGCGGGACAGGAAGTATAAAAGGTGGGCCCTCTAGCTCAGTTGGGAGGTAGCTGCCAGAGGAGAAGGACATCTCTCCCCCAGTGCTGGGACTCAAACCTGACCGCTGAGGAGATACGTGATGCAAAGGACCAAACTGGTGGAGAAAATAATGAGGGGAGGGACCACAGCACCCATCGTTCCCTGTTTAGGTTTTTTATTCCATCTAAATTAACGCAACGGTGATGTTGCTTGGTGCCACTTATAGTTGGCCCAGCCACTGACCTCCCATGACAGAGAGGCAGCTGGGTCAAACCTGAGCAGTGGGCCAACCCTGTGCAAGAGGTTGTAATACCTGGGGCACTGGGCCCAGCTCCTCAGGATAGGTGCTGCTTCAGCATGAGTTTTACATTGTATGTTTGATTTTTGTTTTAATGTGTGTTATTTTGCATTTGAGAAAAACACGGAGCTCTATCGATAGCGAATGAGAGGTGTTAGGTCAGGAGGGGATAGGTCATGGAAGCCCTGGACAGTGAAGACAGGAAGCTTATGTCTGATGCCATAGAGAAGGGGGAGCCAGCGGAGGGATTCACAGAGAGGGGTGATACGGTCAAAGCGAACGGGCCTGGAGAATGATCTCTGCATCAGCATTTGAAATGTACACGACCAGGGCAAGAATGCATTTGTCAAGTGTTAGGAAAAGGATGTTGCAGTAACCAAGACACAAGATGAGAGTCTGGGGGAGAGTTTTAGCGGTGGCTGGATAGGAATAACTCTGTCTCAGACATGTGATGCAGAATGAATTGGCAAGATTCACAGATTTTAAAGCCAGTAGGGACCATTATGATAATTTATTTTGGCCTCCAGCATAACAAAGGGCACAGAATTCCAGCCAGGAGTCCCACAACAATCCCAGCAAGTTGTGAGTGAACTACAGCATCTCTTTCTGAAAGATCTCCAATTCTGATTTAGAGAATTCAAGCAATAGAGAATTCACTACATCCCGAGGTAAGTTATTCCGAAGGTTAATTACCCTCACTGCTCCAAATTGAAACCTTATTTCCAATTTGAATTTTTCTAGCTTCAGCTGCCAGCTGTTGGATTTCATTCTGCCTTTATTTGCTAGATTAAACAGTCCTGTAGTAGCGGAGTTTCTTGTGTAGATGGTTATAGAGCCTGGCCAAATTCCCTCTTAATCTACTCTTTGTAAACTAAGTAGACCGGGCTCCTTAAATCCCATTTAAGATATGGATTCTAGACATCAAATCAATTTTTAATATTAATTTTAAATAATAATAGTCATTTGGCAACAAAATTGGACACCGCTTTCTAGTAGCGGTCTCACTCCTGTTACAGAGACACCTCCCTCATCCTACTCCGGGTATCCCTGTTTATACATCCAAAGATCACGTTAGCGAATCTGATTTTCAAAACGGACCATTTTTTTCTTTTTTTGCCCTCAAAATTTCCTGCAGATTTATTCATTGTTTTGTTTTCCAAGATGGTAATGTTCAAAATGAAGGGTTTTTTGCTTCACGATTGAAGATTTTCGTTGTAAAAGCTATTTTGAATGACCCACCCCCCATGTGACGCAGCTGATCAAACAAAAGGAGCAAAAAGGGGGGGGGGGGGGGGCAAAAGAGAGAGAGGGAAAGAAAAAAAAGAAACAAAACCAGTAAATGTAAAATGAAGGGAAAAATGGATCCCAAACCAGCAAAACTCATGAAAATCAAAATAATTTCCTCGCGGAAGAGGGAAGCGGTTGGACGTATCACTCCACTGTGTCTGTTCATCTCAGCATAAAGTGGTGCCCAGCATTGGGACCCTTCAAGATATCACTATCAAGTTTTTCTTCAAAGTTTTTCATGTTTGCTTCCAACACCTTCAAGAACATTTTCAGTTGCCAAAAGTCCAAAGATTTTAACTTTGTTTCCCCCACCCTCCTCCAAGAAAACCTGAATACGTTTGACAGAAAAGTCTGTTAATTGAAAAGCCACTTTCCATTGAGAAAACATTTTGATGGAATTTTAAAATCAGCTCTAGCACTGAGCATGATATAAATAAGGACCGAGGAGCCTTCAAATCTCATTTTCCTTAACACCACAACAGGGACGGTGCTTGGTTTGCAACAAGGTCTCTAGCCACTGATGATAACAGAACTGAGACCCAACAACTCATTTCACAGAAGGTTCTCAAAAGAGCTGACTCATTTGTGGTTTCTCGTAATATTGGGTGGGTTCAAACCAGTGAGCTAGAAAGCACTGCTGCAGTCAAAGAGAACCAACTATGGGGAATATTGAGGGCACCACACACTAGGATATGTAGAGTCTAACTCAATGCTTGGGAGAACTGTCAACCTGTCAAACCATCATGGTACCTAGCAGGGCAAATTGTTCTTCAGTAACCTGATAGAATGGTTGGAAAGAGTTAATAAAAGAGTGGAATAAAGGACACTTCTGGACGTAATTTACTTAGGTTTTCAAAAGTCTTTTGACAAGGTTCCCCACAAGAGACTATTAAGGAAAATAAATATCCACAGGGTAAGGGCCAGCATCCTGTTGTGGATCAAAAACTGCTGGAGCAATAGGAAACAAAGAGTTGTAGTGACTGAATGCTCCTTGGAGTGGAGGGAGGTTAAGAGAGGGGGACTCCAGAGGCCTGTCCCAGGACTGGTGTTATTTAATATATTTATTAACGATTTGGAGGAGGAAGAGGACAGAGTTAGTGAAATCCCTCCATGTGACACAAAACTATTTCGCTTCTTTTTTTCTAAAGGGAAAAAAAATTATGAAGGATTGTGAGACACTCCAGAAGAAAAAGACAGAAAATAACGCAGATGCTAATGTGTTGGGATGTGGTGATTTGGGCTCGGCGAAAAGAAGGGAGTCAGCCATATTGCCTCACCTCGACAAAGATGCAGCAAAGTCAGGGGAAGGCGTGGGAGACAGGCGGGGGAAAAAAGCCACTAATGTTCACAGTGCCTAGACGTGCACTGGCTGCTCTGCCCTGCCACAGAGATAATGTTTCAGGCATCAAGAGGTTGGAGGTGCATGTATACAAGAGGCGATGGAAGAGGAAAGGAACTGGAGGCAGAGTGAACTGGTGGAGGATTGGGGAAATATTCCACTGGCTTTGGGCACGTCATTGTGATGGCAAAATTACTTGGAAAGGGACATCTTAGTCACCAGCAAAAATCTCAGCCTGAGTAAAGAAGGCAGGCGCAGGGTGGGGAAGGGAAGGGTTTTACCTCCACTTTGCAGCTGTCTGGCCTTGTGTAAAGGGCTGTAGCAGGGGGGCTCTGATAATTGTTTTGGGGGCATTAAAAATGTTTTTGCTGTCTCTGTCTCTTTCTCAGCCTTGAGCTCTGGCTGTTCCTAAATGTGTTTTGTTTTTCTTATCTTTCTGTCTGAAAACGGTCTCCGTAAGCTCAAATTGTTGTTACCAGGGCGGAGTGAAGTGCATCTGGGGAAAAAAGCCTTTTTAACCTATCAAAAACTGCATTTTAATTTCTGTAACATCAACTAAAATCTATGAGTGGTTGTTACTACGTCACAGGTCGAAGATTTTCTTTGTTCTCTCCCCGTGAGCGCTCCCGTATTCTGCTGTCAGTAAAGGCTTGCTAATCACACTTAACCGACTTGAATTTTATTTTCAGTGCATCTTTGTCACTTGTTCTGGATGCAGCGTTGCGGGGGTTCTTTCCCTCTGTGCCCCCTTCTCCAACCTGGGTCCACAGTGGTTTGCTGCTCCCATGGCCGAGTCCTCCAGCCAGGTCACTTGTCAGTCACTTCTCCTTCCAGGGTTAGCAGAAAAAACCAAAACGGGAAAAGCCAAAGTCTGGTGACTTCTAAGCTCTGTTTCGGACTTGCAGTTCTTGGCCTCTGTCATGCCTGATGCCTGTACCTCTTTGTGTGGGGGAGAAGGACTGTTCCTTCCCCACTTCCCCGCACTTCTCCTACCTTTGTCCTGCCTGTCAACATCTTGAGCAGCTCTGCAGACTCTGCTGGCCCAGCCTTGGCTTGGTGGCTCCTTAGCCAGCTATGGAGGTGCTTCCTCACAGCCACTTCCAGCCCCTTTAGCAGCAGCTGGGCTGTATTTTAAACCATCCCCATCCCTCACTTTGGTGTGTGTCTCCTGCCTTGAGACAGTCACTGTCCCCACATCTCCTCCTCGGAGCTGGTGTTTAGACCTCAGCCAACTTGTCCTTCAACTGACCCCTCTCCCAAATTAGCCCTCCAGCAAACCAGCTTTCTCTTTTCAGTGTCTCCCCTGCTCTGCAGGAGGAGACAGCATATATACTGGTCTCTTTACCCAAGTTTATCCCCATTGGCTGGAAGAAGGGAGCTTTGCCCCACCCACTCTGCAAGGTTCCTGGGCCTTTAAAGAGATAGTAACAAGATTCCTCTTCTGATATCTCTTTGTTTGTGTACCAGACCTCCCAAAATCTTAAAGGGGCCACCACAGGTGATTGAGGATTGGCTGAACCCTGCCTTAAGAGGGCAGTTCATACCACCACCGCAGTAGAAGCTGCACTCATGTCCTTCATCAGTCAGTTCCCTGTGTCAGAGACTTGATGAAACTCATCACTGAGAAAGAGCTGTTCGCATGAGTCCACAAAGCGATGGCTGGCCACAAAGTGATGTCTAACTTATTCATTGAAAGAAAAGAATCAACCAACATGTTCCAAGACCATAACATTTTGATTCCATTGGGATTATTTCTTTCAGTCGTACTCTGCTGACTATTTTCCAGCTGGGAACTGAGGTCAACAAATTCATTTTTCCAGCAAGTACCCTCCCGAGTTCAACCATCTACGTCTCAAGTGTGTCGATAGTTAGATATTCTGGTCTTGACATGTACAGGTTGCCATACTTCTCCCTGGGTAGCTTCCTGATGAATTGCAATGGATTTTCTAGATGTTTGAACACAAGAAAACCTTCTTGAAAAGATATCTGACCATGCCCCAAATACCTTGGAAATGAGCTGCACCTTTTTTTTCAATGTTGCTGTCATTCTCCATGAAAATAACTGAGTTTTCCAAGTTCCAAAGGGGTAGCTGTGTTATCTAGTTCAGCAAAACAAACAAGGAGTCTGGTGGCACACTTCAATCTCCCTGATCGCTCCATTAAGGATCTGTTAATAGTTGTAATCAGGCAAATGCATAACAAATCAAAACTTCAAAGAGAAACTGCAGAACTGGAATTCATGTACAGATTTGCATGAACTGAGGGCTGAATATAGACTGTGGGGTTTTTTCCGCATTACAACAGGTAATTTTGCTTTTCTTCCCTCTCCACCCCCCTTAATTGCTGAACTTCACTGTTTGAATGCAAACAACTGCTTTGATTTTCTGTAATCATCCCACCTAATCCTATAACTTAGGCTATGTACACACTACAAACTTGTCCCACAGCGGCTGAGCTGGGGGAGTGGCCCGAACCGGCTGCCCTCGCTGGTCCAGCAGGCCAATCCCCCAGCTGCCGAACCTGGCAATTTTAATATGTCAATTTCACACTCAGCTAGAGCAGTGAAATTGACATATTTGACAGCTCCAATGTCCCAGAGTGGCCCGGTTTGGCACTCTGGGACATTTCCGGAGGCTGTCAACAGCACAACAAGCATCCACACAGGCCGTACCATGGAACAACTGTTCCGGGGTAAGCCTTACCACCCTCGTTTGGGTGGTTTACATGTTGCACGGCAAGAGGCTGTTGCCGCACAACAAGAAGCTTTGCTGTGTGGATGCTTTGATTGTTATCGCGCTGTAAGGAGCCTTCCCGCGTGATAACTTTGTAGTGTGTACAAAGCCTTACACTCCCTTTCTGTAAGTTTCCCGTTTTCAAGCGTCTGATGAAGTGGGATTTTCTCCCATGAAAGCTCATGCGATAAATAAATTTGTTAGTCTTTATAAGTGCCACCAGACTCCTTGTTTGTTTCGCTGAGTTTTCCAAATATCTCTTCTCTAAGGGAAAGTCTTTTAAGTTTTCCATGTCCAAGGGTTTTTTTTTGTTTGTTTGTTTTTGTTTTTTTTAACATTTCCAGATTCTTTTCAGAAGCATCAATGTTGTCGGACATATCAGCCCATCACATTTTGCATTTACATTTGTTCAGTGAATTAAGTGAAGTCACATGTTAGCTCTGAGGAATCTTGTCCTTTCTGAACTAAGACCGGCTGCTTTCTCGCAAACAACCTTCCGACAATATTGTTCACCAGAAATTATGAATGTCGACATTCTCTGTTTCCCCGACAAGCATTTTAAACCCTCAGGTGTTAGGAGCTCCTTGCACCAATTAAACTCCCAACTTCTGATGCCACTTTCATGACATCTCCAAGTGTTACTAAGCTTCCTGGCTGGGATGATTAAGTGGGAGTGGTCCTGCTTTTAGTAGGGGGTTGGACTAGATGGCCTCATGAGGTCCCTTCCATCCCTCATCTTCCATCTATGATTCTGTTCCTTTGGCAAAGACCCCTTTGAGGCCCAGTCTAATGAAACTCTAACAATTGGCAACCAATTTCCTCAGCATGATGTTGAATCTATCTAGCTTAGGTACTTCTATGATTCCCATTACTGGAGCATCTGAATTCCTCACTAGCTCTAATAGAGTTACCCTGAGGAGATTGGGAAGTGCTATAACCCTGATAGAGGAGAAGGAGGACTGGACCCTGGATCTCCTGGTTTTTAGGTGCGTGCCCTAACCACAGGACCACAGAATCATTCTCTTTCCTTCTCTTTCTGGCCCAGTGACATTTACACAACAGAGCATCTTCAATAGCAACTCCAAATCAGACTGCTTGCTCAGTGGTTAGAGCCTCCTCCCACTTCACGGCCTTTCTCCTCCTTCTGCCTGAGGGGGAATTAAACCTGGGTCTGTCACAGTCCAGGTGAGCGCTCTAACCTCTGGGCTCCATCCACTACAAACCTGCTCGTCTTCTGCTCTACCCCACTGTATACTCCTCTTCTGGCTGTCTTGTGTGGAGTGAGGTGGGTGCCTAATTCAGTCTCACAAGAAATAAGAACCCATGTTCAAATCTAAGTCCTTGGCTAGTGCTCTGATCATTGGACTAGTTTCTTGATGCACATCACAGACACCTTCTCGTGAGCTGCATCCCTTCCAATGGTCAAGATTTTGATTTTGTCTGTTGCTAAAAGTGCTCAGGCCACTGCCCCCACAGTATTGAATTAGTTCTTTCTGCATTTCTACAATTCTTGCAATAACCACCACTCAGGTCTGTGGATTCATATACGCACTCTCGCCTAAACAAAATGAGAATGTGCTGGTAGCTTCCAAGTCAATTTTAAAGTCGCTTATTCGTATCTTCACTGATATTCCGGACTCCGTTTTTAACAGGATTTCTGCTGTGTGGCAAATCTTTAATCAGTTGCTCAATTTTTCTCTTTGCTGGGAAAATCTTCAAAGTATCATCTGAAGATAGCTTTGCCCCCCTGACACATCACTGTCAGGAAGTGGCTTCTCACGCTTTGTTGGATAGCATAATAATTGAAAACTTGCCGCAACAAGATTGTTTGCACCATGAGCAAACTTCGCAAATGCATCCAGCTGGTTCAGGAACTTTTCGAGCTGGTTCATCACAATGGTCTCTTGGTTCCTGTTTGGTGGGTGGGCAAAGTTTCTGTCTGAAAGTGACACTTAATATCCAGGGATTGACTCTCTGTTGTTTTGCGCCGTTTGTTGTCACTGAGACAGGTGCAAACCAGGTATAAAATGCTACCATAGAGTCATAGGGTATGTCTACACTAGGAAAAGTTAAGTCGACTTTGTTAAGTCAACTTAACAGAGCGGCTACCTTTAAGTCGACTTAACATTGGACATAGCTGTCCACATTGGCATTAAGTCAACGTAAGGGCTACTCCCCATCCACATGGGCCTTAAACTGACTTAAGGAGTTGACTTGAGGCTTAAGTCGACCTAAAGAGTGGAAGTTATTAAGTCAACCTAAGCTTTCATTAACTCAACTTAAGGAATTTCTTAAGTCGACTTAATGAAAGTCCAGTGTGGACGTGGAGTAATTTAGGTCGACTTAAGCATCCCTAAGTCGACCTAAATTGCTAGTGTAGATGTACCCATAGAGTTTAAGGCCAGAAGAGACCATTGATCATATAGTCTGATTTCCTGAATGTCACAGACCAGAGAATAACACCAGTTACTCCTGTATTGAGACCAATAACTTACACACATTACAGCTGGTCAAAAATTGCCCTTTCTTTGGCTATGTCTACACTGGCAATTTAAGTCGACTTAAGGAGGTTTAAGTCGACTTAAATTAAGCCACGTCCACACTAGGCTTTCATTGAGTCGCCTTAAGAAAATCCTTAAGTTGACTTAATGAAAGCTTAAGTCGACTTTGTTACTACCACTCATTAAGTCGACTTAACCCTTAGTCGACTCTTTAAGTCAACTTAAGGATGGTGTAGACATGGAGTAACCCTTAAGTCGACTTTATTAAGTTGACTTAAGTGTGGTTAGGTCGCCTTAACAAAGTGGACTAAGTCAACATAAAGCTAAGTCAAATTAGTCCACTTTGTTAAGTTGATTTTAATAAGGTCGACTTTAAGTCGACTTAAAATCGACCTTATTAAAGTTGACTTAACAAAGTTGACTTAACTTTTCTAGTGTAGACATAGTCTTTCTTTCTTTCTTTCTTTCTTTCTTTCTTTCTTTCTTTCTTTCTTTCTTTCTTTCTAATGAGCAATTATATATACATATAAATAATAATTGAAAAGAATGAACAATTATATATATATATATATATATATATATATATATATATATATATATATATGCCAAAACATAGTGGTTTTTCAATGAAAACTTGAAATAATTTTGGTTTACAGTAAAAAAAAATCATTTTTTTGATAAAAAGTGACCAATTTTCTCAACCCAAAAATATTTACGTTTTTCTTCAATGAAATGCCAGGAAATGACAACCAAAATAAAAAATTTTCAAGCAAACCACCATATGGTTGAAAAAACATTTTAAATATTTTTTAAAGAGTTGCAATTGAGAAGAATTCAACCAGCTCCCACCACTCTGCACATTCGATGGCATCTTTAGTGACCACTTGGCACTGGGAGGAACAATAGTATGCAAAGGCTTTCAGGCTTTCAGTGTTATTGGAAACCACAGCCTCTGAAGAAAAACATCCTCCAACGCTTTCCCTTCTCTTTCTGTAACACTGCACCTCTCTCTGCCTTGGCCATTTCACTTTGCCCCACTCTGGGAGTTAGTTCCTGGCAGTAGCTACTGCCACAACTCCATGGGACAGATTGAGAGAGCAGCAGCCAGGCAATGCTCTTAGCGCCTGTGCAGGCTGTGAACAACCCTAATGTGTCATCCATCTAGCTGAGTCTCCATCCAAACTGCTGTGTAGGGAACCCTCTCTCGGGACTCCAGCTACTTGGGCATGCTGGTCCACAGGTCAACTCTTCAAGGGCATGCGATAGGAGTAGCGCATAATACAGATGGACAGACTTTGCGCAGGGTTCTAGAACCCAAATGCTCTTTATTAGGTAGCATGAGAGATGCCCAGATCTAGACACAACAGATCCTACATGTATTTCTTTGCCTCAGTTTCCCCATCCCTGTGAAGTCATCTTTGGGCCGGGTCCTCTGGGGCATCAAGGGCCCTTCTGCTGCAACTCATGACTTAATTTCTGAACTCCAGACCCTCTCTCTCCACAGGCCAGCGTGCCTTTTCTGACCTTGGTTGGTCCCACAGCTAAACCACATCTTTTCCCAATCACAGAAGCATGCCTGACTCTTCCCCTCTGCTGTCCAAAACGTCCTGTGTGACTTTGTGAATCTTCCTCCCAATCCACACAGCCTATGTGGTTTATGAACATCAGCATTCGCACCCTAGTGTTCTTGTTCTGCATTTGGGGATTTTCCCCTCCCTCCCCTTCAGCGGCCACCTGCAGAAAGGTAGGATAAAATTGGTTCTTCTAGGCTTGAGTGAGGCTATTGCCCCAGAGAGCTCTGACCTGAATAGACAGCTATTGTGTTCAAATGACCCCCCACGCACACATTAGCTGGGAAGGATGTGACACAGCATTTACACAGAGGCATTCAAAAGTAGAGCATTCATAAAAGTGACTTGATAGCATTGACCACAAGCCCTATGTTGTAGAGATTCCCCAACTGACCACAGTGTGAGCAGAAGAGACAGTGGGGGTATCCCCATCAGATTCCCAGTTGCAGATCAAAGGGCTACAGGCACGTCATGCTGCGTCGGTCCTCCCATTACACACTGGGCAGCAGGAACCCTGATTAGCAAGCCAACCATTAGATCCAACCCTGTGATGCTGATTGCTCAGATTTGCTGCAGATGTGATGATGGCTCATGGATATTTAATGCTTTGCACACAATCCTGTAAAATACAGTCATTTGAATTCCCATGGTCGCTTCAGGACAAAACATCCCCCGTCACATGACACCCTCCTTTTTCCCTAGCAAGGTTACGTAGGGAGGTGGTGGAATCTCCATCCTTGTTTTTAAGGCCTGGTTTGACAAATCCCTGGCTAGGAGAATTTAGTTGGGGTTGTTCCTGCTGCGAGCAGGGGTTGTACTAGATACCTCCTGGGGTCCCTACAACCGTCATCTTCCATCTATGGCTCTACGCCAGCCCATTTCAGTGTTCTCATTGAGATACTGTAACTAGTGCTCCTTGCACCATTCATTTCAACATGTGGATGGCTCACGTTAGCGATATCCCAGGAAAGAGGGTGGAGGGGAAATCTTCCCATTCTTCTGGGTGTGGCGAGGTGGTGCTGTGTGGTTCCAGAAAGTCCAGCATGGATAAGGAGAACGTACCATGCTTGACTTGCTGTAGGCTATAGGTAGGAAAGACCGCAAGTACAAGCACGTGGAAGGAAGCAGGCAAAACACATCCACGTGCGAAAGTCTGATGAGTCACCGTTACTGTTCTAGGGGATGAATGAACCTCAAAAGATTGTTCAAAGATGCTTATCCCACCCACTTTGCTTTGACTGATAGATTTTTTTTAAAGGCAGAAGGGACCTTTTGATCATTCCAGTCTGACTTTCTGTACAATGCAGCCTAGAGAATTTCAACCCCGTACTCCTGTAGTAAGCCCAGTACTTTGCATCTGTTGTGGGAAACTGGGCTTGAAGTAGGTTCTTAGAAGACCTATTGAACTTCCTTGTACTGGTTGTCTCAGCTGGGACCAGGAATGCAGATTACTGGGAAAATGGAGAACAAACTTGACCAAACTGAATCTGAGCGAAAGCTCTGGGGCTCAGATGGAGCTCTGGAGAAAAGTTCAGCTTGGATCCTATTTTATCCGCGCTAGTCTGACTATTTCTACAGTCAGCTACATCTGTCTGCCTGTCGAGGATTATTATTTTTTCTTCTGTGTGGCACTGAGTACCACCCATGGTTAAAAAGACTACACTGAACTAGACAGTCCAGTGACCTAGTCCTGTGTGGGGTTTCCTCCATAAACTGCACATTAACATGCATCTCTACGTGCGGTGCTAACGAAGTTACCCGAGCTACCAACTGGTGGAACTCCAGCAGCATCTGGCTGGGGAGGGTGGGTTTGGCAGCAAAGGGGACAACTGTTCCCGCTGCCTGACACACATACAGAGCCAGTCAGGCACGCGTGCACATAGAAAGGGCCAGATCCTTGGCGAGAGAAGACAAACTCTAGTGGGGCTACACTGATTTACACCCCTGTGTACACTTTGGCTACACCTCAGGAGTTAAATGGCGGAAAGGAGAATACACAGTGACGGAAAGGCCTAGGGCCAATCGGGGAGGCACTCCAGGAAGGATGTATTTTGGGAGTGGGGGGGGTTAAACCCCTCCCCGGTTACTTGGTGCAAAAGGGCAGCATGAGGTTGTTCCTAGCCCATCCCTTCCCCCTTCGTCCCTCACTGCACCCACCTAATTGTGCTCTGGATTTTTGGCAAGTGCGATCGCTCAGTTTGCACGCACGGGTGTGTTCCCTGCAACTGAGGTGTGCAATTGCACGGAACCAGGCCCTGCCTGTTACTCTGAATACAACGTGGGGCACAGCGACGCCTTGGGAACGTCTCAGTTAATGGGAGAGGGAGAAAAAGTGATTTTCCTGGCTCACAATGCACCCAGGGAATGGAAGACATTGTTTTTATTAATAACACATTCCACCATGCTGGGTAACATGGATCGCTGATTGCTCCTATTGAGGGAAGCCTGGCCTTAGGGCAGGTGTCAGCAGATTGGGCACCAGTGTAAATGAAGTCATCACAAATTAAGAATGAGGAAAGACAGGCGCAGCCAGAGCTGGACTAAAGTAAAAGAGTTTTATTATAGTGGGAGAGTGGGTGTGCAAAGGGGGGGGGAGCCAGGATGGATTCCATTTAAAGCATTAGATTTACCTTCAGCAGTATCACCTCTCTTTGCTCAATAAATCTCCCTATTCGATGGATCTGCGGTCGATAGCAGCTGAACAATTAGTTGCAGAAAGTAGCTCGGAGCTTTGATTTTGATTTCCAGGCTGGCATTTGTCCCTTCCTGCTCTTTTTCCAACCCTGTAGCACCATGAGTCCTTGCTGCCATGACCATCAAGGTGCTGGGGACCTAAAGGAAACAAATGATTAAAAGGTGGGGGAGGGGAGAGAGGGAAACTAGCACCCAGCTCCTGGGAGTATTCACTCAACACTAATAATTGTTTCTTCATTCTCATTCCTCTGCACAGACATGATCATTCCATTTTGGATGCCAGAGGGCCTGGATTTTATTCTTGGTTCTGTCACTGACTTCCTGTGTGACCTTGGGCAAGTCCTTTAATTCTCTGTGCCTCAGTTTTCCCTTCTGTAAATGGAGACAATGCAACCAGCCCGCCCTCTGCCTAGCTTTGCCGTGCTAACCTCATTAACTTTTGTAAATTGCTTTGAGATCTCCGGAGCAAATGGCAAAGTATGTTTAATATGGCCATTTATTTTGCAGACATGCAGAAAATAGACGTGGAAGCGCAGAGATGTACATTGGCTATGGCATAATTAACACATCATGAAACATAACCATAAAAAATGCGCAGCCTCTTAAGACTGATGATGTTGGAGGAGCAATAATGAGAGAATAAGGCAATGGAGCTATCAGAATAAACATCCCCAGGTATATAGCAAGGAAATGTGGGGAGATATGCAACAAAAGTAAATTCTATAGCACTCAGGGAAAACCAGCGTCCCGGGGGCTGTGCTCCCTTCCATCTATCTAATTTTGGCTCCCAAACACCTCACGCTGAGAGGCATCATTTTACAAAAAAAGGGGGGGGGGGGAAAGGGAGCACACAGGGTTGTGTCAGCATACAGAGCCTTCTCTGTCCCACATAGCATCACCAATGAGAAAAAAGAGGTCAGGCTTCCATTCCCCATGACCTCATCCAGCGTCCAAGGGGACAAAAATTGGAAAACCTAGTGGAGCATACAGACCTATGAAAAGTCTGAACGGGGGCCAACTAATGATTCAACCAGCAGACCAAACTGGATTCTGGTCATGTGCCACCTGAGGCCCACCCCTCCCCTAGCTAATGACACCCCTGCTCACATTGTGGCACGAACTGTCCCATTCGGCTGTTCGATTGCCGTGGGTTAGATTGCTCCATCTGACAATTGCAAGAAAAGAGAGAAAGCTCGCCACATGTTGAAAACAGGGCAACAGCAGTAGAAGAGATAGCCCCTCCTGGGCAACCTCTGCCTTAAAAAGGACCCCTCTATAGCCAGACTATTGTGAGCTGGTGTGAATCAGCATAGATCTATTGACATCAGAAACAATGATAAAGTGGGGTCTGGGATCTAGACATCATTAATCTTCATTAGCAGGCCACCTCCGCTAAGCAACTTAATTTGGTCAGTCCCTTGGGCAGTCTTGTAAGATGGATCTTAGGGAATAGCCAATATGATTGGTGGCTGTCTGTGATATTCGGCTGAGGGCCACCCCTTCCCAGCCTCAGAAAAGTAGCTTGCCACAGCTTCTGAGAATGACACCCCCATTCCACCCATATCACAGCAACCTGGAAGAACATTAACTTGACCACTAGAAAACTAAATCTGGTCTCTGAGCTGGATCCAAACTTGCCTCCCCTGGCTGGCAACACTACTATATGAACTGTCCGATTAATTCAAGATCATGATCCATCTAGCCAGGTGTCTGGTTCTTGACTGGCCTGCACCAGGTGCATCAGAGAAAGGTGCAGAAAAGCCCACCACAGAAAGTGTGGGACAATCTGTGCTCAGTTAGGGGTCCCATCCTGATCTCTAAGAGTTAGAGAGTGATTTCATAAGAACAGAAGAATGGCCATACTGAGTCAGACCAGTGGTCCGTATAGTCCAGCACAGTGGCCAATGCCAGGTGCTTCAGAGGGAATGAATACAAAGGTAACATCCTGTCTCCCGTTCCTAGCTTATGGATTTCAATCCTGAACCAAGAACTCTTACACATTATCCTAAATGGGAAAAAAGTCAGCGGATAATCCTGACTCTCTGGATCTCATTATTTGTTCCACATTGCCTGGCAACTGGTTGTTGGCCCATTTCCCTTCCACAGCTTGTAGCAGCGATTTGGTAACTGGTCAGAACTATTTAATCAGTCGCAAATAAGACAGCCCAGTTAGTTGTGCACACAAACAGTTCTTCTACCAGCACCCTCTTCTTTCCCCCTTACCAGAGTATGTGCCTGTGTTGGGGCAGGTGATGAAAACCTGGGCGACATTCCCAGAGTGTTTCTGCAGGAGGCAGAGTGCATGAAGGGTTTGTGTACAGAGCGATATGGGAAACATTTGAGGTCAGAAGAAACAGATTGACAGAGCCAGAAAGGTGCCCAGCAGTCAACTACTACAGGAGAAACCCAAGAAAGAAAACAACAGAACGCCACTGGTCATCACCTACAACCCCCAAGTCAGACCTCTACAGCACATCATCAAAGATCTACAGCCTATTCTGCCAGATGATCCCTCACTCTCTCAAGCCTTGGGAGACAGACCTCTCCTCGCTGACAGACAGCCCCCCAACCTTAAACAGATACTCACCAGCGACTACAGATCAAACAACAGAAACATTAAAGCAGGAACATATCCCTGCAGCAGACCACGCTGCCAACTCTGCCCTCATATCTACACTGAAGACACCATCACAGGACCTAATCAAGCCACCTACTCCATCAAGGGTTCGTTCACCTGCTCATCCACCAATGTGATTTATGCCATCATGTGCCGGAAATGCCCCTCTGCCTTATACATTGGCCAAACGGGACAGTCTCTGCGCAGAAGAATAAATGGACACAAATCTGACAGCAGAAATCGCAACACTCAAAAACCAGTAGGGGAACACTTCAATCTCCCCGCTTACTCCATTGACAACCTGTTAATAGCAGTGCTCAAACAAATGGATAACAAATCCCAGCTTCAAAGAGAACCTGCAGAACTGGAACTATTTTTTTTCTCATTAGAACAGGTGATTTGACCTCACCTTCGTCTATATGCTGTTCCCCAGTGTTTGAATCTCAACACCTATTCTGATCTGCTGTTACAGCCTGCAGGGCTGTATTATCGGAGGGGCTTTAGCCCTGGGCCCCGGCCAAAAAGGGGGCCTCCGGGCTCATGCCCCTAAACCCTCTGCAATAATCCAGCCCCGCTCAGTGCTAGCAGGGTAGGAGCGCTGAGAGCAGGGGTTAAAGTAAGGGGGAATGCACCAGAACGCAGTTCTGGGACCCACAAATTTGAGGGGCCAGAGTTCCAGGGCCCCTAAAAATAGAAAAATCAGGCGGAACCCATGTTCTGCCCTGCCCTGGGTGCTGGCAGGTCCTACGCCCCACTGTTGTTAATCACAATACTTATTGTGTTATGTAGTGTTTGCTAGTTTGTGACAATAATTGCTATAGACATAAAAGCCATAGGCTATGTCTACACTTGTAATTTTAAGTCGACTTAGTGTGTCTACACTTAAAATTAAAGTCGACAAAGGGGAACTTACAAAGTCGACCTAGAGCATCCACACTGGA
>ML685885.1:427960-457829 GCA_007922175.1 Pelusios castaneus | reverse complement strand
CAGTTAATCCAGCCCGGACAGTCTGACCTGATCCTGTGTCATATATTTTCCTGCATTTATTTTCCTCCCATTCTGTAAGTTCCCCATCTTCAAAGTGTCTGACGAAGTGGGATTTCCTCCCACGAAAGCTCATGCAATAAATAAATGTGTTAGTCTTTAAAAATGCCCCAGTCTCCTTGTTTGTTCTGGAGTTTTAACCCTCTGAATGGAGTCCAGGTACAGTCCTTATGTTAGGGCTTCTGGACACACTCACAGGATGTAGATCTACTATCTGGCACCCCCTCCAGAGAGCTTGGACCGTGCCATCCAACTTCCGAGTCCCTGGAACCAGAGCTGGCCCCTCAGACTCCTCCCACACCTGGAACACACCCTTTCCCAGAAATCCTCCAGAAGATGTGAATGTGGATTGTCTCTACAAAGCTCATGTGATGGATTTAAACACAGAATGCACACAGAGTTTGCACAAATGCAAACACACCATTCCTCTTTAGTGACATAGCTACATAAAACCAATAAACCCTATGTGCATCTCCCACCTTCCTCACCACCAGTTCAGAGCATTGTTGGTGGGGAATCAGTTGTCTGGGTCCTCCCAGCATTCTGTTGCAATGTATTGCCTGTGGGATGAAACATGGAACCTTCTTTCTCAGCTCTTCTTTACTTTCCCTCTGCTGCTCAAAATTCCTTGTGTGTCTCCTCCCTGGTGACTCCCCTTATAATCTCCTATTTAGTCACCTCTCTCTTGATTCTGCCTGCTAACTTTCCACTGTTTCAAATTGCTTAGCCCCTGCACACCTACCTGGCCCAACTGGTTTCCCACCTCAGGCAATCTCCTTAGAACGACTATTGTGTGGTCAATAGTCATTAGAGTTACATGCTTCGCTTTGTCCTGAGTTTGATGTGTGCTTGGGAGACAGAACTCTCCTTGCTTACAGACAGCCCCCCACCTTAAACAGATACTGACCAGCAACTACAGATCAAACAACAGAAACATTAAAGCAGGAACATATCCCTGCAACAGATCACGCTGCCAACTTTGCCATCATATCTACACTAAAGACACCATCACAGGACCTAATCAAGCCAGTTACTTCACCTGCTCATCCCCCAATGTGATCTATGCCATCATGTGCCAGAAATGCCTCCCTGCCTTATATATTGGACAAACAAGACAGTCTCTGTGGAAAAGAATAAATAGATACAAATCTGACATCAGAAATTGCAACACTGATTAGGGGAACACTTCAATCTACCTGCTCGCTCCATTGATGACTTGCTAATAGCTGTGCTGAAACAGATGAATAACAAATCACAGCTTCAAAGAGAAACTGCAGAACTCGAATTTATATGCAAATTTGACTCCCTTGCTTTAGGATTAAACAGGGATTACAGATTTTTTTCTCATTAGAACAGGTGATTTGACCTCACCTCCCTGCTATATGCTGTTCCCCAGTGTTTGAATCCTAACATCTATTTTGATTTGCTGTTACAGCCTGACCTGATCCTATGTCATACACTTCCCTGCATTTAATTTCCTCCCATTCTGTAAATTCCCCATCTTCAAAGTGTCTGATGAAGTGGGATTTTATCCCACGAAAGCTCATGCAATAAATAAATCTGTTAGTCTTTAAAAGTTCCCCAGGACTCCTTGATTGTTTATCTGCAATAGACTAACCCAGCTACCCCTTTGGGTCCTGTGCAACGGTGGATTCCATGTTTACATATGGCCATGCCGTGATACAGTAATTTTCCTAGCAACACCTCCCTAATATCAACCAGAATTTGTAAATCGTACGGATAGATTTCCCACATTCTCACAAACACAAAGAGGGGCGACCGTGCCAATTAACAGGTGACAAACTCATTTAAAAGTCGCAGTGTGGACAAAGTCCCTGAGCTTGCTCACACTTCCCCATGCAAAAGGAGCGCAGCTGGCCCAGCCATTAACAAATTGCTTTTTCAAATCCACTTTGCAGCATGCTCTCCTCGAGAAGCACTTCTGACTCCCTGCAAAATTGCTGATTGCTGGGCGGAGCTAAGCTGGTGACGTTTCGCCTTGGTGATACGGTCCTTCGGGCTCAATAAAATGATGACTTCATATTTAAATCAAGGGATTATCATTCCATCACTGTCGCAGGCCCCTTTAATAACCGAGATGCATGCCAGGGCAGATCTGACTGTATAGTTGCTACGAAGCCTGTAACAAAGTCTTTATCCTAATACTGTTGAACAGGAGGCAGTCACATCTCACCTGGGAGCTGCAGGACCACAGACAAGTCTGAGAAAGAGGCTCTACATGGGCTTATGAAGATTTTCATACCGGTTTGACACAACTGTCCCTTATTGTCCATAATTGGGTGACGAGTTCTCTTCTCATGAGCAGGTTAACAGTACCTGGGGAGCAGCTGCGGCTGCAGCTGGCTGGCTGGCTGGTTTATAGGTTGGGAAAGATGGGCAAGGCGGAGTGGATGGAAGAACTAAATCAGGAAGGTCTCTTAGACCCAGGCTCTGCAACCAGCTCTGCTTGCACAGATGCTGGTCTATGAAGCAACGCTGGGGAGAAGTGTACTGAAAGCATGGCCGGGAATGTGTGCTGAATTGGGTGTATCTGCAGCATGACCCTGGCAGCTGAATGAAAACTCCCAGGACAGGGTGTGTTTGCAGGGCACCTCAAACTATACTTAGGTAAAGCCAATCCAGATAGCCAGGGCATAGCCACAGGTGGGCCTGGGTGGGCTGGGGCCCACCCACTTGGAGATGAGGCCCGCCCACCGCAGCACCTGGCAGATGCACAAACTTTGCCGCCACAGCGGTGGGGCCGGCCAGCAACTTGCAGCCATGGCCACGACGTTCGCGCCGCTGCGGTGGGCGGGATTCATCGCTCTGGCCCCACTTGTTACATAGCAACTGGAGCATCTCGGGCAGATTCTGATCACATGACTGGAAGCTGCCCTTGGCCGGACCCACCCTACAGATTCAGGGGCAGAAAACGGGGGCTGCCCAGAGCCCAGCTCCAGGATCTTGGCTGGGCAGTGGGAACACCTGCAGGAGTGAAGGGGAGGAAGTCTGTCACCCACATGAAACCCATTCCAAGCCCCGGACTATAGCTACCTCTGTATAACAGGTCCTGACTCCTGAGTTGGGCTTTGTGCCATTCACTCACCTCCCAAATCCTTCCACAGAAATGACCAGGCTGTTTTCTGCTGCTTGGTGTGGGGACCAGGATGGGGCCAATCTGACTAGAATTGTTTACACAGGTCATTGAAACTCAGCTTCATTTCTCTGTCTTGAATTGACACCTTCCCCAGCAGGGCTGGAGATCCCAACACAATAGGGCGTGGGAACCTCAGAGTGAAAATGACCGAACTCCCAGCACCAGGATGAGAGAAATCCAAAGAGTGAATGGTCATGACAGATGGTGAAAAGGAAACAAGATTTTAAAAATTCAAAGCCAAGGAGCTTCGATTAAAATAGATGCTTTTTAAATTGCACAGTGACCTTTCAAAGCACCCAAATCCTGATTCAGGTTTCCAATGGAGCCGGCTTTCCAATCTGCTCTTCATTTTCCCCAGGAAAAATATTTGTTCAGGTTCTTTTGGGTGTAAATTTCATTGCTGCAATCTAGAGGAAACACTCAGATAATAAAACCAGTTACAGCAGGCGGCCCCAGGGAAGGACACACTTTGGAGAAAAACCCTGCCTCGGCCTCTCTCCAAGAGAACTTAAGAGCAAAAGGTTTTATTAAGATGATCCTGCTGGACCCCACATAACGGCTGAGTCTAAACATTATGAAGATGGGATTCTTGGAGGCTGGGGAGAGGAGGGAAAGGCCTGTAGCTGCAGCTTGCAATAGGGGCGAACAGTAGATACAGAACAAGAAAATAAAGGAAGTCAGGGAAATAACAACTACTCATTTGCAACAACAGAACCAGTAGGAATTATTAACATCCAGGGAGTCCTCTTCATCTAATAGCATTTATTGCTCCCCCCACACCACACATACACAGATTAACTCAGGAAGAACCAGGCTGTTTAATCTACATTTGCAGTGCATTAAATATGCAAATCAACATCTTCCAGTTGCCCGCCAAGCCAGATACCAGCTAGGAGTGTGGAACTGTGGCATTGTTATTATTATAACACATGCAGGCAACAAACGCAGACTCCCAGCTGTGATCTGCCATCTCTCTACTTGATAAGAAAGGGCTTGACTTCACGTCGTACTCTATACATTTCTGGTCTGTTGCTTCGGAGCTGGCCTGGGGGGGAAGGTGTTTGAGTCAGGGCCTGGGTTAGACCCTAAAGCTTTGTGGGCAGAGCATGCATAGCAACGCCCACTACGCTGTGGAACTACTTGCCCAAGGCCAGCTGAGCTCAGATCCAAGTAGAAGACAGCTTTCCACAGGAATGATGCCCATGAATCAATCAAAAACCCAGACAAAAAACTTGACGCCTGCTGGGCCACCGATGTGCTGAGATCAAGGCCTATCCTGCTGAGCAGTGTCAGAATCATTGGCATGTAGGACTGGAAGGGACCTCCATGGGTCATCTAGTCCAGTCCCTTACACTGGGGCAGGACATCTCATCGTTTTCTCGAACTCCCTTGACTGGCTGTCTACATAGATTACACAGGGTGCTGAGGGATTTGGCTGATGTGAGTGCAGAGCCATTGGCCATTATCTTTGAAAACTCATGGCAGTTTTTGGATGTCCTGGACAACTGGAAAAAGGCGAATCTAGTGCCCATCTTCACAAAGGGAAGGAGGAGGATCTGGAGAATTAGAGGCCAATCAGCCTCATTTCAGTCCCCGGAAAAATCATGGCTCAGATCTTCAAGAATCCATTTTGAGGCACCTGGAAGAGAGGAAGATGATCAGGAGCAATCAGTGTGGATTCACCAAGGGCTAGTCATGCCTGACCAACCAGACTGCCTTCTATGCAGTGATGACATGCTCTGCGGAAGTGGGGAAAGTGATACACCTTAACTTTAGCAAAGCTATTGTTATGTTCTCCCACGGCATTCTTGCCAGCAAGTTAAAGAACTATGGATTAGATGAATGGACCATAAGATGAATAGAAAGTTAGCTGGATGATGGGGCTCAATAGGTAGTGAGCAACCGCTCTTTGTCTAGTTGGCAGCCAGTAACACATGGAGTGCCCCAGTGGTCGGTTCTGGGCCTGGTTTTGTTCAATGTCTTCATTAATGATCTGGAGATGGGGTGGAGGCACCCTCAGCAAGTTTGCAGATGAATCTAAAGTGGGGGGAGTGGTAGATATGCTGGAGGGCAGGGATAGGATACAGAGTGACCTAGACAAATTAGAGGACTGAGACAAAAGAAATCTGATGAGGTTAAACAAGGAGAAGTGCAGAGTCCTGTATTTTGGATGAAGAATCCCAGGCACTGCTACAGGATGGGGACTGACTGGCCATGAGAAAGTTCCATAGCCTGTGGCCGCCTCTAGAGAAATTTAGCAAGTTCCAAAGCCATGACCAGTCAGTCCTTGTCTCTTCTGGTGTTACCATGGGATGACTGGTAACCGTGATTCCTGGCTCCACTCAGCTCATTACATACGGGCCACCACATGGCCGTCAGATGGTAGCACAAATACTCCTCAGATTGATTGCCCTCTGGCACTGGAAGGTTTCCTGACCTAGATGAAGCTGGATTTGCCCCAGTGTCCTAATCACAGAAAGCCACAGAGGCTGTCCCACTCCCCTGAGGAATTTAGTTGCCATTTTTTACTCCATCCTTTTAATGGATAAAAGCGGGAGCTCATCCAATTGGAAGTGGTTAGGGCGCTAATCTGAGATGTGGAGACCTGCATGCGAGTCCATGCTTCACCAGACTTCTTGGGTGACCTTGGGCAAGCTGCTTAGCCTGTCTGTGCCTCATTCTCCCCATCTGTACAATGGGGATTAAAGCCCTGCCCTTCCTCATGGTGGGTGAGGAGGGTTGTGGGGATAAATATATGTTTAAAAGATTGTGAGGCGCTCTGGAGGTAAGTGGCTAAGATATCTGTACCTATGAACAGAAATAGGAGCTGAAACATCTCCTGACTGCACCGGTAGAAATTAGGAATTCACACAGCGTCCTGAAATGACTAATCCAGAGGCGGCCATTGGCTACTGGGGACCCTAGGTGAAGGCCCATTGTGGGGCCCCTTATAGGGCCATTGTGGGGCCTCCATATGCACCCAGGGGCCCCCCCTTTGTGGCCCCAGTTCCCCATCCTTAGCTCCTTGCCACTGGCCTTGGCCCCAGGACCAGGTCCTCCTCCTCCTGCTGCTGACTGAGGCAGACGTGGCTTTTGGGATAGGCAAAGCAGGCGATGGGACCCCTTACTTGCTTGGGGCCCAAGGCGTGCACCTGCTTCGCCTACCCCAAAACCCGCCTCTGGACTCATCCAGTCAGTATTTACCCTGAGGAGTCTGGGGACTCGAGATAACGAATTGTGGATCTTTTCATCTCTAGCTCGTGGGCTCAACTCCATTGTGGGTCGAACAGTGCTCTCGACCCATGACATGTGGAAGGGTTTGGTGGATCTCTAGGGCCTAGTAGGAGAGGAATCCCCTTCTCAGAAACACTTCACAGCCGTGCCCTTGGGGACCCCTATATTCACACCCTGCACATCACTGCATAGCACCCCATTCCGCCCTGCTACCTTCTTCAATGCCAGTCTGCTTATAAGCTTTGATGGGCAGCCTTGAGGTCTAATGGATCCCACTACCCATCAGCTCAGTGTTTCTGCTTTATTTTTTCCCCCATGAATTTAATTGGCAGTGCCTCCACCCACCTCACTCCTGCCTGGCACCAGGGCAGCTTGGGAAGGAAATTCTAACCACAGGACAATTCCTACTTACTTGCCAGATAGTTGGAGACACCCAAGGGATGAGGGAAATACATACAATATATTCCGCACAGCAGTGGCGTACCAAGGGTCTCCAGCACCCAGGGGCCAAGCCTACATTTGCACCCCCAACCTCACACTCCTGTGCAGGGGGGGGGTCTGTATCTGCATGTGCAGGGTTGGAAGCTTAGGTGGGTGAAAATTCAGGCTTGGCTCCGCTGCCCCCTCCCCCCGTATACGGTGCTCACGTCTCCCCTGCAGCCTGGAGCTGGCTCTGATGGGGTAGCCTCACACCGCCCCCCCCACCTGGGGAGGGGCCTGAATTGGTCCTTCACATTGCAGAGGGAAGGAGGTGCTGAGCACCACTCTGGGAGGCTGGCAGGCTTGGCTAGGTGCACCACACTCTGCCCTCTCGCGCTTACCCATGTCTCCAGCCCGGCCAGGGTGGCCTCCTTCCACCCCCCAGCTTTGGGCAGGGGGCTGGAGGTTTCTGGGCTAGCATTTCCCTGAAGCCTGGCGCCAGGGGGCCTGGCCCCCCTTGATACGCCCCTGCCACACAGCCACTCTATTAAACAGGCAATAAATACAACGTAACAAGGTACGACGCTATTCTGTGGAGCACCACGCTCCTGCTCGTAATACCTGTGACTTAATGAGGACAAGGTGGTCAGTTCTGCTGCAGGTTTAAAAGGCAGCAGATTAATTAAACCCCCTCCCAGGTGTGAGGACTGTGCAGGGAGCGGGGTTGCCCCAAGCAATCTCCCTGACGGAGTAACTAACAGAGGGGGCAAGCACTTGCTCCAGGATTGATCCTCGGGTGCAGAGTTGACTTTGGACTCCTCAGTCCCTGCAGAGGGGCTGGGGTCTTCATGCAAGCCTCAGGCAGCCTCTGGTCCCAGGATTTCTTCTCAGCACCCTGGGGTGCAGGACTCAACGTGCAGATAACAAACAGCACCAACAATCCATACTCCAGCCTCCTACCCCAGAGCTCAGCACCTTCCCCGCAGGCTGCAGCCACAGACTAGCCACCAGAAGAGAGCTTGGCATGGGGTGTCTCCCTCCCCTAGAGGGCTGGAAGCTAACTCAGCCTGCTGGGGAAAGATTTCCTAACAAACCAGCTCCACAAACTGGGAGACACCTTGGAGCAGGATGGGTTCAAGCTGAGTGATCCTGTTTTCCGGTCCCCAGGGGCCAGTCCTCAGGAAGAACCCTGAACACGGGCCTGGGCTCACATAGCTAGTCCTGCCCCATTCCTCCCCAGCTTCAGACTGCCCAAAAACGTGCTCCCTGGGAGGGGCATCTCCATCTTTACTGGTTGCTAGGCCGTGACTCCCCCTCCATGAGCTACCAGCACACAGAGCGCAGGGATCCAAGTACTCTTCGCAGGGGTTACAGCTGAAATGGCCGCTGTGCAAAATACGGCTTGGGAGGTATCATAGGGAAGCGAATAAGACATTGACTGTTAATACCATTGCATTGTCAGAGGCAGAGTTGTGCGTGAGGTTATGAATTCCATCGGATTGATGTTACTAGACAGCCTAGCCTAGGTAAAAGGGACAAAGGTCTGTCCTGGACAGAGGAGACCCGGTGTACATCACTTTGCATATTAGCAAAGTATTAGTAAACAAAGCCATCGAGCTAAACCGCCTGGGGTTGTCTTGAGCTGGAACTTGAGAGGGAGAATTAGTGAGGGTTCTGCACCCCAGAAAGACCCAAGAGGCTGAATCCCCAGGAGGTCTCTGTGACTTGTAAAATGAAGGCAGTCCTTTGGGGATACAAGAAACAGAGACACTCCAGCTTTGTCCTACACCATAGGAGACAAAGGAACATCTGTTAAAGTAAGGGGGAATGCACCGGAACACAGTTCCGGGGCCCCCAAATTTGAGGGACCAGAGTTCTGGGGCCCCTAAAAATAGAAAAATCCAGCAGAACCCATGTTCTGCTCTGCCCTGGGTGCTGGGAGGTCCTACGCCCCACCGTTGTTAATCACAATACTCACTGTGTGATGCAGTGTTTGCTAGTTTGTGACAATAATTGCTATAGACATAAACGCCGTATAAAAGTATAAATATTTTTATGGAGCGATAACCGATGCATGTGCTGCTGAGAAGTGGTTGCAAATGCCTACCTGGGCTGGGGCCCACCCATGCATGAAGGGGGCCCAGAGATTTAGGAGGGTTCTGGGGCCCGTCAAATTATACTTTAACCCCTGCAAAGGAACCAAAGAATTGATTACAATTTGATTTCTGTGATGCATGCTGGGCCGACTGGTCAATAAAAGTTGAAATGAAGATGGGGGTGAGAGAAACCACCTTGAACAAAGACCATGTCTTGCTCGATTAAATTTTAAATGTGAGTTTTCACTTTTATTTGCTTGTAACCCATTCTACCTTTATCCCTTTTACTTGGCATCACTTGACCACGCTTTTTTGTTAATCAGCTTGTTTAATTTTATTATAAATCCTCTCACTGCGGGGTTTGAAAGGCAGGGAGAACTTCCCCCAGTGAAATTGATGAGCTGAGATGCAGAGACCCTTTAACACAGCAGCGAACTTAATATATTCTGCGAATGCACCGTGCTAGGGGCTGTACATGATGCTTGGAGCTCCCTGATTGTGCGGTTTAGAGACAGACTTGAAGTGTTTGCTGGGGAGCCAGACAGGTCGGTGTGGGTGTGAGCTGACACGCAGCCTGGGCACCAGCCAAAGCCACTCATGCCAAGGCCGAGAGGAATCCAGTGGCTCACAACTATGAGCGTCTCCAGCCGTGTGTTAGAGACAGTGTGTGGCAGGCTCAGCAGATACAGAGAGTAAAGTAGAGTGAGAGATGGGAAGCTTTCCACTGCTTTTGCCCAAATAGAGCCTTGGACCTAAAAGGTTGATAGCTTATCATTTTTCATCAGCACAAACTTGACTATTTCACTCTGGTCTTACTGTCCTTCCGCCCTTAAATCAGGCAGCCTGCGAACATACAGTGCAGCCAGGAATTCCAGCCCTTCTCTGCACCTCCCTCTGTATCACTCAGAGCACGGACAGAGATGTTCTCTGTAATGTGCAACAATGATTTACAGATTCATAGACTCTGAGACCAGCAGGGACATCTGTGACCATTTTGTCCAATCCCCTGAACAGCACAAGCCAGAGAACTGGCCCAAAATAATTCCTAGAGTGGAGCTTTTAAAAAAAGACATCCAATCTTGAGTTCAAAAATGTCCTTGGTGAATTGTTCCAAATGGTTAATTGCTCTCACTGGTAAAAATTCGCACCTTATTTCCAGTCTGAATTTGTCTTGCTTCAACTTCCAGCCATTGGAACTTCTTATACCTTCGTCTTCTAGACTGAAGAGCCCTCGATGATCATTTTTTTTGCCACGTAGATGCTAGAATGTAACACAGTCACCCTTTCACCTTCTCTTTGTTAAGGTCAAGCCCTTTTGAGTCTATTGAAGTGCCGGATGCCTTTTGCAAATGCAAAACATAAAAAGCAACATATACAATGAGAAACTTGCCCACAACTGGCAGCTCCAGGGACTCCTTTCCCATGTGGCTGGGCCCGACTCCCCGCTCTGGGCGTAGTGATGGGGTCACAGAGCTGTGCAGGTCTGGCCCCACCATCCTTCCGTCCCGATGATGGAGGAACTGAGCCGGATTTGAACGGCTGGCATTGGGACCTCGCATATGGGATTGCAATGCTGCCAAATTTGAGGGGTCGCTCTGTCACTCACTTCAATTTTGCCTGGCAGCCCTTCCGTCACAGTGGAGGGCACCCCAGGCAAACCTCAGTGGCGCTATGAGCCAATGTTCCTAGGTTACATGGGGCTAAGAGGCAGGCCCAGCCCTACCGGCCAGGGCCACTGCGTGACTGCGAGCAGATTCACTCTACAATCTACCCTCAGGACCTCCCATGCCTGTGGAGGCAGAAACCAACCTGCAAACCCGCCTCCCACCTCTTACAGGTAGGGTCCAACCCCCTCCATGTGGATAAAGTGGGGGGGGGGGAAATCCTAAATAATGCAAAATTCCAGAAAAATAAAATGAAAAATTATAAAAAAGTGAAAAGACCTTCACAGAGTTCTATCCCGATGAGGCAAATGAGGAGCCAAGCCGAGCCATCTGGCAGGCACCCATCTTTCCTTGTACAGCACCTAGTGCAACATGGGTTCTGGGTGTTGCCATAGCACAAATAAATCTGAAAAATGAGCATTTTGAGGCTGCAAAACCCAAAGATGTTTTTTAAAAAGCTGCCACTGCCAAAACAGTGCTGCAAAAGGGCGTATTAACAACCACTCGGCTCCACAAAAGCGCTCATCTTTGGGGGAAATTAGCCAAGGCTGCTTTGATCACTGGAGCCAACTTATTAGCAACCCAGAGCAGATAGTCCTGGGCAAAAGAGAGAAATAATCGCCTGATGGAACCATTGGAGAGCAACTGTCACATAACCAGGAGAACAGTTTTTCAGGGCTCTGGGGATGGTGGGCGTGACTCTTCGTTAATCAGAGATAAGCCAGAATAATGGGGTTATCGCTGTTTTCCAGCACTGTCACGGCTGATTGTTAATTGTCCCATTTGAAGAATTATTTCCCTCTTTCCCTCAGGGTCATCTCCCCTCTCAGTAAAAAAGCATGACCCTTACAGATCTTTAAAGGGTAAGTTGCAGCGCACGAGAGAGGCTCTCCATCATTAGTATGAGGTATTGAGCATCTGGGTGGAGAAAAAAAAGTTACCCCTTAGTTACATGATATTGTCTATTGAGTGGGAATGGGGGTGGTGTAACTTTAAGAGAGGGAGCCAGAGGGCTTAATGCACAGGAAACCAGGTTGCATTTTCCTCTCTCTGGATCTCAGTGACCTGGGATGGAGGGCCTGTGTGAGGGTGGGGTGGGAGTTAGTTCTGAACGTGCTAATTTGGTAATGCTGCTAATACTGGGGTCCTGGCAAATAGTTCAGGTCCCCTCCTGCTGTTAGGCAAATTAAGTGCAGCTGATTTTGTGGTGAAGAAAATTTGGGCTTTTACTTTTGCTGCAGGTCAAAAAATTCTTAGGGAATACAAAGCCAGAGTCATTTTTAACCCTTTCCTCAGTGAACATGGAAAGCAGGGAGACGCCTTGGAGGAGGGTGGCATATTACTATATTCAGAGCTTTTCATGGGCAGCCTTACCCACACTTTATTTGCATCTGAAAGCGTCTGACGAAGTGGGATTTTCTCCCACGAAAGCTCATGCGATAAATAAATCTGTTAGTCTCTAAAAGTGCTACAGGACTCTGTTGTTTTTCTGCAATAGACTAACACGGCTCCCCCTTTGGAACTTCACTTCAGATCAGTTAGCCCTCTTTATATGCCCCCACACTACTCGGGGTGGAGGGGAGGTCTTGGACACAAAGACCTCCAGAAGTAGGATTTGCCAGGGCTAGGATGAGAATTTCTCTCTAGTAGCCCTGAGTAGACATTTTCATTTCTGGTGTGCATTGCAGGGCATTCAATATTGCACCATGGTAATTTAGGTATTACTGGGCAGGTTCAGCAAAAACAAACAAGGAGGCCTGTGGCACTTTGAAAAACTAACAAATTTATTTATCACATGAGCTTTCGTGGGAGAAGATCCCACTTCGTCAGACACTTGAAGATGGAAACTTACAGAATGGGAGTAAAATAAATGCCGGGAAGTGTAAGTCATAGGAACAGGTCAGACTGTTTCAGCAAATCAAAGCAGTTGTTTAGATTCAAACAGTGTGGAATGGCATATTAGAAGGCGGGGATCTTCAAGCATCTTCTCCCACCAAAGCTCATGCGATAAATACATTTGTTAGTCTTTCAAAGTGTTTGTTTTGCTGAACTAGACTGACGCGGCTCCCCTCTGGAACTTGTGCAGGTTTATTGTCTCCTAGAGCCATGCCACTTGTCGTCGTCCCTCCCCCCCCCATGAAAACTGCTTCATTTAAAAACCCAGCGGGGGTCTCAGAGAGTTTGCACGGGGTGTGAAAAGGTGTGTTATTGGGCATGTGGGCAAGGCTGGCTCAAACACAAGGCTGGGAGACCTGAGGGTTATTTTTCGGCTCTGCAAAATTCAAATAATCTGCTGCTGATTTGACCCCATTTATTAGGAATCTAGAGTGGCTAATCCAGGAGAAAAAGAAATAAATTATCCAACCAGTCCCCTGCTTTGTGCTTCCCTTTCCCCATCTGGGACATGCAGATAACGAGGTTCAGGGAGGTGTAGTGAAGAATCAGTTCATTAAAGATTAGGAGCTTTGAGGTCTTCAGGCGGAAGAATCTGCTGAAAGGCGAAGAACTGTCATTGTCATTACAGAAAAAAGTCTCGGTCATGGAGACAATGGGTCTGATTTGCCTTCAGAAAATGGCCTCCCAGGCTGCAGCAATAGAAGAGCCTCGGTGGGATTCATAGATTGGAAAGGCCGGAGGAACCACTGTAATCAACTCCAACGCAACCCAGAGAGCTGTACCATCTACCGCTGGCTGCATGGAGACAGGTTTTCAGCATCCTGCACCCACAGCCGAGGCCAGATTTTCACGAGCTCAGCTTCCAACATGCACCCAATGCGCTGAGTTCCTTTGAAAAATCCAGCCATTTATTTAGCCCTGAGTGGGAGTTGGGTGCTGATAGAAAGATAGCCCGTAGTCTGCACTGTTCCAGGGGTAAGCGCACAACTCTGTTCCTCTGCTCCAAACTCAGCCGGAGCCCAAGATCAGTGAAACATTTCTGGAGATTTGATATTTTTTCATCTATGTGGCTCCTACTTCTGGCCATGGCTGGGAGGGATGAAATACCTCCAAAAATGACTCTTCTTCCTGTATTTCCAGCCCATCTGGGAGCCGGGGGAACTAGGAATGCCAGCAGAAGGGCTGTTATTGTGCACTGCTAAGACTCACTATAGGGGACGGAAGAACACTTGCTCTCTCCAGGAGCTCACTCTAAACCTGCCCAAAGTGATCTGTGCTGCCAGCCGTTCAGCCTGGGTGTGTAAAAGCCAGAAGAGATTCTTTGGTACAGTCTGGGGTCACTTCAGAGTCCCAGGACACAACCTTACAGCCAACAAGAGAAAGCAGCAGGAGAAACCGTGGTTAGATGGAGATGAATGTATCGGTGCAAAGAGTCCAGAGAGACAGAGAGAGACAGAGCATCCAAAGACCAAAAGGAGCCCCAAACAGCACATCGATCTTGTTGACTAAAAGCTGCTAACACTTCAAAGGAAACAATAGAAAGTTTCCTTATGAACCTTTTCATTCAGACCCAGGGATAGGCTTTTGCCTGCAGGAAAACAGAAGGGCATCTCTCACTGTGTAATATTACTTACAATCATGTTCACTTTTCCCACTGGGGTTGGCAGACGTCGTTTCCTGTCGAAATTTAAACGTGCGTGTTTCACAAAAGGTGGCCAGAAAACCCCATTGGTTCTTGTGGGGATCAGGGCAGTCTCCTGTGTCACTCGAGGAATTCACTGGGGCAATATCTTGCTTTGCTTTGGCCACTGATTTCACTTGCATTTCTGAAACCCCATCTGACCAACTAGGTTGCAGTGCTTTCTACCCATTGGTTAACGATGCATGACTGAGCTCTACTGGATAGGATCAGAACTGCACTCTTCGTGTCATAGCTCCTTCCACTGTTGACAACTGATGGGGGATTCTCTTTTAGCTCAAGGCTGTGTTTTTGCAGCTTTGCTGTTCACACGAAGTTTCCGGTGATGGGGCATTCAGCACAGCAACCAAAGCAATATCCTAGCAGCATAGAGACTGGTTGCAGACTCTTCTCATCCTAAAGCTACTAATTCACATGACTTCCCTCAGTTTGTAGAGGAAGCCGGAGATGGGAACAGAGCCGAGGAGCTGCAAGAATGCCGGCTCTTAACGCTGCGTTGGGCACAATGGCCCACCATCGGCTTCCGGCCTGGCATTTGAGCACCATCTTCATGGTAACCAATTCCCATGGCACGACAGGAGAGCTATACGTTCAGATGGAGCATCATGGATATGTTACATTGAAAGGAGCTTTAGGATGTCATCAAGTCCAGCCCCCTGCGCTGGGGCAGAACGGAGTAAAGCCAGACCATCCCTGACAGAGGTTTGTCCAACCTGTTTTGAACCTGTTTCTGCAACCTCCCTTGGAAGTCAGCTCCAGAGCTTAACTGCCCTTAGAGTTAAAAAGTTTTCCCTAACATCCAACCAACATCTCACTTGCTGCAAATTAATCCCATCACTTCTGCTACCTTCAATGGATATGGAGAACAATTGATCACCTTCTTCAGTAGTAGTGCTTGACCTTCTGAAGCCTTTAATCAATATGAAGGTGGTGGAATCTCCATCCTTAGAGGTTTTTAAGGCCTGGCTTGACAAACCCCTGGCTGGAATGATTTAGTTGGGGCTGGTCTTGCGTTAAGCAGGGTGTTTGACCTCGTGAGGTCCCTTCCAACCCTGTGATTCTATGAAAATTTTTATAAGGTCTCCCTGACTTTTCTTTTCTCAAGACTAAACAGGCCCAACCTTTTTAACCTTTCCTCACAGGTCAGATTTTACTCTCCCTTTGTGGTTTTTGCTGCTTTCCTCTGGGCACTCTCCAATTAGTTCATCACGCTTGAAGAAAGATGTGAACACAGGACTGCAGCTGAGGCCTCACAAGCTCTGAATAGAGTGGGGGCAATTCCCTCTCGTGTCTTTCATGCAAAACCATGGTTAATACATCCCAGAATGACATTAGCCTTTTTCGCAGCTGCATCACATTGTTGACTTAGTCAATTTGTATATAAAATCCCAGATCCTTTCCCACAGTCCTCCCACCTAGACAATTATTCCATATTCTGTAGTTTGACCATCTGATTTTTTTCTTCCTAAGCACGTTTGTCTAAGCTTCCTTTGCATTTGTCTCTACTGAATTTCTTTTTGTTGAATTATGACCAGTTTTTCTATTTGTCCAGGTTGTTCTGAATTCTCCTACTGGTTTCTAAAGTGCTTGCAATGCCTCTCACCTGGATATTCTCTGCAAATTTTGTAACCATATTCTCCACTCCATTATTCAAGTCATTAGCGATATTGAATATTATCAGACGTAGGACTGACCCTTGATGGTCTCCATTATTTATGACGTCCCAGCCTGGCTATGAACCATTGATATCCAGGCTTTGAGTATGCTCTTTCAACCGGTTGTGTATCCAGCATATAGTAATTTTCCAGCATATAGTAATTTTCCTAGTTTATTTAGGAGAACATCATGTGGGACGATGTCAAAGACCTTAATAAAAATCAAGGGGTATGTCTACACTGGCAATTTAGGTTGACTTAAGTAGCTTTAAGTCGACCTAAATTACTCCCCATCCACACTGGACTTCCATTAAGTCAATTTAAGAAATTCCTTAAGTCAACTTAATGAAAGGTTAGGTCGACTTAGTAAGAACCACCGGTTAGGTCGACCTAACCCTTAAGTCGACTCCTTAGATCAACTTAAGCACAGTGTGGACATAGATTAACCCTTAAATCCACTTTATTAAGTCGTCTTAATGGCAGTTAGGTAGATGTACTAAGTCCCCGTTCAGGGTAACCACTTTGTTAAATCGACTTAATAAGGTCGACTTTAAGTCGACTTAAAGTCGACCTTATTAAGTCGACTCAACAAAGTTGACCTAACTTTTTCTAGTGTAGACATAGCCAAGAATAAGAAGCAGGAGCTGAAGAAGCCCAATAAATGAAGAACAAACAAGGAATCTGGTGGCACTTTTAAAGACTGACAGACTTATTTATCACATGAGCTTTCATGGGAGAAAATCCCACTTCACCAGATCCTTGAAGATGGGGAACTTACAGAATGGGAGCAACATAAATGCAGGGAAGTGTAAGTCATAGGATCAGGTCAGACTGTTACAGCAAATCAAAGCAGTTGTTAGGATTCAAATAGTGGAGTACATCAATTAGCAGGGAGTTGGGGATGGGACAAGGAAAGCAAAATTACCTGTTGTAATGGGAAAAGAACCCATAGTCTCTATTCAGCCCTGACTTCATGGAGTCAAATCTGCATATGAATTCCAATTCTGCAGTTTCTCTTTGAAGCTTTGATTTGTTATCCATTTGCCTAAGTATGACTATTAACAAATCATCAGTGGGGTGCTCAGGTAGATTGAAGTGTTCCCCTATTGGTTTTAGAATGTTATGATTTCTGGTGTCAGATTTGTGTTCATTTTTTCTTTTGCGCAGCGACTGTCCTGTTTGTCCAAAGAATAAGGCGGCGGGGGGTGCGGGGGAGGGCTACTGGCACATGAGGGCATAAATCACATTGGTGGATGAGCAGGTGAATGAGCCCTTGATGGAGTAGGTGGCTTGATTTGGTCCTGTGATGGCCTCTTTTGTGTAGATATGAGGGCAAAGTTGGCAGCGTGGTCTGTTGCAGGGATATGTTTCTGCTTTAATGTTTCTGTTGTTGATCTGTAGTTGCTGGTGTGTCTGTTTAAGGTTGGGGGGCTGTCTGTCAGTGAGGAGAGGTCTGTCTCCCAAGGCTTGAGAGAGTGAGGGATCATCTTGTAGAATAGGCTGTAGATCTTTGATGATGTGGTGAAGAGGTTTGACTCTGGGGTTGTAGGTGGTGACCAGTGGCGCTCTGTTGTTTTCTTTCTTGGGTTTCTCCTGTAGTAGACGACTTCTGGGTACCCGTCTGGCTCTGTCAATCTGTTTCTTCACTACTCCTGGTGACTCTTTAGCTCAAGTCAGAACAGCCTGTGCTTTTAGCCATGGTGCGGCCAGTCAATCCCCAGCATGGTGGCCATCACATAGTGGCTGCGCAAGATGGACACGCAAGTCCACGAGAGAGCCCCTGCCCTGGGAAATGCAAGCCAGATCCACCTGGCTCACATGGCCTCCTGCTCCCAAACCCAAAGGTTACCCCTCCTCCCAAGCAGGGAGTTTCCTGCCCAGGCTGAGATGCTGCAAGCAGCAATAAAAGCCTGCGTCTGCTGTGTGGTGGCAGCTGCTTTTTATGGGGACAAGGGCCAGAGCAAGGCTATTAAGATTTTTATGGACAGGAAAGAGACTTTAAAAGGAAGCTGTTGCAAGGGGAAGGGGGAAGGCCAGCGTTCCCTTCTCCTTCCCATGCAAGAGATGCTGTGCCTGCCCCTCTGTCCACATCGCTGGGCTATGCTCTGGGGACAACCTCGGGGCTTCACCCATTTGTGAAGCATCAAATCGCAGCCTTGTGAGCGAAGATGGTGAGCAGCTCAGGCCCGGCCACTGGAATCTGAGCTGGAGCAGGAAACAATCTCTGTCCGAAAACCCTCTCTTTGTATCTGGGCATCTTGCTCCCTCCTTCGCTCCAGGTGACATAGCAACTTCCTGAAAACCACTGAAGCGCAAAGCGCACTCAGGCAGCGCAGGAGATGACAGCCCTTTCCCAGGATCTGCCTCCCTTCCCACCTCATCAGCTCCTCTTTGAAATCTGAGGTTAACCCACCATGGACTCTGCCCACAGCCCATCTGCAGACCAGTGGACTCCTTTGCAGAACCTTCCCTCCTATCCCCTGAGGAGACATAGAACAGCTCCAACGTGGATGTGAGGAAATGGACTAGCAGCAACAGATGATTCGATCGGGGGACACAGGAGGAAGGCTGTAAATACTCAGGTTGCTGGAAGGAACGGCTACATCAAAATGAAAACACACCCCTCCAAAAATAGGCTTGAGCTTATAGGTGTTTGATTTCTGCACAAAGCTAGCAGCTGAAAGGGCTTGGAAAGGGGGAAATCGGCTGCCCTGAGCTGCAAAGACGTGGGATTATTTATACTATGGTAGTGCCCAGGGGCCACGGTTGAGATTGTGCACACAGCTGGGTGGGAAACCATTTTCCCAGCCTCAGACGGATTTTGTCCTTACAATGTTCCTGTCCCAAATCAGGACAAACCCAAAGTTTTACACAAATAAAGACATCCCCTATTCCAGCCATTAGCCCAGTGATTAGGGATGGGAGGAGATGGGGGAGACTGGTACATCGGGAACTTGAACCTGGGATGCCCACCTCCCAGGTGTGAGTCTCTTCTCTGCTGGTGGAGCTGGTCTTCTTTGTACACATACTGAAACACTCACCGAGCAAAAGAGATGAAATCTAGGGCTCAGTGCTTAAGACCCTGACGTGGACTGTGGGAAAACGGTAGATCAGAGCCTTTACCATTTGCCCACGTCCCGGTTGAGTGCTCTAGCCAGGGCGCTACTTATTCCTTTGAGCTGAGCCTCTGACCAGAAATTCCACCCTGGATCTGCGAATTGTTTCCTGGCACAAGTCTGGCTGAACCGGACGCATGCCAGCCACAACCACTGGTTTCGACCAATTGGCATTTTCTGCTGAAAAACCGTTTTGCCAGATAATTCCTGAGCAGCCTTAACTGTGAACCACTGGGCTAGGTATGGGAAGGCCCACGGTCCTGGCCCAAAACGCTAACCACTGAAATGGGCCATACAGGTAGGGGTGGGAGCAACGTCCCCAGAGCAGATCCATGGTGGACCTGGGTCTAAACCAGCAACATTCGTGAGTCCCTGGATGGCGTCTTTTCCCCAGCTTCCGCCGCCTTCCATAAAAATGCCTTCTGCAGCAAGAGCCACGAGGAGAAAACGCACACTCCTTGCACCACATGTGACAAAACCCTGCAGACCCCAGCAGCATCGCCCTTCTTACTGTTGTCGGGAGAACCTGTAGAGATAAAATGCCCACTCTCCGCTAGGCTTGCCTCAGGAGGAACTTTGTTGGCCTAAGTTTCGGGGTTGTGTAACCGATATGCCTAAAAAGGGCTCTCTCTTTAAGAGACCTACTGAGGGTGGGTTACGGTTGCTGGGCAGATTAGCTACCCACAATTAGAAACTTCTGGAAGCAGGGAGTGGTAGCATTTTGAGCATGCTCCACAGGGTTTTCTGCTGGTGTGATGTGATGTCAGTCTGATGACATGGGAGCAGCAGTCTGTGCAGACAGCAGGCAGGAGCTGCTCTGAGAAGAGCCCATGTGCTCAGTTTTCAGGAGAGAAGCTGAGCCAGGAGTGAAGAAGATGTTTTCTCCCTGTAATGGAGTCATCTGCAACAGACCTTGCAGACATGCATATGGGACTGAGGGCTGGTTGCAAAGGAGAAGGAAAAGCCTGCATGGAATGCTACAGAGGATCCCAGCAAAGGAAGAAGAGGACAGCGATTTCTTGCCACTCAAGCCTCTACACTGGAACAGAGACTGTAGCTGAGAGTTGGGTGAACTCCACCTGGACTTTGGGACTCTTGGGGATCTCTCCTGCGGGGTTTCTGTAGGGATTGTTCTTGGTTAATTGTATTTTGTTTTCTTAGGATAAGATTTATTAAGTTAGTAGTTAATAAAGTTCATTGTTATGTTTGTTTTTAGTAGCATGTTAATGTGGGAGGGTAACTCTGAGCAAGCTTTGCTGTGAGTCCCGTACAGACTGGATCCTGGGTCTCCAGCTGCTTTCTCCAGAGGGGTTGGGGTTTATTTCTGTGAGGCACTGGAGAAGGGCAATTACATTAATTTTAGCCCACCCGAAGGTTATAGTTGCCCCATGTAATGACGTCTTTCCTAGAACTGGTTATCGCCCTGCAGGGGGATGTTGTGAGGGAACGAGCCGTGCATTAGGATACGTTCACAGTGGCGCTACACTCAATTTGGCAAGTGCCGTGTAAACACTCTCCTTTTAACGTCCAGCGAGCTTTGTTTGCCAGCTGTGAGGCAGGCCATCAGTACTGGGATGGACGGCAAACCCAGTTCCTCGCCTCAGGCCAGCCCAGCGTTGTCCACATGTCCTCGTCTGTGCCACGAACGATGCACCATTTGCAGCAGAAGGCCTGAGGAAAAGTCATCTTCCTGCATCTGTCTCTGGTCGCCTCTCACGCAGTCGGGCCGTGCATCGATTCCTGTCTGGGTTTGGCTCTGTTTGTACCATACAACCTGCTCTCCCCTACACGGAGCTTAAATGTTCCCAGGCTGCTGCCGGCTGCTTCTCTGCTTTCTGGCTCCTTGAACTCTATGACCCTGCACGCTTATGGTCCAGGAGCTTTTCTTTAGGACGCTTCCAATCACAGCTCCACTCCTGCTCATCTGACTGTTCTTGGGCTCTGCTGACTTCTCTTCTGCACCTTCCAGGAAGTTCAGCCCTCTGATCTCCTTTTCTTTAATCCACCTCCTCCCTTAGTATTATATTATCTCAAACTTTACCCCAAGCTCCCACTGCTGCATGGCTCATACCGAACCGTGGATGATGCCCGGCCCAGCTTCTCTCAAAACCCTTAATGACGCCTCCCTGTTGTTTCTCTCTCAGTCTCCCCTCCTCAGCATCCGACTCTTCTAAGGTCTCCTCAGTTTGTACCTTGTGTATTCTTTGGAAGTGTTATCAGCCTCTTATCAGCACTCAGAGCCAATCCCGTTAGAATGATGAGCTGAGCGGCTCCATGAAAGATGGCTCTTCTGCGGGCTGCTGCCATGTAATTAAGGAGGCCTTTGGTTCTGTAATCTGTGCTGCCCAAGGGTTCACAGCGAGAGGATGCTGAATCCAGCATGCGCGGATACCATGGGACCTTCAAGGGAAAGCACCCAACTGGAAGAGAAGCTACGTCTTTTCTTTCGTGCTTTCAATTCAATTCAAGAGTTTGATTGAGGCAGGTAATGCGATGCACCGGGGGATATGGAGAGCAATCAGGGCTCTTTGCTCCCTGTAACAGTTCTAGCAGAATGGTTCAAGGCCTGTTGTTTTCCTCTCTGAACAGGAATTCATCTCTTGTGGAAGAGGGCACGCTGATGAACCTGAAGTCACGCAGGTATCAGTCACGAATGTTGCCACAGAGCGGGGACGGCAGGGTCCCACCTCCAGCTATGCCTCGCCTCTGACCTAATGACTCCAACCCGATGGGTCAGGCCCATGAACCATTTAATCTTTGGCCCCTCTGCAGCATTAGCGGTGGTGGCTTGCCAGCTGATATGGCTAGTGAGATGGCAAGCTGAGAGTACTGTCCGTCTCTTTGGCAATGGTTTGTATTCCTGGAGTGACTTCTGAGATCGGGGTGCTGCTGTGTTGGGCACTTATGAGCATAGAGCAGGAAGCAGCTGGTGCCCAACACCAAGGTACAAACTAAATCGAGAATACAGAGGGAAACTGAGGCACCGAGTGATGACCTCACTTGCTCAAAGGCACACAATTGCTCAGCGGCAGAACAAGCTCTCCTGACTCCCACTTCAGTGCTCTGACCACTAGCTCATGCTGCTTCTCCTGCAGCACAAAGCCCCCATGTTTTGTTGCTGTTCTGTACACTTGGCTCCATTGTCTGGTTCATCCATCTCCAGTCTGGTTTCAAGTCCTAGATATTTCGCTCATTAGGGCATTAACTTGCCTTTCACTTTGTTTATACAGCTCCTAGCACAATGGGAGCCTGAACCCTATGTGATGCCCCTTTTAGTACCTGGAAAGATAATTTCCAAAGGGGAAACCGTGTTAGTCTATTGCAAGAAAACAACAGAGTCCTGTGGCACTTTTAAAGACTAACAGATTTATTTATTGCATGAGCTTTCGTGGGAGAAAATCCCACTTTGTCAGAGGCTTTGGAGATAGGAAACTTACAGAATGGGAGGAAATGAAATACAGGGGAGTTTACGACATAGGATTAGGTCAGTCTGTAACAGCAAATCAAAATAGGTGTTAGGATTCAAACACTGGGGAACAGCACATAGAGGAAGGTGAGGTCAAATCACCTTTTGTAATGAGAGAAAAATCCATAGTCCCTGTTTAACCCCAAGGCAACTGAGCCGAATTTGCATATAAGTTCGAGTTCTGCAGTTTCTCTTTGAAGCTGTGATTTGTTATTTATCTGTTTCAACACAGCTGTTAGCAAGTTGTCAATGGAGTGAGCAGGGAGATTGAAGTGTTCCCCTATTGGTTTTTGAGTGTTGCGATTTCTGATGTCAGATTTGTGTCCATTTATTCTTTTGCACAGAGACGGTCCTGTTTGTCCAATATATAAGATGAGGGGCATTTCCGGCACATGATGGCATAAATCACATTGGTGGACGGGCAGGTGAATGAGCCCTTGATGGAGCAGGTGGCTTGATTTGGTCCTGTGACGGTGAGGGCAAAATTGACCTCGTTAAGTCGATTTAACAGTAGACATAGCCATCCACACTGGCTTCAAGGCGACTTAAGAAGTCGACTTGAGGCTTAAGTCGACCTTCAGAGGTGGTGTTATTAAGTCGACTTAAGCTGTTATTAAGTTGACTTAAGGAAGCGCCTATGTTGACTTAATAAAAGCCCAGTGTGGATGCAGCTTTGTGTAGGTCGACTTTAGCGTCCTTAAGTCGACCTAAGTTGCCAGTGTAGACACACCCATCGAGAGTACACGTGTAGAGTTTATGGACGATACCTAGCTAGGTGGGGCTGCAACTGCTTTGGAGGATAGTATTAAAATTCAAAATGATTTGGACAAAGTGGAGAAATGGTCTGAGGTAAATAGGATGGATTCAATAAAGACGAATGCAAAGTACTCCACTGAGGAAGGAACAATCGATTGTATGCATACAGACTGGGAAATGATTGCATAGCAAGGAGTTCTTCACAAAGAGATCTAGGAGTAAGAGTGTATCACAAGTTAAATGAGAGTCAACAGTGTAACACTGTTGCAAAAAAAAATCATCCTTCTGGGATGTTATCGGCAGGAGCGAAATAAGCAAGACACTAAAAGTAACTTTGATTAGGTCTCAGCTGGAGGATTGTGTCCGGTTCTGGCCACCACATTTCAAGAAGGATGTGGACAAAGTGGAGAGATTCCTGAGAAGAAAACCAAATATCAGTAAAGATCTAGAAAAGATGGCCTCTAAGGGAAGACTGAAAAAACTGGGTTTGTTTAGTCTGGAGAAGAGGAGACGGAGTGAGGACATAACAGTTTTCAAGTACATAAAAGATTGTTACAAGGAGGAGGGAGAAAAATTGTTCTCGTTACCTGTGAGGAGGGGACAGGAAGCAATGAGCTTACCTGCAGCAAGGGAGGTTTAGGTTGGACAATAGGAAAAAAATCCTACCTGTCAAGGTAGTTAAGTACTAGAATAAATTGCTCAGGGAAGTTGTGCAATCTCCATCATTGGAGGTTTTTAAAAGTAGGTTAGACAAGCACCTGTCAGGAATGGTCGTGTTATTACTTAATCCTGCTTAATCTGTTGAGTGCAGAGGCCTGGACTAGATAACCATTCGAAGTCCCTTCCAGTCCTAACTTCCTATGATTCTATGATAATGCCCATCATTTTTTGACAAATGTTTGGAGCTAAGATCATGAAGGATGCCTAAATACTTGTGGGGATCAGGGCCTAATTTGTTTGATATAGGTTACGGAATAGCTCTCCAATGGAAACACCTGCCAGTTGCTACTAAGCTCGGTTAGTTTTTCAGCTGGTGTCCTAGAAATTAAAAATTCTGTGTCCCTTGAGCTATCTAGTCTCCTCTTTTATACAGCTATGTCCTGCAATCCCTAGTCACTGTGTCTTGACAAGATCCTATAGCAGCCCCCATATGCAAATCCCATAGCACCATTATAAAAATATTGCATTTTTAAAAAGCTCTGGCGCCTCCATTATTTGCAGCAGGCCTTTGAAATTCAGCCCTGGAAAGCCCTCGGACTAGAGAAGTGCCTTCTCTTTATCTCAGGAAATCCCATTCAAGTGCAGTGGGTTAAAAAGAGAAAAACACCACTTCCGTGAGCTCGCTTGTTACTCTTGCCAAGATAACAGCTGACCGGGAACATTCTCAGCTGCTGGGCTGAGGGCGCTGTTTGGGCAGCACCACCTTGTCCTGGGAACATCTGGCAGCTGCCAGTGCTGCTGTGAGTTGGGCCAGGTTGTGTACCACCCTTAGCACCTCTCCCTCTCTGTCTTTGCTCAGCCAGGCCAACATCTCCCCTCTGCCCCCAAGGCCTCCACTTCCCCCTAGCCCTCCCTCTGTGCTTTCAGAGTGATCAGGGACAGTCAGCATGGATTCACCAAGGGCAAATCGTGCCTGACCAGCCTGATTGCCTTCTATGATGAGATGACTGGATTTGTGGATGCGGGAAGAGCCATTGACATGGTATACCATGACTTTAGCAAGGCTTTTGATATGGTTTCCCACAGCATTCTCGTCGGCAAGTTAAGGAAGTATGGGTTGGATGGGTAGACCGTAAGGTGGACAGAAAACTGGTTAGATCAACGGGCTCAGCGGGTAGGAATCAATGGCTCGATGTCTGGCTGGCAACCGGTAACGAGTGGAGTGCCCCAGGGGTCGGTCCTGGGTCCGGTTCTATTCAACAACTTCATTAATGATCTTGATGACGGGATAGACTGTGTGCTTAGTAAGTTCGCGGATGACACCAAGTTGGGGGGAATGGTAGATACTCTGGAGGGCAGAGACAGGATCCAGGGAGATTTGGACAAATTGGAACACTGGGCCGAAAGAAACTTCATGAGGTTCAACAAAGACAAGTGCAAAGTCCTGCACTTAGGACGGAAAAATCCCATGCACTGCTACAGGCTGGGGACCGATCGGCTAAGTAGCAGCGCTGTAGAAAAGGACCTGGGGGTTATGGTGGACGGGAAGATGAATATGAGCCAACAGTGTGCCCTTGTTGCCAAAAAGGCCAATGGCATATTGGGCTGCATCAGTAGGAGTATTGCCAGCAGATCGAGGGATGTGATAATTCCCCTCTATTCGACACTGGTCAGGCCACATCTGGAATACTGTGTCCAGTTTTGGGCTCCCCACTACAGAAAGGATGTGGACAAATTAGAGAGAGTCCAGCGGAGGGCAACAAAAATGGTTAGGGGGCTGGGGCACATGACTTACGAGGAGAGTCTGAAGGAAGTAGGGTTATTTAGTCTACAGAAGAGAAGACTGAGGGGGGATTTGATAGCAACCTTCAACTACTTGAAGGGGTGCTCCAAAGAGGAGGGAGCTAGGCTGTTCTCGATGGTAACAGAGGACAGAACAAGGAGCAATGGTTTCAAATTACAGCTGGGGAGGTCAAGGTTGGATATTAGGAAAAACTTTCTCACTAGGAGGGTGGTGAAGCATTGGAATGGGTTATCTAGGGAGGTGGTGGAATCTCCATCTTTGGAGATATTTAAGGCCTGGTTAGACAATACCCTGGTTGGGATGATGTAATGGGAGTGGTCCTGCTTTGAGCAGGGGGTTGGACCAGATGACCTCATGATGTCCCTTCCAGCCCTATGATTCTATGGAGCAGGAAACGACAGCCATCAGGGGAAAGTAGATGTTTGTTGAGCTGCCCTGAAATCACCTGGTCCCATGTTTGTGCTCAGGCCCTGTGCTTCCTCCTTTTATTTCTACTCAGCCATCAAGAGCTCCTTCACCCCTCACTAACTGTCTCATTTAGACCCCTGCCTCTCTTTGTATTAATAAGGCTTCAATCTCCTTCCCGTGCCAGGGTCTGCAGTCCCAAATATATCGCTTCTTTCTTTCCCTTACCATCTACTTGTGGGCTTGTCTCTTCCCCACTCCTCTGAAACACCTCGTCTTGGGAGATATGGGGTCTCAGTCCCCTGAGCCAGCTGTGTCCTCGGCCTGCCATGCTCCACCATACTGCTGAAATTCAGTGGCTCTGGCAGCCGCTAACCGTACCTGCACTCCGCAGCCCCCAGGCGAGAAGATGAATCAGTCATTTATGCATCTGAACAAACAGATTTCTTATTCCAGTGGGGAGATCTGTCATCAGCTCCCACTCCACCCGGAAGAGCCGTACCTCGTGATCCCAGAGGGGAGCAGCTGCAGACGTGGGGCCCCAGTGCTTAACGAGAGTTTAATGGAGACTCTGTCAGGGGCAGCCACACGGAGAGGAAGTAGTTAGAAGCCATTACCCCAGCCGAGCGGCGTGGTGCAGTTCTGCCTGAGCATCGCTGCTCGGGGTTAGTGGCCGTGGGTTATTAGAAAAGAAACACGAGGCAGGGGTTCTGCTTGGATGGCGTCTTCAGGAGCTGTCTCTGCATTTAAATGGGGAAGGAAAATGATTCGATCCACACCCCCAGTGGGGATACAGGCAGCAATGAGGGCCATGCATTTTTAACGGAGATCCTCCGGGGCAGAGGGAGAAGAAAAGATTACTCAGAGAGATGGAAATGCAAAACCTTTCTATTGCTGTCTCTGCTGCTTGTGGGCTGCGGACCCCACACTCTGCAGCCCATGGTTTATTTTGGCATCAGCTTCTCCCTAGTTGACCCCATTTCCTCTCTCTTTTTCCATCCATCCTCAGGCCTTAAGGTAACCCTGTCTCTAGAGCAATGCCTGTGTCTTTCCCTGGCTTGGAGTCAGCAGGAGGGGGCCGATTCCTTCACTGTTCTTCCCATGCCACTCAGGCAGGGCTGGCTCAACCATACAGGTGAACTAGGCAGTCCCCGAGGGTGCCAGACTTTAAGGGGCACCCAATTAGATGGAAGAAATTTTTTTACATATGTTATCTCTTAACATGTGGGGGAGGGGCGCCAAAATCATGGTTCACCTAGGGCCCCAAAACCCCTTGGGCCGGCCCTGCACTCAGGACACACTCCGCTGCCACCTGCCTCACCTAGCAGCTCACAGAGCGAGGGAGCAAGCTCAGAACTGGACCCCAGTAACCTGCAGATTTCCTAGTTGTTTAAGTAGCCTGCTGGGCTAGGCTGTAATGTGCTGCTCTAGGTGGATAGGCACCACCACCCTCTACTGGCTGCCTTCAGAACTGCTCAGCTGTGTGTCAAAGTCCCTATATTGGCAACAATAGAGATCCTGCCGTGAGTAAAGGGAATATGTGCTTTGGAAAACAATGATCTGGGCTTTATCCCCAATGTGGGGAAAATGACTCAACATGCAGATTAAAGAACCACTAGTGAAAAGCCACTCTGGGGCCACAGTATTCTCCACCCACTGAATCCTAACCTCACACCACAAGGAGGGATGCTGGGGCGGAGAGGCCCCACAACAGCAGAGAAGGGGTTAAGGGCAGCCTAGGGGCCCAGTTAGCTCCGCCTCACTATCCCTGCAGCCAATGCCAAGCCTGGAGGGAGAATAAAAGGGTCTGCTTGCGCGAGCAGAGACCCCAACACTGAGTGACGCATAAGTTGGAGAGTATTTGGGAAACAGACCTGAAGGAAAGGGCAGGGTCACCACATGGCAGCCCAGGACTGAGTTCTCTGTGTCATGTTTCTCAGCGGAGCCCCTCCAGTGCCCCTGAAAGGTGAGGGGTCCGGGGTCTGCCTCAGTGGACACCAGAAACAGAGACTTTTCCCCCAGGGGTAGACATGATCGCATCAAGGCACCTGCAAGGGGGGGCTGCAGCAGCCACGTTTCAACAGATTGTGGTGTTGTGTTATTAGGAACAGTCCTCAGGTACCCCCCAGCCTATCCCAGTGGCTGGCCAAACCACAAAAGCCATTCCTCCCATCCCCTGATGCGACAGACCCGACTGCAGCAAGGATGAGAGATTCTGTAGAAACAGGCCCTGGGGCAGGATTAGGTCCTGAACCCACAAGCGCTGGGCAGCACAGACGGCCGACGGTTTCCAGGTTTCACAACCTCAGACTTTGAGGTGGAAGCCATCCACGAAACTTTCCCCTCCCTTGTTTTCCAGCCAACGACAGAGCTGGGCCAAATTAGAGACCGGCGACCTACAGGCTTCCACCTGGGATCTGCGGGACTACAGGGGGGCGGAGATATGTTTTAAAGGATCGGCATCGCCACATAACGGAGCCCGGGTGAATCCTGCAAAGAAGCTTCTGGAAGCATCAAATCTGATGGGTCAAAGTGTTCCTCGGGGGCAGCTTCTATCGGCCAATATTTGTTTTTGAATACTTCGGCTGGCTACTAAAAGTAAGAGCCATCCAGTCAGGGAGCAGAAGCAATACCACATGACTTTAGCAGCCAATCACACAGCATGAATTGCAAACAATGAATGACTACTGTGGCAAACTGCCAGCTCTCCTCCAGTGGGTCTCATGCTTTTCTCATAGGTCGTGAGTCAGGGCATCCCCTTGCCCTGTCTCCCTGGGGCCCCTCTGATAATGTTCCATGGAGAAGGGACCCAGGCCCACCCACTACTCTGAGTCCCAGCCCAGGGGCCCTGAGTATCAGCTCTGCTCTGCTTACCGTGTCCAGCACTGCAGCTGTTTCCCCTGGGCTATTTCCCCCTCTGTCTGGACAAAGCTTCTTCCCTCAGCCTTGAGGGTTTTTCCTCCAGGAGCCTGTCTGTACCTTCAACTCCAGACAACTCTTCACTCCACTCAGCACTTCTCCTGTGCTTTCTCCAGCTTGTGCTCCATTTGTCTGGAACAGGGGGTTGAATGGCCTCAGCTGCTCCTCGTTACCCTCTGCTAACTCCAGCTAGTTTGCAGGGAAGAGCGCCTGGAGCATTCTGGGGCGTATATACCTCCTGGTATTCAGTGACTCTGCTACTGCTCTCTGGCCTTGATCTATCTCACTATTTATGATAAGCAGTCGGAGAGCAATCCATAGTCTGCAATTCAGTCAGATAAGGCCTAACTTGCAGGAACACTCAGGGCCAGATTCTCCAGGACGAAGCTGTCAATATTTGCCTCTGACTGCCAGCCACCACTACCCATTTGTCCAGTTTTCAAACAGTCACCTTCCCGTTTTCTCCAAGGCCGCTCCCCACACCTGAGAGGTGCGCTTCATCACCACCTGCAAAGGTGATTCATTGTCCTCCTTCCAATCCCTCCTCACAGCAATCCTTGCCGGGAGGCCGACCAAAATCTTGACAGTGGGTAGGCTGTTGGTGAGCTGAGACCACTAACTATTCTGCGGCCCAAGGCTGTCTGTCTGTTTCCTTGTATTCCCACATCTGTCTGTCCAGCTGTTGTCTCTCGCCTCATACTTGGATTGTAAGTTTCATTGGGCAGGGCCATCTTTATGTTCTGTATTCATACACACCTCGCGCAGTGCGTGTCTGGTCTCTGACTAGGTCCCTTCCTTAGGTGCTACTGTAATGCAAATAAATAATAAGGGAAACTGAAACCAGACACATTCAAATTAGAAATGA
>ML685885.1:411908-427560 GCA_007922175.1 Pelusios castaneus | reverse complement strand
AGGTGTTGTAAATTTTGCGTCCTGCCTAACAGCATGCCTGCATTCCAAGGCATGAGTATGATTCCCTGTTTGCAGAGACGTACTTCACGGTGAGCTATCATGCCAAAGACAGTATCGCAGCCATGGTTGGGCAGGGTGCCAGGGGCTTTGGACCCGGCGCAGAGATATTGATGCACTTTTGCTGACAGTCTGTGCATAGAACAGGTGTGTCTAATTTGCTCGGAGGCAGGACAAGGAAAGGTGCTTCACTGTCTCTCTTAAGCGGAGGAAGCTAGGGACTGCGGCAGGCAAGGAAAATACTGGAGGAACGGTCAGATTGACTTGGGGAGAAAGGTTAGGCTGAGATTTATCTTTTGCCGTTTTCACTTTGGTTAACAATAAAAGCGGAGTCCAGACAGCGAGTAAGATGGTCCCGTACACAGGGTGCGCCCACTGTCTTCAGACATGGGTGGGAAGCCCACCTGCTTCCATGCATACTCTGTGATTTATGTCCGGAAACATGAGCCTTCCTGCTGAAGATCAGCTGTCTTTGGCGACTTGTCCTCTATGATCCTGTGCTGATGTGGCCAGGCCTGTGAAGGGAGTTCAGAGAAGAGCAACAGAGATGAAAGAGTTAAAGGGGCTGATTTATAAGGACCAAGCTAAAAGATGAGTAAAATGCGAGTTAACTGCCTGCAGCTATTTGAAAGGTGGGAGGAGGGTGCCCTGGAGGCCAGCAGAGGGTCCACTTGGAGGAGTAGGATGAAATCAAGCAAAGAAAAATAGAATCTTACTATCCGGAAACACTTTCTGTCACTGGGGAATGGTCTTCTCATGTAAGGGGGGGGGGGGACCCTTCTGCATGAAACTTATACAGTTAGCTTGGAAATCAGAGGAGAATACATTGCAGGGAAAAACCCTACACAAGCTCCCCAAAATGGCCCATTTGGACTGTTCCTTTACCAGGTCCATAGGTCACCACCATTCCTGCTGTGGACACCACGGGGCAGACAGCAACTGGTCTGCATTCCAGCAGCTACAGATGGGAAGCCTTGATTGTGATCTTAGAAAATTAGTTTGACCCAGCTACGTTCCTCAGGGTGTGAAAAAACCACCCAATTCCCTGTGTAGAAAGGACTGCGTGTTCTTCTACTAACCCAGCTACCTCCTATTGGGAGGGTGGATTCACGAGAGCCAAGGGAGACTCTCTTACGTTGCTGTCATGAGTGTCAGACATGGTGGGGGCCATCCAGCCACACCGCTGTAGCGTTTTAAGTGTCGATGTAACCTCTCCGTCTCTGGTCGTCAGCTGGGCCCCATCCTCAGGGCGTCTGAGCCCAGCTGGGGAGTGAATGCAGCGGCGTCGGTAGGGGAGGTGTGAGGACTCATCCACAGATTGCCATCAGGGAAAGCTCTGCTTCATTTCTCCACATCAGTAAAAACAATGTGAAAATAAGCCCCTTCCGGGCATTTTGTTTTAGGGGGTTGGCCATTTCCGGTCTGGTAGGAGGTCCTTCTTCAGAGATACAGAGGCCTTTGTGCTGATGCAGGCTGAAGTTAGAATGAGCCGTCTAGGCAGATTTGGATGGGAGAACATGACCCTGCTCAAAGTGACAATTCCTCTGTGCTTCCTCCGCCACCACACGCAGCTCATATGTCCCAGAGTCCTGGCACAGGGACTTCATGGGCTGCCTCCTGATGTCCAAGCACAATATTGGACTTCCCCGGAGACATGCCCTCCTTACACCTCTCATCCCCACCATAATCCCCATTTTACAGATGGGAAAACAGAGGCACAGAGATTAAGTGACTCACCCAAGAGCACACAGCGGCTCAGTGGCAGAGCGGGGTTTGTATCTCATGACTAACTCCCTGACCTGTGCTCTGATCTCTGTCCCTCCTTCTCCCCCAGCAATGATTGCCTAGATAATAAACTCCAGGCTGCCTGCACTGTCCCTCTTCTCCGAGGGTACTCACGACATCACTGAATGGAGCTCAGATGGTCCCGTGTTGTGTCAGTTCTGAAGCAGAGAGCTCTCACCTCCCTGGTCCCAGTCGACCGTATGCCTGAGCGTCCCTCGATTACATTATCGGTCTCTCAGGCTCTTGAGCTAACACTGCAGCATCCCCTTCTGGGGACTGTGGCATAGGTAGGGCAGAGAGGCAGGTCCTCTTACCCTGGCTGAGTTAGTAACTGAGAATATATTGGTGTGCTCCCATCAGCAGCCCCTCAGCCTTTGATAAGTGTATCCATTTCCCTAACAAGCCCTGCCGGTGGCCTGTGTCTTATCTACGTGTCTATTTTTGCCCCTTTGCAGTGTCTCTCCTTCCCCACACCCTGGAGTTGTCTCATTTCCATGGTTACCCCTTACCTTTACGAAATACATTTTTCCAAGCCCGGAGAGCGATTCCCGTGCTTCACCTTCTGCACAGAACTGTCTCCCTGTGAAGTGGCACTAATTGAGCATGAAATGTTCTGCATCTAAATTGCACTATAATTTATACAGAGCTAAATGGCTGCGAGCCGTAATTTCAAGTGCTGGGGACAAGCCCCTCCTTGGAAATGGCCTGCCAGCGTCTCTCCCGTGCACCCGTTCTGCACTGATTCGGGGAAGGTAGCTCAAGGACAGCACCTGCTGATGGAGTCTGGGGATCAGCCTGTCCCAAGAAAGAGAAACTGAGTCATGGAATCGCAGGGTGCGTCTACACTTGTAAATTAAGTCGACCTAAGCTTGCTTAAGTCGACTTAATTTACTCTGCGTCTACACTACACTTTCCTTAAGTTGACTTAAGGCAAAATTAAGTCGACTTTATAAAACCTTGTTTAAAGTCGACTTTGCTGGCTAAATCGACTTTAGAAAGTTGACTTAGCCAGTGTAGACATGGAGTAGCCCTAAGTCGACTTAGGGGGCTTTAGGGCTTCCCCACTGCCCTCCCTGCCTGGGGGGGGGCACAGGGGGAGCCTGGCATACCCCCTCACAGGGCAGGGCCCACCCTGCCCCTATGCCCTTCCAGGGTCCCTGTCCCCCTTTGCCCCATTGTACCAAGGTACAATGGGGCAAAGGCTGAGCCCCCTGGCACTTGGCAAGGAGTGCCCCCCTCTCCCCCTGTAGACCAATCCCAGGTCCACCTAGCACCTAGAAGTTGACCTAGGCATCCAGTGTGGACGCTCTAGGTCAATTTTGTAGGGTCCCCTTTAAGTCGACTTAAAATTGAAGCGTGGACATGCTAAGTCGATTTAACAAAGTTGACTTAAAGTCGACTTTGTTACGTCGGCTTAGCTAAGTCAACCTAACTTCACAAGTGTCGACACAGCCGCAGATAGGGGACCTGATGTTTGGATGCCTCCTTTCCTGCCACGGTCAGAGAGGCACCGCGGGTGCAGGTGTCATTCAGGCCTGTCCTCCAGTGGCAGCAGGGTTAAAAGCTGCCCAATCCATTCCCACAGCCTGGCTGGCCTGCCGCTGCACGCTGAATGACAGAGATCCGGGAGCAGAGTACAAGCCCCAGCCATCTCCTTGCAGCTTGGAGGGTCCCTGCCTTTTATCCCACCGCGTGGGACTGGGCTGGGTCCTGTTACACTACAAAGCCAGCCTCCTTCTCCTCGCCTTACACAGCTCCAGCGGGAAAGTGACCTGGATTGCTCCTCATCCCCCTTCCCCTACAGACTCCTGGGGTGCACGGAGGAGCAGTGTTCAAGGGGGAAGTGAACACCAATTCCAGCCACTCTGTCTATGCAGGTCTGTTCCCCGGGTGGGTGCAGGAGGGAACACGAGGCTTAGAGGCAAGGGAGAGTGAGAAGACCATAGGGGCCAGGGTGAACGAGGGTATCCATGGGGGCCAGAGTGGCCCCAAGAGCCTTTGCTGTTTGAAAGGTATCACCAATACAAAAACTTTGAGAACAACTGGTCTAACGCATCCAGCAAGTCTGGGCACTGGGCATCCAGCCCTAAATCAGTTCTTTGAGCGGACGACTGAGGTGCCGATAGCTTGAACTCCCCTGAAGAGTGAGCTACAGCATAGATTTCTTTGCCGCTTAGAAATACGCCGCCAGATTACCCAAAGGGGTAGAGGGTGTATATTAAGCCCCCAAGTTTGGATTCTTCTTTTATCCAGCAAATTGGGGACTATTGAAGGAAAAACAGACATGGCTCTTCCTGAGCACTGTCAGAATCTGCTCGCACTGAAAACACGCCTGTCCCGGTTACTCCGAGACAAAACTGGAAACGACCCTACAGAACAGCCACGTGCAGTGCAGGGTGTGCTGGAGGTCCAGGGACTATTGCTTTATAGGGGCGTAGGGGGAGAGACATAGATGGGAAACACACTTTCAGGGAAGAAGGAAAGATTCCTGCTTCAGGGCCACGGCAGGACATTGCAGAAGCCCTTTCACCTGCCAGTTAGAATCCAGCTCCAGTCAGTAGGTGCCTACTCTTGCATCTGTCCCTGCGGTCCCTGCAGGGATTTCCCCCTACCTCCCAAATAATAAGAGTCTGACGCGTCTCCCAGTGCAAACACCCACAGTGGTTTATTTAAAACAGCACAGAGGACGCTGCCCACTCCCAGGCAGGCCCCTGGGGGCTCTGAGGTGTAGGGCTCCTAGCCTGGAAACACCAGGAGCCGCACTGAGCTCCAACCTTCCTCCCTGGGTTTCCTCCCAGCAGCTTATTTATCCAGCCCCAGCCCGGGCCGCAGCTGTTCTCTTTTGCCTCCTCAGGCCAGGATCTAGCAGGGCCAGCCCTAATCAATGCCATCAGCTGGGGATCCCCTTGCCTGCTTAATACATTTACCCCTGCCCAGGCAGTGGGACACGCGTGGCAGATGCCCCGAGGCGTTTGTTTCCCCTCGGCTCTGCCACACGGCTCCCCGCTTTAATGAACCACAAAGTTCACCCATCGCTGCCCCTCTTGGGGCTCACATACCCACCACTATGTGCAGGTTCCCTTTGCTCCTCATGGGGGGTCCCCTTTTAGAGGTGGGGCCTCACTGTCCATAGCCTTCATCCCGGGGTGGGTGTCCTCACAGTGCCCAGGGTTCCTGCACAGCCAACAGGAACTCCCTTACCTGGTGCCCCCCTTCCTCAAGCTCTCAACCTCTCTGAGGTTCTGGGCAGCCAGGCAATCCAGCGCCCTGGGTGACTCCAGGACCCCCTGCTCCTGTCCTCCAACAGGTGCCACCTCAGCAGGGCTCTGCTTGGCCTGAGCCAGGCATTGCTTCTACCGATGGTCCCTCTTCCCCCAGGCTAAGCACTCATCCTGTTCCACAGGGGGTGCAGAGCCTGGGCCACCTCCCTTCCCTTCCTTCTCTTCATTTTCATGCCCTGTCCTCTCACTCCTGGGCTCTCCAGGGCATCCCTCTTTTCTTGGTTTCTGCTCACCTCTAGGGGTCTTTTCATTATTGGGGTCCAACATCCCCTTGTCATCTGGCTTCTCTACCACAGGGTCTTCCTGGCCCCCTTCTTTGGGGTGCTCAACTGGTCCTTCTCTCTCTCCAGACAGAGGCCCCCAATCTTGCCCTAGCAATTTGATCACCACACCTACTGAGTGCCATTTGAACTGCCCCTGCGCTTCCAGGGCCACCTGGGCTAAATGGTACCTCCTGGTTTCCCCGTGGATGCACCACAGGTCCACGCTTGCCCCAGAGCCATTCACCGGTTCCTCACCAGCCCCTTCCTGGCCAGTGACTGGGCGGAGGCAGCATCTACCAGCCCCTACTGGAACCCTTTTCCACCTGGATGGCTATCGTGGCCAGTGGCCACACCGTTGGCCTTCCTTGCCCTTCACTCCACCCACAAAAGTTCACTAGTCTGCACTCCGTTTCGGGCAGTCCTGTTTCTCATGACCGGTATGGCCACAATTTCAGCAGGCCAGCCCCCAGGCCATGCCGTCCCCCCAGGCCAGACCCTCCCTTTGATGTGGGTTCTGGGGACTTCCCTCCCACTCCTGCACCCTTGGCCGGCGTCCCTACCTCCTGGGTGCCTCGGTCTGCACAGACTCCTCCATTACTCCTACAGCATCTGCTACCCATCCCCAGACCCGTCTGGTTTCCACCAGGCTGTGGAGGATCTGCCCCAGGATTACTAGGTCTAACATCTCCTGCCCCATCTGCGTGGCTGGCCTCAACCACAGAGTGGCCTAGTCTGTCAAGCCCCGTGCAGACGCCCGAGGTCACCAGCCCTCAGTCCATTTAGCCGCCCCAAACCTCAGCAGGTACCGTTCTGCTGAGAGTCCCACTCTGACCAAACTTCACTAGTTTGAAGTCCCTGGCGTGGGCCTCCCCCAGGCCATATAAGCCACTTGGACCTCGCCTCCGAGATACGGAGCTAGGCGGAGAGACCACGTGGCCTTCTCCCAGCCGGCCGCAACCCTCTCAAAGGCTCCTAAAAATGCATCAGAGTCATCCATGGGCCCCTTTTCACAGGGTCCCCCGCCCGCTGCAGGAGTTGCTGCTTAGCAAGCGTCTGCTCCTTCATAAAGGCTGTGTTGCTCTTCGGCTTGCCAGGTCCATAGGGCCTGTCTGCTGGGTCTGCTGCATCTCCTAGGCGATCTCCATGAACCATTTTAGGGCCTCTTCCATTTTCCAGGCCACTCAGCAATGGCTTTCTTGGAAGAAGAATCCCAGATAAACCCCTATGTGTAGGCACCTGCTTCTAGCCCTCTGGGTCCATGCAGGGGTCTTCCCCACCTCCACATAATAAGGGTCCCAGGCATCTCCCAATACAACACCCATGCTCGTTTATTCACAACAGTGCAAAGTACCCAACCCACTCCCAGCCACCCCTGCGATTTAGGATTCCCACCCGTTCAATGGCAGGAGAAACACCTTCCGCCATAGCCATGCCTCCCTGGGTTTCTCCCCAGCAGGTTTATTTACTCCCCCTCTCCGCCCACACACAGCTGTTCCCATTTGCCTCCTCAGGACATGGTCTAGTGCCATCAGCTGGTTTCCCCTCCCCTGCTTTCTGCAGCCCAGCTAACAAAGTTTACCCCAGCGCAGGCACGGGGGCAGAGGCCCTCAGGGCTTGTTTCCCCTTCACTCTGCTCTGGTGCCTGTTTGGAGATTAATGGAGTAGGTCTATGACCGTTTCCCAGTGGGACACAAAGGGGAATCATCTGCTGCATGTCACTCAGGTCCAACCAGAGCAGCTTCTCACCTAAAGTCCCCAGTTCCTGTGATAACAGCCAGCCTGGAAACCTCTGATCCCCGGCCTTGCTGAACATTTCACTCTCTCAGGCCCAACAGGTTGGCTTGAGTTGCTCTGGCATTACAGACTTGGCCCCAGAGAAAGGCCACCGTGTCTGGTGGGATACATGGCATGGAAACACAGGGCCATGGACGGAAATCCATTCGTAACAAAAACCGAAAAGAAGAGGGCTGGCAGTAAGATGGAAGACGTCCAGGGTGTCCTCTCTGGCACAGAACATGATGCTTTTCTCTTCAGCATGACAATGTGTTATCATTTTAAAGAGGACCTCTCAAATAGAATGGCAAGAAGGCAAAACTGGAACCAATCTACCACGCCCAGCTCAGGTTTTGTGCCCGGATTTTGATTTCTGGGGAGCTTTGAGAGGGTGTGGATTAATTAATCCTGCTTTTTGTTGCGTTCCAGAATGGAAGGCATTTCAAAATCACCAGACATGCCCCCCCACCCCCAACCCCGAAGCAAAAAATCCAATTCCTGCACATTCTGTGCGCTCTGAGAGAGTCTCAGCAGAGAGACCAAGAACAAATAACCATGGGATGTGAATCCCTTTCTAACTCCCAGGGAGGGCCTGGCAGAGATCTCTTACTGCCTGTGTTAATCCTGGCCTGCGGATAACAGGATCCATGCCCATCAATCCAGAGTTTGTTACCAACTCAATATTCACTCGGCTCAGATTGAAATAAACCAAAGTCTTTGCCTCTGGACAGATGCTCTGTGATAACAGCTGTGACAGCCACAGAGCTTGTGCGTAGAGCACCCAGTGAGAAGACACTGTATGCACTGGGAATGCCAGCTCCATTGCTCACTCCTTGGTGCTCCAGCATCCCGGGCACAGACTCAGAGCCGTTTTCCTGCTGGTAGATGTTGGATCATGGGCATCACGGTGCAGATTGCCTTTTCCAGGCCCTGGGTTGGACAGGCTGGCGGATTGCCTCTGTGTCGCAAGCACACACACATGCTCTTGGAGCGGGGCCGGGGGTGAGCCGTAGTCTTTTCAGAGTCAGAATGAGGAGAGTGTGGCCAGATTTCCCACTGCTTCAGGTGGATGAGCATCTCCAGCTCTGTCAGACCTGGGTGTGGGAAGGGGGCCAGCCTGCAGGAGAAGAGAGATTCCAAACTGGGAAGGCAGCATTATCCAATGATGACAGAAAGAGAGGGTGCATCGGGGAACCAGGTTTCTATCCCTCGCTTGGGAAGGGAGTGTTGTCTAATGGCTTGAGCAGGACGTCCTGCATTTGATTAAACTTTGGAGGCCACATGGACTAGATTTGGCTGCAAGTCACTTTACCTTTTTCTGTCTTCTCTGTTTAGATATTTAGTCCGCTGGGGTACAGCCTGCCTTTCATTTGGGTGTGCAGCCCTGCTCTGGATGGGTGTATCTAGTCATTGCTGTCATAGAAATAATAACGAACATCCTTCTTATCACAAAGTTCCAGAAGGCATGCATTGCCCTACCGGAGAAAGGAGGCTGGAAATGGCAAGACAGTCAAATGACATGGCACCAGAGTTATTCAAACCAAACTGTAATCCCTCAGAAAGTGGAAAATCCAACCCTAGCAGATCAAATGTAAGACGGAGCTTGGGCAGGCTAAGAGGACATTCAACAAGCAAATAGTCAAAGGCATAAAAACAAGGAAGAAGTATTTTGATGGTATCAGAAGACTAAAGAAGAGTTGATTGGTTGCTGGAAGAGCCAGAGGTGAAAGGAGCAATTAAGGAGGGGAAGGATGGCGCCGAAGCGAAATGATTTCTTTAAATATACAGTAGCGAGAATGTACAATCTTCCTCTGAGCTCAGCTACCATCGCAGAGCACTGGAGGGTAACAAATTTGTGGCAAAAAGATTGAGTAAAGTTATCATGGGGGGTGATGAACAGCTCTCGGGAGTGCAGAGCAAGGGGTGGTCATCCCCAAGGCAGCAGCAGTCAGGATAGCAAAGGAAAACCAGACTGTGTTTATTGCATGCACGCCAGACACACCAGGGTGGGACCCAGAAGTCGTGGAAGCATATCGGGTGGCATGAGCTTTTTCTAAACTGGACTGTGGTTGAATGGATGCCCAGGTCATACTAGGAAGTGGAGGATCCCCACTCTTCCCCCCAAACAAGAGCCAGTACGGAAGGAGGGAAAAATAACAAAGAAAACACAGCAATGGTGAAAGTATTAAATGTCTTTTTGTTTCTGTTTTCATCAAACAAGTTAGCAGGGACTGGATGACTAACTCAGTGAACATCAGTGAAAAGGGGGTAGGATCTGAGACTGAAATAAGAGAAGATCAAGTTGGGAATGATTTAGACAAATGAGATGTCTTCAAGTAGGCAGGTCCTGATGAAATACAACCCAGAATATTTAAGGAAGTGGCTGAAAAGATCTGAGCCATTATCGATTTTCTTTGAGAGCTCATGGAGGACAGGAGAGATCCCAGAGGGCTGGAAAAGTGTAAATATAGCACCTATCTATAAAAGAAGAACAAGGACAGCCCAGTGTATTATACACCAGTCAGTTTAACTTTGGTACCTGGAAAGACAGCGTAGCAAATAATTAAGCCATCAGTCTGTAAGCGCCTAGAAGAAAATAAGGTGATAAGTAACACTCAGCATGGGTTTGTCAAGAACATATCACGTCAAACCAGCCTGATAGCCTACTTTGACAGGGAAACAAGCCTTGTGGATAGGAGTGAAGCAGGTGTATCTCAGCTTTCGAAAAGGTTGTGATATTGTCTCACGTGACCTTCTCATGAACCAAGGAGAGAAATATAGTCTAGATCAACCTCCTATGTGGTGGGTGCACAACTGGCCAGAAAATCAAATTCAGAGAGTAGTTACCAGTGGTCACAATTGAGCTGAGAAGGCATATTGACTGGCATCTCACAGTCTAGTCAATATCTTCATAAATGAGTTGGATAGAGAGTATACTTATAATATTTGCAGATGATACCAAACTGGGAGGAGCTGCATGTGCTCCGGAGGACAGGATTAGAACTGAAAATGATCTTGACCAGCTGGAGAAAAGCTCTGAATTAAGCAGGATGAAATCCAATGAGGACAAGGAATAATCATTTCAGTGGGCAGTGGCCGTGATCACCAGGAGTCATCAGCAATCATTACAAGCTAAGGTGGAGTGAGTGACGGCAGCGTTTCCAACATAAGTATTCAATGTTAGTATTCAATGGAAATAAGCTCAAAGCCTGGGAATACCGGGGGATGGTCAGGAGTTAGTATTAGAGGAAAGACGCTTGTGTGTGGAGTCAGAAGATGGCTTGGTGTGGATAGTGCCAAGGGATATGAAGAAGGATCTCTTGGCAGAGGTACATGCATCATCTAGGGATGGCCATCCGAAACAGAAGGAGGCCCAGGAAAGGTTGGCAAAAATAGGACAGTGGCCCAAACGGAACCAGGATTTGAATGAACATCTTAATTCTTGAGCTGTTTATGCTAGATATGATCCAGCAAATAGAAAATGCGGAGGGGCATTCATGAGGCAGGATCCCAAGGATCCTGAGAAAGGATCCAGATGGATTACATTGAAGAACTTAACATCCCAAGAGAACAAATTCGTATTAGTTATAGCAGTCTCTTTCTCACATGGGAACATGGCCACCCAGAACAAGAGTACACTGAGAAGAGCAAAATAAATTGGTGAATAATTTCTTCATTTGGTGGGTGGTTCCTAAGATGGTTGATTCAGACAACGGTAGTGCATTTCTTGGGTCACTGGTTAAGGAAATATGCACAGTAGGATATAGATCAGAAATTCCACAGGACAAGTGGAATCAAAAATGGCAACATCCATAAACCTGCAGGAGAACACTTCAACCTCCATGGACACTCGATAGCTGACCTGAAAGTTGCCAAACTTCAACAAAGAAACTACAAAAACAGACGTCAGCTTGAAACTGCAGAGCTGGAGCTGATTTGCAAGCTTGACACAATCAGACTGAGCCTGAATAGGGACTTGGAATGGTTATCACACTACAAAAAGTGATCGCTCTGTTCACACATTTATCAACTGGTGTGAATAGGCCCCATCTGCTCTCTGAACTGACTTTTCCTACACTTGCCCTCCTCCATCCTGGCATGTGTATATATTCTTCTGCTCTGTGATTTCCACTTCATGCATCTGACGAAGTGGGTTATAGCCCATGAAAGCTTATGCCAAAGAAAATCTGTTAGTTTATAAGGTGCCACAGGACTCTCGTTTTTTTTTTTACTTATCTGATTGCTGTCTGCATAAGAAGCTATGAGTGCTGAGTCCAAGAAAGATCATTTTCTCCGATTGTTTGGACTCCTACGGGGAAGACACCAAATACAGAGTGCAGATACCCAGACATATCTATCTGCTGCACTGGGTGCTCGCCCAGGGACTTGTCAGTGGCTCGAGGTTGTCACTTCAACAATAGGGATCCAGTCAAAATGTGTTGTCTCTTCAAAGGCCGTTCAGCAGCCTTCCCATTGGGCTTCTTCCTTCCCTGATTCCTGAAGCCTCTCTCCAGGCATTTCCTGGGTCCCCAACTCCAGTGGTGGGTGCAGTAATGTGTAGGGGAACCAGCTGAGGATCAGGCACTGTACACACATACAGTAAAAAGACAATCCCTGTCCAACAATGTGGAACCTTTCATAATGCAATTTTCACCTGTTGGCTTTAAAAAAAATCCCAACTGCAAAAGTGATGTGCAATTGGCAGCGATTTTGAGACTTTGCATTTAGAAGATCAGTTCTGACAAGGAACCATTTTTTCCCTGAAAGAGACCAGGAGTCTTCTGCTTTGGTGCAAAATCACAGTTTGTGAAGCTGCTCAAAAGCAAAAGGATCCAAAACAGTGGAACAATTGTCCTACCAAAAGTGTGTGAGCATTTTCTTGACCATTTGCCACAGCATCGCTAGGTGGGAAAAGCTAATTTCCCAGGATATTTCTTTGGCGCAGGTCTAAGAATTTTCAGAGCACCGCTAAGCAACTGTTCGTAATTCCGAAGCTCTGTGTTTTCACCCCCAGTTCTTTATTTGGAATCCTATTGACACAGCCACAGCCGCAACATAACTATCATTCTCTGGGCTCAGCACAGCCAAATATTTTCCCCTGTGAGGTAGGGAAGTATTTTTATGCCACTTGTGCAGATAGAACAACTGAGGTGCAGAGCAATTTGCTCAAGGTCACACAATGAGTTTGTGTCAGAGTCACAGACAAATGCAGATTTTGTGTCCCTCAGTCCAGCGTTTTATCCACTAGGCAATTCTTCCCATTGCTAGAGGACTGATCTTTTCTTGTGTCCCGTAGGATCTATGCAGGGTGGAAGGACTGTCCTCTGCCGGTGATGTATTCTGGTTCGTGGAAATGAGCATTCACAATTCCTCTTGGGCTACTTGGCCTTGGGTACTTGTAGACGAGAGACTTTCATCAGGCTTGACCATGAGAGCTGACGTCCACCCGACCTTGGGATAAGATGCTGTAAGAGCCGAGGGGAGCTGGGCTCACACGTCATGTCTGTTGCTAGGGTAACTTACAAATAAGTGCGCTATTATTCTCATTAAAATCAAAATGCCCTCTTTGGTCGTTCAGAGTGATTGTTCTTTTGTTGACTAGAACTCATCGCTAAGAGAAAGTGGGAGCAGCTTTCCCGACATGACAAGATCCAGTGGCTGGAGGCTGAAGCTTGACAAAATAAGACGTGAAATAAGCCGTTCATTTCTGGGTGAGGGCAATTAACCATTGGAAACACTTACCAAGGGCCCTGAGGAATTCTTTTTCACTGACCATTTTAAAATCAAGATGGGAAGCTTTTGTAAAAGATCCACTTTCTTTCAAACAGGGATTATTTCCAGGAATTTTTCTGGACTGTGTTATACAGGAGGTCAGATTAGATGATCATGGCGGTCCCTTCTGGTCTGAGAATCAACAGACCTATAAAAAGGTCCAACTTTGTTCCGAAGCTAAGGCCAGATCTACTTTAGAAACTTTGGCCAGAAAAATAATGCCAGTTAGAAGAGTGTGGGGAGTTTTTTTTTCATGAAATTTTTGTCTGGATCAGGGGGACCATGTATGATATTATCTAACATCGGTGTTTCAAAATTGCGATAGTTCGTGTGAAATAGGCCACGTCAGGTGCCATCAGAAAGGTTAGAATTTGCTAAGTATGATGATATTGTTCGTGTGTATGTGTATGGAATTACACAGGTGACCCTGGATGCCATCGTGTTTCTGTACATTTCCACAAGCAGCCTGGCAAAGGGATATAAATGGCAGCTACCTCATTCCAGGTGGGTCGTCACTCTTCATTCCTGCCCTTTGCCTCTGGATCAACTCCTCTACAACTGAAGCTGTGAAACAAAGCCTGAGACTCGTCCAGCTACTGGATGTTCACCAGAGAGACAATTCGAACCTGCAAACTCCACAAGTCTACTGAACCCTGAATAAGATGGACTTTCAAATCATTAATATGTGTCTGACTGCTTTAACCATATAACACCTCTCTCCTTGTTTGTTTCTTTCCCTTTATAATAAACATTCAGTTTTAGTTATTACAGGATTGACTGGCAGCAGGAATTTTGGATAAAATCCAAACTCATATTGACCTGGTACTCCTGTGGGGTCAGCACAGGAGAACTTTTTGGTAAAGAACATAGGCTATGTCTACACTTCCTAAAATTAGTTCGAATTAGTTAGTTCGAACTAACCAATTCGAACTAATTTTAGTTAGTTTGAATTAGCTTAATTTGAACTAGCGTGGCCACACTGGAATGTTAGTTCGAACTAAACAAGCACTTGCTTAGTTTGAATTAGCGCTCCTCATTCATTTCAATGGCTGGTTAATTCGAACTAAGAAATTAATTCGAATTAACATGGCCACATTGGTTAATTCAAACTAGTTAGTTCGAATTAACCCCTTACTTCGAATACCATATCTGAATTTATTAGTTCGAATTAAGGAAGCCCTTAATTTGAACTAACTAAAGCCTAGTGTAGCCATGGCTTTAGTTAGTTCGAATTAAGCCTCCTTAATTTGAACTAACTTGCCAGTGTAGACATAGCCTTTGAGTTTTAAATGACTTCTCTCTTTGCTGGACAGAGTGGCTGATTGGGAGCCAGAGACAGAAATGCACTCTATGGCACTGTGTACTTTTTGTTTTAGCCTCTTGATAACTAGCGTGGGGAATCAGAAGCACCATTTGTGGCTGGTTGGAGATCTAATTTCACCATTACCTACCAGTAATGATTTAGTTGGGGGTGGTCCTGCTTTCAGCAGGGGGGTGGGATTAGATGATCTCCTGAGATCCTTTCTAACCCTAACCTTCTATGATTCTATGAATCTGCTCTCCTTTTGCAGCCTGCCCTGACCTTAGCATTTCTAGGTGGTCTATGCTAGGCCCAGGTGGTCCACAATTTTAATATCAGCAGAAGCCCTAATGCAGTTATGCTGGCAATATTTTTCTAGTCTTGACAAGATGGCGGTGTAACTAGTTAATACTTCCAAAGTCTTGACACAGGATCTCACGTCGGCCCTGGAATCTTCAGGATCCGTTTCTCTGTCAGTTGTTCCAGAGTCGTGGTGTGGAATATGGAAGGATCTTTCCAGTGGATGGACAGGTATTGGGAGAGGGAAATGTGATGGTGCCACACTGACTTATTTTCATACTAATATGGTTAAATTAAATCAAAAGCTACTCCTTGCAACTAAATGCAGCAAAACAGGCCCTTGATCCAATCAGCTCTTTCTAACGGAATTAAATGCCAATCTATTTTAAAATACAGTTTGCTGAGGGCTTAATGAGGGCAAACGGGGAAAATCAATTGGTCGTGTGATTTGGAATTTCAGAACATAAACAATAAATGCTAATTAGAAACATTCTTATTAACATCATAAATTTTTCCAGTATATTATAGACCCGTAATTAAAATTTGATGAAGTTGCTTTTAGCACTTTAGGGCCTGATAGAAGCAGTAAATAGTTCCCACCTTTGGGAAACCCTCAGTCCATGTGGCCATTCTATGGGGAGAATGACTCCTGGCTGATGCCACATGGATGCAGCTGGCTGGAGGAACTCTGTGTCCTGAGCGTATGTTGTTTCATAGAGATCCCAGGGAAATGGGAACTTCACTGTAACACAAGGGGACAGAACTCAGATCTTCCTTCTCTAAAATCATTGGCTGCTGCCACTTGAGCTTAAGAAGAATCACTACTTGCATTATAGGGCCTATGGCACATAGTTGAGCAGTTCTGATTCTATCCGGTAGAGGACAGTGGTGCATATATACATAAGCTGGCTCGTTCCTCTCTTAGGGTGCGTCTACACTGGCAACTTAGGTCGACTTAAGGACGCTTAAGTCGACCTACGCAAAGCCGCGTCCACACTGGGCTTTAATTAAGTCAACTTAAGCGCTTCCTTAAGTCGACTTAATAACACCACCTCTGAAGGTCGACTTAACTTTAAGTCAACTTCTTAAGTCGACGTAAAGCCAGAGTGGACGGCTATGTC
>ML685885.1:373611-411898 GCA_007922175.1 Pelusios castaneus | reverse complement strand
AGGAATGAAAGAGCTGTTGGCTTGGGGAACAAAGGACACAGGGGGTCTCTCCTTTGCCCTGCCTCAGAGTCTTAAAACCCCAGCACCCAGCTAACGCTGCAGCACAAGCTGTACGGGTGGTGGGAACAACCTTTGCAAACCAGTAACAGGGAGTTTTACCTGAAGGAGATCTCTGAATAGTCTGTTTGTCTGGAAAGAGGCAGCGCTGGAGTATGCTTCTGCCACACCCCCATTCCTCCCAGTTTTCACTGGCAAAAGAGAAAAGGGGGAAGGAAAACGGGCGAGAAGAGGAAAGAAGCAGGAAACAAAATCTGGAAACTGACAAAACAAAGAATTTGGAAACCGAATGTTTTCAATAAAATGTTTTGTAAAAGCTGCTTTAGAATCAAAGGCTCAACCATTTTCTAAACCTTCAGGAATGAAAGCAGCTCCAACCGTCTTGAAAATTTCCCCCCTGAATATGTCTTCTGTTGTCCAGCTAATCCTAATCTCTGCTCTTGTGTGGAGAGGCGGTGACACTGGCTGAAAGGGTTTCCCCTTGGGTTTTCTAGCCTGAGAAGGAATCAGAGAACTTCTCATTGTCACAAGTGGGGTGTGATGGAAGGCCACGGTCTCCAGTCTCACCCGCCCACCAGGACCTCCAGTGCGTGATGCACACGTCTCGAGAGCCTACCTAATGGACCAGGCTCTGCAGATAAAAGACTGAAACAATTCAGCTCCTCTGTGACTCAGGGATGCATAACGTACATTCACTAGTGACAAGTTCCAGAGGGGGAGCTGTGTTCGTCTGGTTCAGCAAAACAAACAAGGAATCCGGTTGTGCTTTTAAAGACTAGCACATGTATTTCTCGCATGAGCTTTTGTGGGAGAAAATCCCACATTGTCAGATTGATGAAATGGGATCTCTCCCACGAAAGCTCATGCAATAAATAAATTTGCTAGTCTTTAAAAGTGCCACAGGACTCCTTGTTTATTCATTAGTGAGTTACCCATGCACGGGTGTCAGTGCTGGTGAAGGAGTCAGGTTGAGTAGCCTTGGAGAACCTATCCCAGTTTGCCTGAGCCCTGACCCACGTCAAAGCACCCTTCGGCGATGAAAGGAATATTTATTTTCACGGCTTATCTCATTTTTGGCATCTCTGACAGCCAACAAGGGGCTGGGTTGCAAGAACAGACACTTATCCATTGGGAAATGGCCTGAGAGCCACCAGCTCCTTTCAAGGCAGTCTTGTGCCAGGGAAAGATCCGTTGGCCTGCAGTGAATCTGCCGAAAGGCCCTGTCTCACTTTCCCACCAGATTTACTTATTTAGCACAGCAGGGTCTTGCTTTTGGGTTTGCTGCATAAATAACTGCAGCGAGAGAGCGAGGCCGCATTCATGCATTAGTGCTCCCTGTTGTTGCTGCAGTTTCCATCAGGAGTCATTTCTGGTGAAAGGCGTCATTGGCTTTGATTAGTCCCTTCGTATTTCTCCTCCTCCCCTTGAGAGGCAAAACAAAGGTTTGTCATCCCTAAACTGGCAACATGGGGATTTCCACTCCCTCCCCCAGGAACCCCTTCCTTCAGGACCGAGTTAAGGAACCAAAATGTACGCAAATTGATACCATGTGCTCCCACCGCCTCCCGGAGATTAGCCCCATATGGGGAAAGAGCCGCATTCCCATCCATTTGTGATGGGGTTTGATCTAAATTTACAGCAGGCGTTTTTAAAATATATGTAACAACCCAGGAGATGGACTTCAAACGGTGCCAGAATTGGCCGCTTCTCATGTATATTTCAAATATACGGCACAGTTCATTAAGCTGTGAGTATATTTCTAACACAGAGCGACATCTACTCACAATGTGTTCCCACCACGCTCTCATGTGTGTTGTACAGTTTCCTGGCAGAAGTGAACCACGCCAACAGCCATGTGGGAGTGGGTCCTGTCACAGGGGAGGTTTGCAGAGCTTGTTGAATGATGATGGCATAAAACGGGTTCCTGGGCACTCCAAATCTGGAATCTCAGTCCTGAAGCACAGCATTTCTGCCCTCAAGCCTGCCCTTTAACTCAGGCCTTTGAAATGCTTCACTGCTCCGTGTTCACCACCCATGACAGGACACCAGCGTATGCAGTAGTAGAGATGTGGCTAAATGCACCCATGCAGATCCAAAAACGTTCCCTCATCAAAGCCCCAGCTCCTGGACCCACATAATTCTGTGTCTACTCTGCCTTCCCATGTGCCTGGGTTTTTGAGGGGTCTTCCTTTTGTTCCAGCTACTGGATTATAATGGGTTCTTTACACATACTCTGAACGGAAGACAGTGGCCACACCAGATATGTAACCCAGTCAACAGCGATGATATAGTATGATTGTCTGAGACCTTCAGCCCTGCAAGCGGGGTGTATTCTGGATGGAAATCAGCACCTGGTCTGCTGTAGACTGGGGATACACGGCCCCTTTACAGGCTGCAGGATACAAAGGATGTGTGCACTAGGAAAGAGAACTCTGATGCGCTTGGCTGAGAAGGGAACACTCTTTTAGTCTGTTCCCAGGCATCAGGACAGAATTGTTCCCGACTGGACATTTTTTATCTGCTTTTCTCAGAACACAGAAAGCTCTGCATTTTACTGAGGCTATATTTTCAAAGCGGTCAGGTGCTCAGCTCCAACCAAATTTCAATGGGGCACGTCCTCCTCCCTTGGGCTACTGTGAGACTCCCACCCTAAAATGTTCTGATACCACTTCGCCTTGTTAAGGTGCTTTCCTTAAAGGAGAGGCTCTCAGTCCGGGGGCCATGGGGTTATTATGGGGGGGTCGTGAGCTGCCCCTCGCTGAAGGCAGGTCACCAGCAGTAGCAGCAGCGCAGAAATAAGGGTGGTAATGGGGAGCTAAGTTTGCCGTGCCAACTGACAGTCTCAAACTTTCCGCGTACCTCCAGTTTTAAACAGTAACTAGTTAAAAAAATACGCATAAAAGTCACCACAACCCTCTGATAATGTGTTGTGGTCTTAACTGAAAAGCAGCGAGAAAAGGTAAACTCGTTTTCAACAATAGGGCTGTAAATAGAAATTACATATAAAAAGTCTCTTTAATGTATGAGGGGTCACACTCAGAGGCCTGTTGTGGGAAAGGGGTCGCCAGTGCAGACAGTTTGAGAACCACGGCCTTAAGGCTCCTTTTGTTATTCGCAAAACGATCACACAGCAAAACAACTGAAAAACCGCCGGCAATCCTTCCTGGTGGTTTTCCCCACTCCAGTTAGCCCAGATGGGATACCGCCATGCCCTTAATTCCCCGACACGGCCACCAGCTCCTCATGGTAAGACTGCCCCTACAGTCTAACGTCACCATCATGTTTTCCTCAGGCTAAGCCAAGAGTGTTCCTGTCGTTTCCAGCAGACACTTACATGATGAGCTCTGTCCCCTTTTGGAAACCACAACCAGCAATCTTACGGGACACTAGCCCTATAAGTGACGTGCTGGCTGTACCGGAGCTAACAGGCTGATGTTCTGTTACGGGTGGACTGTCCCGAGCCATTTCTCAAGGGAAGTGTATCCACAACTTCCAAGAAGTGGGCTTCCCCTTGTTGGCAGTATCTACAGAGATGCCCAGGACAGAATGGGAGCAGAGCTCCCATAGGACAGTCAGAGTGGTCCCTCCAGGTCAGGACTGAGGTACACTTGTGAAGGTAGCTTTGGATCTCACACGTTATTTCTGGGGGAGGTTGGTTGTCCAGGGGAGAAGGTCATGCACCCATGTGACATAACAGTCATGATTATTTTGAAATCAGTGTGATGTAAAGGGGTTTCTAAGCCAAGATGAAACCTTAAGGAACTTGAAGACATGTATTGTGTCCAGTTCTGGGCACCTCATTTCAGGAAAGATGGGGAGAAATTGGAGTCCAGAGAAGAGCAACACGAATGATTAAAGGTCTGGAACACTTGACTCATGAGGGAAGGTTGAAAGAGCTGGATTTGTTTAATCTGGAAAAGAGGAGACTGAGAGGGGACATGATAACAGTTTTCAAGTACCTAAAAGGTCGTCACGAGGAGGAGAGAGAAAAATTGTTCTCTTTAACCACCGATGATAGGACAAGAAGCAATGGGCTTAAATTATGGCAAGGGAGGTTTAGGTTGGACATTAGGAAAAAATCCCTGACTGTCAGGGTGATTAACCACTGGAATAAGTTGCCTCGGCAGGTGGTGGAATCTCCATCATAGGAAGTTTTTAACAGCAGGTCAGACAAACACCTGTTAGGGATGGGTTAAGAAGGTACTTGGTCCTGCCATGAGTGCAGGGGACTGGACTCGATGACTTCTCCTGGTTCCTTCCAGTTTCTATGATTTTATTTGTCAGACTCATGGGGCAATGTGAATAGGGTCTGGGGGGAAAAGGAAAGAGGGAGCCAGTAGTGGGTGGAGGGGGTCCCTGGAGGAGGAGAGAGCTGGGAGAGGAAGAGAATGGTAGGGGCATTCCTCAGCAACCATCTTCTGAGGCAGACATGTAATCTTGGCCCCAGCTATCCCCCTTTCATTTAACAGATTTCACGGCCAGAGGGGGCAGCTGTCATCTCGTCTGACCTCATCCACAGCCCAGGCCATTAACATCACCCACTACCCCTGCACTGAGCCAATAGCCTGGGTTAGACTAAACACTTCAGTCCTCAGGAGACTAACCTATTGTAGCCACAGGTGGAAAAGTGGAGAGGCTGCGATGCCATGCCTGGTCAAGTGGCCATCAGGGAATTTACAGGGTTACTCAGAATATTATGGGGGACCCATGTTCCTCCTCTCCCTACCTCCAGGGCAGCTTGTGGGACTTTCCCCCAGCTCTGATGTGAAGCAGTTAAATGAAGCGGCGAGTTCCCATCCTGCCATTCTGCGGGCAGACTTTTTTTGTTGCATGATGTGCTCCCTTTATAAAAGCACCGAGACCAGATGACCCTGGGGTCAGTGGGACTTGATTTGCTGAGGTCTGCCCTGCTGATTCCAGTAGCTGATCCAGGGCCCCCGCTGCCAGGGAAGGCAAAAAACCCTCCAAAGTCCCTGGCAATCTGACCCAGGAGAGCATTGCTCCTGGACTCCAAATCTGGAGACCTGTTTGACCCCAAACATGTGAGCAAGACCCACCAGCTGAGCATCTAAGAGGATTGTCTGGCCCACTCTGTGTCCCAGCTCCAGCTGTGGCCAAGCTCAGATGCTTCAGAGAAAGGGAAAAAACCAAATGACCCTTCAATCCCCCTCCCACTCAAAAATCCCAGAACACGTCTGGCCACCTGTGCTTTGGGGTGTCCGGGTGTGGAGTTAGGGCAAATATTAGCTGTTATGATAAGATAAAAAAGCCTGTGTGATGACCCCACTAAGTAGGGCTCTACATCTCCCATCAGCCCTCTCTCCATGGGACATTCCTTTCCTTGTGGCCAGGTAGGAGAAACTGACTGGGCACCATGGGGAAGCAGCCAGGAGGTGCAGAGGAACCAGATGCAGAAAGGAATCCCAGGAACTGGGTACCGAGCCACGTGTGGGGCAGGCTGTGTCAGCCAGACATAACAACGAGATGCAGGTCTGTGTTGGGCAGGCAGCCAGGGCAGAGGGAGCCCAGTGAGACACACCAGGAAGGGATCCTGCTCTGGAAACCTGCAAGTGCCAACTGCTACTATTCTCCTTGAACCTCTGCACCTAGCATATCCACAACTTTCCCCTTTCCTGCCAGTCCCAGTAACAGCCCTTCTTTAGCCACGTGTCTAAGTGGTTGTAGAGACCCACCAGGGCTAGTACCTCAATTGCCTACAGCCTTTGCCTGTGAATCGTGGTACACCTGGTTTGATGCACTCCAGCACGGAGCAGCTCCATCAGTTACACCCACATTGCATTTGTCATTGCAAACATCATCCGCTGCTTGATTTATTTCCTTTCTGGCACACCTGTCTTATCAATGATGCCCTCTCTCTGCTGGCTACATGAGAAGACTCTGCCGCACACATGAGAAGAGGGCCACACACTATTGTAGGTCCTACATTAATAATGGCTCCATGTTGGTTTGTTCATTTTTGTGGGTGTGATTTTACTTTTCAGCTGAGGACATTGCTTCACCAGCTTACAAAAGTTTAAAAATACAAAACTGCAAAATCTGGTTTTAACACAGCCCCTGAAATATCCTTTCCAAGGCATGGTAGTCCTTGTTTTAAGTTCATACATCAAATGCACTCAGATGTGTTGGCTGGGTTGATAACATACTTGGGAAATGGCCTACAATTGAACTCCAGGAAAAGAAGCAGTTTTCTCATTAATAACTCTGCAAAATAAATGTCAACTGGAAAAACAGTTCCCTATAATCTATCTTGGTATTTAAACACTGAGTTCTGACAATTGCCTTCATGGAAAAGAATATATTTCCCATAGAGTTATTGTGCTCCATATATTACGGATTCCACAATAGTAAAACCTATAGATATGCTTACATTGGGCTTTCCATTCTAACCTCACAGTCATAATTCTCCAAAACCATCTCTGTTAGGGATAAAGCTTTCACACGTTGTCTCTGGCAAGAAGTGATGATTCTTTTCCCCCTTAAGTCTGAAGATAATCCTTTCAGCTATTTTTGAGTTATTGGAAGGTGGGAGGAAAATTACACTCTTTGAGCCTGAGAAGAAATCAAGTCTTAAAATGCACTGACAACTAGCTTCGGAAAAGCCTCTTTGCAAGCTCTGCATGGAAATTGTCCCGACTGAGGAGATGGCCCTTTGCTAGGTTTGGGGTGAAATACACATTTACAGAGAAAAACTGAGTAATCCGAAGATCACTTCTGAGCATGCTCAGTTGGAGTACGCTTCTGAGCATGCTCTGTTGAGCCATGCTTTTTTGTTTTGTTTTGTTTTGTTTTTAGGAGCTCTTACAGACCCATCCCTTATACGACTTCATGCACAAGACAGTCAATAGGTGGAAGGTTGAAAATGTTTCACTGCAATGTATCTGACCTATGAATTAAGAGCTCTGTCCTGGTCCCAGTGAGGACATTAGCAAATCCCTCTCGAGTGCTGCCAGTGTAACCCATGTGCCTAAGAAGGGCTGTCTCTTTGAGAGACCTCCTGAGGGTGGGTTACTGTTGCCAGGCAGATTAGCTACCCACAACTAGAAACTTCTGGAAGCAGGGAGTGGTAGCATTTTGAGCATGCTCCACAGGGTTCCCTGCTGGTGTGATGTGGTCAGAGACAGATCATATGAGAGTAGCAGTCTGTGCAGATAGCAGGCCAGAGCTGCTTTGAGAAGAGCCCATGTGCTCAGTTTTCAGGAGAGAAGCTGAGACAGGCGTGAACAAGATGTTTTCTCCCTCCTATGGAGTCTTCTGCCACAGATTTTGTGCACAGGCATATGGGACTGAGGGCTGGTTAACCAGTGAGCTGACCAGATGGCGCCGGTTCCAGAGGAGAAGGAAAAGCCTGCATGGAATGCTACAGAAGATCCCTGCAATGAGCGAAGAAGAGGACAGCTACTTCTTGCCACTTAAGCCTCTAGACTTGAACAAAGACTGTAGTTAAGCGTTGGGTGAACTCCATCTGGACTTCAGGACTCTTGGAGATCTTTCCTGCGGGGTTTCTGTGGGGATTGTTCTGTTTAATTGTATTTTGTTTTCTTAGGATAAGGTTTATTTAATTAGTAGTTAATAAAGTTCATTGTTGTGTTTGTTTTAAGTAGTATTTTAATGTGGGGTGGTAACTTTGAGCAATCTTTTCTGTGAGTCCCATACAGACTGGATCCTGGGTCTCCAGCTGCTTTCTCCATAGGGATTGGGGTTTATTTCTGCGAGGCACTGGAGAAGGGCAATTGAATGAATTTTAGTCCACGCGAAGGTTAGACCAGCTCCCATGATTTTCTTGTGAGTTTCAAGATATTTGATTTGTTTCTGTAAACCCCAGCTCAAACATCATGTGATAATGGTCAATCCCAGCTTTCTTTTAAAAAAAGGGAAGGTAGGAGGGGGGATAGAAAGAAATTAACCTCCTGATTTTGGAGAAAAGTTTGAAAACAGAATCATGTTTTCAGAGGCGCCGAACCCAGACGGAGAATACAAGAATCTAACATTTTGCTATTATTGCTTTCCCAATCCACAGCTTTCCCTACTGGTCTTGCTGCCCTTTACGCAAGAAGCAATGGTGTAAAACACCCTCTCTGCTGCCCCAGACATGTGAGTTTCTACGCCAAGGACTCAACTGTTGAAATGTTAAAAGTTACCAGAGGCTCTTTTCTCCTTACTGCTTTGCTTTTAAATAAAAGCAAGGAATTCAGTGCAAACCAACTCCATTAGGGCAGCATTCAAGTTACGTCTTGAAACACAACAAATGGCAGGGAGCTTAAAGTTAGTAATATCACAGCAACATTATAGAACCCTTGAAGCACTTCAAAACTCCCACAGTTTCGTCTGGACTGTCTTTATAAACCCTATTTTCCCATCCTTATAATGTCCTGAAAAATTCTTGGTAGCAGAAAATCTCCATGCTTGGGATCAGTAGTGTAGGTCTTTTCTGAAGAGGATCAGCAAACTCCTGAGGATCTTAGTTAGGAAGCAGATTGTCATAGGAACATAGAAATTGCCAGATTCAATCAGATCCAGGATCCCTCTGGTTCAGGGTCCTGTCTCTGACAATGGCCAGTCCCAAATGCTTCAAAGGAAGGCGTGAGAACCCTGCAGAAGCAGATGTGGGATGATTTGTCCCCCTGTCCTCTCATTAGGTCTCATCCTGGTCTCCGATCGTTAGGTTAGTTTAAGCTCTAAAGCATGAGGTTTAAAATCCCTGCCAAAATGTTGTTTTATTAACTATAACACTGGATATTCTAGTGATCCACATAAGTGTCCAATTCCTTTCTGAACTTTGCTAAATGCTTGTTCTTCTTGACTTCCAGTGGCAGTGAGTTCCACAGTGTAATCACACATGGCAATACATTTCCTTCTCTCAGATTTAATTTTCCACCTTTTACTTTAATTGTTCAAATGAGAAACACATGCTTTTGGAGAGGGGTGGTAAGGATTCCAAGGGAGCCCAGCTTTTTTACCTAGGCACCTAAATAGATAGTCAGCTTTGCACACTGGAAGTGCATTGGGTGCTCACAAATCTCACACTGGGAGCTGTTGGGTGCTGGGTGCTTCTGGGAATCTGGCCTTTATTTAGTTGCCGACATGGGAGCTGAGCTGTGGAAAAATGAGCCCTGTGCAAGCTACAGTGGATTAACAGGCCCCTGTAAAAACCATAAAGATTGATGGGACCATGGTACTTCCTTCCCTCCATCTCTGTCGTTCTTTAGAACACAAGAACGGCCATACGTTCACATGAATGGTCCATCTAGCCCAGTATCTTGTATTCTGACAGTGGCCAATGCTGGATGCTTCAGAGGGAATGAACAGAAGAGGTCATCATCAAGTGATCCATCCCCTGTCGTCCATTCCCAGCTTCTGGCAAACAGAGGCTAGAGACACTTCTTTCTTTCTTTCTCCTCTGCCCCTACTTCTGTTTTCATCTCTCCTTGCTTGTCTCCCTCCCCTCAACTCCTTCTCCTCTTCCTTTCTTTTTCTCCTTATGTAGATGAACCCTTATGTTCCCTAGGAAAGAAAACCCAGATGTGTCTGGATGAGAAGTAAAATAGTGACCAATATGGACAATTGAAGTATTGTCAATAGTGTCTCAGTTAGCACCATAGGAGACAGAGAAGTGGTTCATACACCAGAGCTATTGCTGTAGGCTTTCTGCAAACTTAGGCAGATGTTACTGCTTTGGTTCCACTCAGGTCAAATGGTCAAGATTTTCTTTGCAACCAGCTCTATGCTACAAAACTACTCAGATAGTTCAAGCCATAGCAGACCGTGAAGACTTACAAAGGGGTCTCACAAAACTGGGTGCCTGGGCCATAAAATGTCAGATGAAATTCGACGCTGATAAATGCAAAGTAGTGCATATTGGTAAACATAACCCCAACTACAGATAGGGTCTAAGTTAGATGTCACCACTCAGGGAAATGGTCTTGCAGTCATTGTGGATAGTTCTTGGTATGCAGCAGTGGTCAAAAAAGCTAGCAGAACTTTTAGAATCATTAGGAAAGGTGTAATAATAAAACAGAAATATTGTGCTGCCTCTTTACAAGGGTACAGCCACATCTTGAGTACTATGTGCAGATCTGGTCACCCCATTTCAAAAAAGACACCAGAATTGGAAAAGGTACAGAAAAAGGGAACTAAAATAATTAGAGGCATGGAAAACCTTCCATATGAGAAGCGATTAATAAGCCTGAGATTCCTTCATCTTGGAAAAGAGATTATTAGGGGGGGATTTGATAGAGGTCTACAAAATCATGATTGGTATGGAGAAAGTAAAAAGGAAGTGCTATTTATTCCTTCTCATAACACAAAAACTAAGGATCGTCAAATGACATTAATAGAAAGCAGTTTTAAAACAAACAAAAGGAAGTATTTCTTCACATAATGTACAGTCAACCTGTGGAACTCCTTGCTGGAGGATGTTTTGAAGGCTAAGACTATAATGGGGTTCAAAAAAGAACTAGATTAGTTCATGGAGGACAGGTCCATTAATGCCTATTAGCCAGGATAGGCAGGGATTCCTATTTGCCAGATTCTGTGAATGGGCAACAGGATGGATCACTTAATGATTTTTTGTGCTGCTTGTTCCCTTGGTAGCACCTGGCATTGGCCACTGGCAACAGACAGGGTGCTGGGCTAGACAGGCCATTGGTCTGAGCCAGTATAGCCATTTTTATGACTTTTAACATTTGGGAAAACACTGGACCAGATATCTCAGTAATTCTTTTCCATCTCTGATGTCTGATACTATAGCTACTTGCTCCAGCTGGCTTTGAGAACCACAGCTTTCTGGGAAAAGTGGAACTAATCACTCCTCCCTTCCCATATATTTACTCTGTGTTTCATAAATGGAGCATAAAATGCAGGGGACTCTTCAGGACGTACTTCAACGTACCTTTGGTTATCCAGGGCACTCAGCACTTTGCGACAGTGGTGCTAATACTCTCTGGCCTTGCTACAAGTGCTAAAAAAGCACCTCCATTAGCTGTGAGCAGTATAGTGCCTATGACACACAGTCGAGTCACTGTGGTTCCATCCAATAGAGGCCAGTGGTGATACAGTCATATCAGCCACATACACACATTCATTACATAATTTAAACCATTGCAAACCCGGTAGCTTTCCAAGGCATGTGCAGTCCAGAGCAAGGTCTGTTGACCCCCCTCAGATGAAATGAGTTGGAGGGGTCTCACTGCAGTTTGTCCACATTACAAAACATCGTCTGATCCACTCTGGCTATGTCTGTGGACGCCAATGGGCTCCCCGGTCAGTCTCATAGGTCCGAGTAGGTTTTAGATATTATTCGTCCCACTGCTTCCCAAAGGCTGGTCTCTCTAGATCAGGGCAGTGTGGGAAATTTATCGCTGCTCTCTGGATAAATAGCAGACTCTGGCCCCGAGATGCCGATCCAGACCTTAATTCACTGCAAAGGGGGCAAGGAGCATTGCAGCCTGTGTGGGAAAGGGCTCAGCTTCTGCGACCGCTTGGAAATCACGCCCCGTCACTGGCAAGGCAGCTGCGTTTTTCTTGGCACGCTCGTTCCCACTGGGCACCGTGCGTGCGCTCCTTGCCGTGGAAACTAAAAAGACTGAGAAGTGGCGCCTTGAAGTTCAACTCGGCCAGGCTGCTTTTGCTGCTGACAAGCACATCTATCTTTTGCTGCCTCAGAGGAATCTGCCTCAGGGAGCGACACATTTCAGTGACCCTGGCACCAGGGTTACTCTGGTGCAAATCTGGAATGACTCCACTTAGTTCAGTTGGGGTTACACCAGATTTACAGCTGACATCAGGGTCTGGCCCTTTATTTCTGTTCAGATGCCTCCTCTCAGACATTTCAGACCTGCATGAGACTATTTAAGCTTACAGTGCCTGGGCGTGGCGCCGACCCTACAATGCCCCCATTGTAACCAGACTGTCCCATTTCCAGGGCTACTTCGCCTGCCCAGCCAGTTCCCCTGGCTCCAGTGGGGGTGATCCAGTAGTTGTAAAATGACCTTGCTGGTTAGATCTTCCTCTCACCTTCCCCATGAGACGTCCCCACCCATTCCCTGCCTTAGCTCCCACTCAGGGTCAGCCTGAGCATCCGCATCTGTTCCCCAAATGCCCCTTTCTTCGTGCAATGCTAAGCAAGGCAAAGGCTAACGCAGAGGCCTTTGGGACTTTCAGATCAGGAGACAGGGAGGCTAATGAGGGAAGGTTGCAGGTGATTCTGCTACTCACCCCTTCCACCCAGCTACCAAGACGACGCTCTGCTTGCCTTCCCTCTGCCATCCCTACGGAGAATGAATAGTCAAGACGCTGGCGTCCCACGTCGGGGACCGAATGAATGCAGCTCAGAGGCAGAGTGTGGGAGAGGATCCATGAGTCTGGAAGTAGATCTCCTGTGCGTCCACACTGCCGCCCCTGGCAGAGCAGCAATCACAGACTGCTGATGGAGCCTGAACAGGGCTGCGGGGTCCCTGACTGGCCCAGGAACACTCCTTAACCCTGGCAGGACACCCGGAAGGTGTCTATGCTGCTTGGTGGATCCATAGCCAGCTGCTACAAGAGACCCTGCTCCTTCCCCTGTGTAATGATGGTTCATTAAAGACCAGGCCACTGAATGAGTGAGGAACAGAACTTTAATAGCACAGACGGGAGGGATTCCCAGGTGTGCAGCTGGGAGTAGCCAGGTTAGATCACCTGTAGGGCACATCTCCCAATTCCCACAACACTGACTCATGCTAGGGAGTGTCTCTAAAATCACAACCTTCTACAAGCAACTCTCTACATCCTGGCTCTTGGTTCCTGACTTCTGACTCTGGCTCTGCCCCTTGGTTCTATTCCCGGCTCCTGACTCCAGCCCTACCCACTAGGCCTGGCCCGAGCTGTTCCGTACGTATGCACTGTTCTTGTCAGTAGGGTCTGCACAAAGGTTTTTCCATCTCAACTGCTTTTCAGTGGAAAATTGGATTTTTGACTAAAGAAAACTTTTTGTGAAATGTGTCTGGGCTTTCTTCAGAAAATTTCAGATTTTTGCTGTTGAGAAACTGCATTCCTGGAAGTTGATTTGTTCTCTCCTAGTTCTCAGCCCCAAAAGCGAAGTATTTCAGTCATGAACAGAAAGATGCTCTTATTCTCCTCTCTGGACTGAACTCTCCCAGCCAGATTTAGTCTCCCATGATGCACTGTGGCTATGCAGTACCCATGATGTATTGCCTCCCTCACCAAGAGGAGAGATCCTGGGGCATCATGGGAAATGTAGTCTAACCAGGAGCTCTCTATTCTCTCTGTAAAGACAGAATGGGAGCATTAGATATGCAAACTGCAGTTCCCGTGACTCATCCCAACACCGTTTCCAAAGAGAAAGACTTTAGGTTTTGGTCAAGATATTTCAGATTTTTATTTTTCACTGAAAACTCAAAATATCCCATAGGCAAAAAAATTCCACATCTTCCACCCAGCTCTACCCACTACTGAGATTGCAGCCTTATTCCCAGGCATCCAATACAGCAAATTTAGAATCTATCTCCATTAGTACTGGGTTCAGAGTAGTGGGAGGTGGAGGAAAACAGAACGGACAGAGCTAAATCCTACCAGAAAATCAAAACAATCCAGGGGGTTGGCGGGTACAGTATTTCTGGGAAGAGATAGTTAAAACAGGGAAACAGTTCCATTCACAGAGGTGGGGCTATAAAAGAGCCGGCAGCTTGGATTCTTCATAGATCGTGGCTGCTTCAGAGCCTGATGGGTAGGATACTGCCAGAACTGGTCTCTCTCTCCGTTTTGGAGCCAACCTTGTTCTGCCTTACCACTCGAATTCCTACAGCTGCTTCATAGTTCTTTATCTCCAGGTACGCAGATCACTCCATCATCATCCTGGTGGTCTGTGGGCTCTGGGCAGCCCCTCCGAACAAGTGGTGTCCTGCCTGTTTACAGAATACACAGGGAAGTACTGTATTTCCTTCGGAGGCAATGAATCAAAGGGCAATCACTAATGTAACAAATCTGATCTTACGAAAGCAGGCCATAAATCATCTGGCAGTGATTGTTCTCCGGCTGAGTTGTTGCAAGGGATGAGGTCGTAAAAGGGTCTGAGACGGGGGAACTAGGGGGAATTGGAGAAAGGGATGTTTGGACTGGAATGGGAACACAAGGGGGAAGGACTGAAGAACACCAATGAGGTGACTGTGCAGGGAACGCTGAATGAGTTACACTTCTCTCTCTCCGTGGCATTGGTGAGACCCATTTGGGGAATGTCTAGAGGATATCAGTGGAACCGCAGGACGGAGAGGACTGGCTGGCTCTCCTCTGTGATTCTAGGCTGGAGATAAATACAGATTCACATGGCTTTGTCCATCCCAGAGAATACCCGAAGCACCCAAACTAATATCAATACGATGCACGCCAGAGTGCTGAACTACAGTGGGGTTGTGTCCTACCGGGGGCTAGTCTTCACTGATGGCACAGATCAACCTTCCTGATTGACTGAGTGGGTCTGTCCACTCAGTCGATCAGGAAGTCAATCTATTAAGACCACTCCAGTAATAGAGTAGGGCTGAGTTGAAGGGAAGCCCCTCCCTTCAGCTCAGTGCAGAGGATATGCTGGGTGTAGGGAAGTCAAACTGAGATATGCAGGAAATTTTAAGTAACTTGCGTATCTCCATTAGATTGCCACCAAAAACAGCAGGCAGTGTAGATCTGGGTAAGAGACATGGCTATGCTTTGGGGACAGAAAGGTACACTGGGATCCATATTCCCCCCATTATCTATCCAGGCTAGCTCTGTTGTATTTATAGAATTCCAAACACCGTATCACCTACGTGCCAAATATAGTAAAAAGATACGAATAAAAATGACACAAAATTGATTGTTCTAATATTACCCTGAAGTTTGGTCATTTTTTTCTGTCTTTTCCACAGAAGGTCTACTCCTAAAACAAATAATTTTAAGGGGTTTCAATCTCGCTGACTAACCCAAGGAACACAGAGACTGTGAGCTGGACTCAGCTATGGGTTTATCTGCCAGATAAAGAGGTTGGAGACCCCTCTGCAATGTTCTAGCTGGGAACTATCCTGCCCTGGCCCCAGAGGGATGAGGTGAATTACCTAATAGAGCTTTGACATCTGTAACTTCCATGATTCATAGCTTCCAAGGCCAAAAGGGGCCATTGTGATCATCTGGTCTGACCTCCTGTAGAGCAAGGCCAGAGATCTGCCCTTCAATAATTCCTAGAGATGGTCTTTTAGAAAAATCACCCGACCTTAATTTTAAAATTGTCAGTGTTGGAGAATCTGCCATGGCCCTTGGGAAATTGCTCCGGTGGTAAATTACTCTCATTGTTAATAATTTACACCTTATTTCCAGTCTGAATTGGTCTAAGTTCTAGCCATAGGATGGTGTTAGACCTTTGCTCAAGTGAGAAATCACCGCTCAAATATCTGTTTCATTTGTAGGTACTTATAGACCATGAGCAAGTCTTTTTGTTATGCTAAATAGATTGATTTCCTCGAGTCTAGTTCTATGAGGCATGTTTTCTAATCCTTTAATCTTTCTCGTGGCTCTTTTCCGAACCCTCTCCAGTTTATCAACATTCTTCTTGGTTCTCTGATGCAGCCCCTCATCTATGGCAATCAGTGTGGGAGGAGGCGAAGGAGAGTCAAAGTTCTCCATTGTGTTTTTCTGAATAATTGCCTTGTGAAGTGCAGGCTGGTTTTTCCTGGACGGGGCAAACTGGCTTTGGACCCAGATTATGCAGCCATGCAATGCAAAGTGTTTCTGCCTCTCCTGAGAACCCTGCCCACTTTATGATACATTTTAATAGCTGAAGCACTTGATGTACTTGACATAAGCTGGGATCATTCACCCCCACTGGAATGCTCCAGGGGTTGTTTAACGGCGCAGAACAGTGCTCCACAATAGTTTGAAGAGAGGCCATGAGGAAAGATGAGGAAGCCAAGTAATTTGCAGAGGGAATTTATTGAGGCAGGAGGTAATTATCCAATGGGAATGTTTTGCAGACACAATGGATGCGTCTACATTTACAAGTTAGGTCGACTTAAGGAGGCTTAAGTCCACCTAAACTACTCCGTGTCCACACTGGGCTTTCCTTAAGTTGACTTAATAACACCTCGTTTTAGGTCGACTTAAGCCATTGTGGACGGGGATCAGCGCCTAAGTCGACCTTATTAAGTTGACTTAAAGTGTTAAGTTGATTTAGCAAGGTTGAAAAGTGGCTCTCTCTACACTAGAAAAACTGTCGCCTTTTATTAAGTCAACTTAATAAGTTCGAAAAGGGGCTCAGTCTACACTAGAAAAGCTGTCGACTTTTGTAAAGTCAACTTAAGTTCGAAAAGGGGCTCTGTCTACACTAGAAAAGCTGTCGACTTTTGTTAAGTCGACTTAATGAGGTCGAAAAGGGGCTCTGTCTACACTAGAAAAGCTGTCGACTTTTGTTAAGTCGACTTCATAAGGTCGACTTTAAGTCGACTTAGAGTTGACCTTATTAAGTCGACTTAATGAAGTGGACTTAACTTTTCTAGTGTAGACAGAGTCCTAGAGACCAAGTCAGCACCCCGTCCTCATGTGAGTAGCCCCTATTAACTCCAGCTATCCTGTTCTCATCACCGAGCCTACTGGCATGAATGAAATTGTGGGGTTGGGCCCGTTTTTAGCTCTCCCGCTTAGAAATAGTGTCACAGGGTCTAATGCATCAGTTTTATTATCTTAAGGATGGTGATATCAATCCTTCAAGCAAAGCAAGATGTGCACCATGGGAAAACAGGAAAACTCTCATGCTGTCCTTGAAAGATCCTGTAGTATCAATATATTGTGCTGCTCATATGCTAGAGAAATACCTTTTGACACCACTCATGAAATCAAACTTCCTTCGTTATTGTCTCCTAAACTCTTTACTAGCTCCCTCCTGTATAATATCACTATGCATTATCTTCCACTAAGACACACTGCCACTCTATCTTCCCTGACATGAGTTTCCAGGACAGACGCAATTAATAAGTCATGTGACATGGTTTCCAGATGAGCTGAGCTTCTGTTTCCTTGCCTTGGAGTTTACAAGGAAGCTATTAAAGGCTTGCCTACATGCAGAACTGCTCCGGTTTAACTGAAGATGTGAATTTGAAACCAATTTAATTAAACTGGTGCAAAAGGCCATGTGGACACTCACTGGGGTTTGACCTAGACTCATTTCAGTTTCTCTTAAGTCATTTAGGAACAAGGTTAAATTAAACTACAACAAGCCACTTTTAAACTGAAATCAGAATGTCCACATTGGGGGTTGCACTGGTCTACCTAAACGAGGTTTACCTTAGTTATTTACCGTATCTAATAGCTAACCCCTGTGCACAGCATTGGAATACGGCCTCCAATTCTGGAGTTCACATTTTTTAAAGAAAAGTTGTGGAAAAATTGGAGAAAACACAGAAAAGAGCCATAGAAATGATTCAAGAGCTGGAAAAAAAATGCCTCACAATGAGACCCTTGAGGAGCTCAATCTATTCAACTTATCCTAAGAACAGTAGATGGCTTGATTATGGCGTATAAGTAGCTTTATGGGGAGAAAAGGCCAGAGGCTATTTACACTAGCAGAGAAAGAGAGAACAAAGCCAGTAAGTAGAAATTAAAATTAGATGAATTTAAGTTAGAAGGCACAATTTTTTAACAGTGAGGCACTAAAATGACCCACCTCAGGATGTGGTGGACTCTCAGGCTGCATCTACACTGGTAAATTAAGTCGACTTAAGCTTGGCTTAAGTCAACTTAATTTGCCCTGCATCTACACTATACTTTGCTTAAGTCGACTTTAAGCAAAATAAAGTCGACTTAATGAAAATAAAGTCGACTTTATTAAACCACCTTTCTACTCAACCTAAGGCTTAATTCGACTTTTTAAAGTCGAATTAAGCCAGTGTAGCCCTGGGGTAGCCCTAAGTCGACTTAGGGCTACCCCAGGACTACATCAATGCCCTCCCTGCCGGGGGGGAGGGGCACAGAGGGAGCCTGGCATGCCCCCCAAAGGGCAGGGCCTGTGGGCAGGGTGTGACACTCTCTGGATTTAGGGAAGCATTTATGATATTATTTTCAATGGCTATCTCATAAATGCTATAATCCATAGGAACTATGTCAAGTTTGGTATCAATAGAAAGGTAGTAATTTGCTGGGAATGATTATATAGTTTATGTCTAGGAATTCTAGTTCGATCAGAAGTTAGGAATTTGATGTTATATCCATACTTTAATTTGTGTCATTCTGGAGCAATGCCTTAGGTGGGAGGATGTGAACAACCATTGTCTCCTCAATGTTTAGGAATTTTCCAGGTAGAATGGTCCCAGGGAGCATCCTGAGGAGCCATTAAGGACAGAAAGAATACAACCATTGTGTCCTTAATGGCTCAACAGGATACTCCCTGGGACCATATCACCTGGCAGATTCCTTAACATTAAGGAGACAATGGTTGTTCACACCCTCCCATCTAAGGCATTCCTCCAGAATGACACAAGTTAAAGTATGGATATAACATCAAATTCCTAACTTCTAATCGAAATAGAATTCCTAGACATAAACTATATAATCATTCCCAGCAAATTACTACCTTTCTATTGATACCAAACATGACATAGTTCCTATGGATTACAGCATTTATGAGATAGCCATTGAAAATAATATCATAAATGCTTCCCTAAATCCAGACAGCATCACACACAGGGCTTTGCCCTGCCAGGGTCCCTGTCCCCTTTTGCCCCATTGCACACAGGGGGTGCCCATCCCCTGACACCGTGGACCTGCCCAAGGTCCCCCTAGCCCCACAAAATCGACCTAGAGCATCCAGTGTGGACGCTCTAGGTCGACTTTGTAAGTTCCCCTTTAAGTCGACTTTAATTGTAAGTGTAGACACACTAAGTCGACTTAACTAAGTCGACTTTAAGTCGACTTAAAAGTGCAAGTGTAAACATAGCCTCAGAGTCTACATTAAAAGACTGGATGCATTTCTGGAAGACTCTTTCTTCAAAAACAAATTATTAAATTTAAAACAGGAGTAATGTGGTGAAATTCTCTAGCCTGTGATATTCAGGAGGTCAGATTAGATGGCTTAAGGGTCACTTCTGGCTTTATAATCTATAGGCTATGTCTACACTAGAAAAAGTTAGGTGGACTTTATTAAGTTGACTTAATAAGCTCTTATGGATGTGGACTGCCCTTAGGTCGACTTAACAAAGTGGACTTCTGCATCCACACTGTATTTAGGTCAACCTAAAGAAGGATTAGGTTGACTTAAGGAGGGTTAGGTCAACCTACCCAGCGGATCTTATTAAGTCAATTTAAGGAATTTCTTTTTGACTTAATGAAAGCCTGGTGTGGATGGGGATTAAGTTAGGTCGATTTAAGCCTCCTGAAGTCGACCTAACTTGCAAGTATAGACATAGCCTATGATTCTGTGAAGCTAGTTTAATTTAACTGGTGCAAGTTTACATGGAATTAAGTTATTTGAACAACTATCTATCCCTGCCCCTTTGCTTCAGTTCATCTTTACTTTCCTCAGCCAATATTCAGACAATTGAACCTATGATGTAACTCCCTGCCAGGGACCAAAAGTGGTAGGAACTGGTGGGATATCTATGGATTTGGTGACTGGGGAGACAGGAAACCTCATGGTCAACAAAACCAAAGAGACATTGAATCAGGGGAGCAGGGACAGTACAAAAGCCCCATAATTCTGTTCTTTGCTGTATGCCTCTCATCCAATTGAATGGTGCTCCCGGTGATCCAGTCTGCTGAGCTATAGTTTGCAAACCCTGCTTTGAACAACTGAAAAATAACTCTTCTTTTTTCTCCCTTATCTTCCTTCTTCCCCATTCAGTGAACACTCTTTTCTTTCCATGCCTTTCATGCTATTACAGAGCTGAAGCCAAATAGATTACAGACTGCTGGGGGCAGGTCCTGTGTGTTGTTCTGCATGTGTCCAGTGCCTGGCACAAGAGGGCTGGATCCTGATGACAACCTTTGGAGATGACTTCAGTACAAGGATTAAATGAAAAAGGAGAATGAGAGAGGCCTAGTGAATGGGGAGAGGGACTTGGAGTCCAGAGAACTGCAGAGGCAGGAAAGAATGGGCACCCCTGGAGCCCGGATCCGGCCCTCACACATGACTGCAGCTGTGGGTGCATGTATTTGTATGAGTTCTCCCCTGCCAATATATCTTTGCAGAAGCATTCACTTCAAAATGTACATCCGTGTGCGGATTCACTGAATGCACGTTGACCCCATTGTACCCTGCGCCTTCCCTTTCCACGAACAGCTTTTATGAGAGAATTTTCCTCGCGTGACTATTTGCATAAATCAAGCAATCAGGGCCACAAGCACCATCAAAAACAAATGGCCAGCTCTGATGTGGATGAATACTACTGAGTTCTTTTCTGGATAGCAACCCTCCTGGTGTTGTGCTGTGCAGACGTCTCTATATGTTTCCATTTGAGTCCTGAGAAACTCGGCCGATTCCCCCCTGCTGCCCACGAGTTGAAAAGACTATACGGGAAAATAATTAACACAAACAATGTCTTAGCCTGACTCTGACTTCTCTTTATTAGGGACAGCCAAGACGCACAGATGTCGAAATATTATTGAATTCCTTTGGATACATTTGATCTCCTCAGCCAAAAAAGTATGCGGGACATTTCAGCTTATTTTTAAAACTCAGAGCTACAAACCAGTAATTCAATTAGCCAAAGCAATGTATGATATCACCTCTTCACTTCAAAATAACGGGAAGTATTTTAGGGGGCTCTGAACACACAAGTTAAATCTATTGGACAGAAAGTGTCCTCTAAAGTCTTTGGTGATTAAAAGCAGAAGAATTTTACAACACAGAGTTCACTAAATTCACCCAGTGCTGAATTTGTGCTGTGGATTGCCAGGGTTGAGCCCCAGTGCCTCTGGGCTTGACAGCTGGTGGCCCCGGTGCCTCTGGGCCTGCTGCATTAGATATGAAAGTAAAGAAAAAATTGTTTGCGCCCCGGCATCTCTTTCAATGCAAATTAAGCCCTGAATTCTCCCGTGTACAGATAGATCTGCGAAAGTTCCATTGAACCACTTTGTCCCACTTACAGCTAATTTGAGGTGGTTAGTGGCATAGAAGTTCAGTCTGGCTTTCTGCACAGAGATCAATTTCACCCAGTTTAAGCCGCATGTTCACTTCTTTGCACTTTGCTTGCTTTCCGCAATGAAAATATGTGAGTCAATTTTACTTCTGCCCCATGTCTTTTCTGGTCAGTTCCACTTTCAGGTTCTCATGCCTTATTAGCTCAGAGCTGCACTCACCAGGCTTCAAACACTGTAGGGCAGAGTTGTTTAAAAAATGGGCTTTCATTGGAATTAAAAAAAAAAAATCTCCATGGCCTTAGATTTTGTAAAAGCTGCTTTTTTTTTCATCAAAATGGGACCTGACAGCTTTGCTTTAGTGCATCACTAAATCTGAGATCTTAATCTCATAGAACTCAGGAAATTCAGAAGTTGAGATTCCCACTGAAACCTTAACTCTGCCCCCCTGTGCATATGGTTTACCATATGAGCTTTTGTTACACGCTCACCCGAAATAACATCCATGCAGAATTGCAAAATTCTATAGACATCATTTACATGCATCTAAGGTTACAGAAGAAAGTTCATTTTAAACACTAGACAGAGCAGACAATTAAGGTTACTTAAAAAGTAATATTGAAGACATTAATAAACATCACTTGGGATCGGTAATGGGATATGGAGGCAATCTGATACTTAAAAACTATAGGGGCAGAGCCTTCAGAATGATTAGAGAGGTTGATCAGACACCCTAATCGGCCTCTCAAAAGCTTGTTCAAAGGCACCCAGGCTCTAGTGGCTGAAAGCTGTCAGTGTAACGGCTGCTCAGTGGCTTCCATAAAATGGGGATCCCACCATAACGCACTGACCAAGGTGCAGGTCTTTTCAGGTAGGGAAAAAGATGACTAAGGGGGGCCATGACAGAGGTCTATAAAAACATGACTGGTGAGGAGAAAATAAATAAGGAAGTGTTATCTGCTCTGTCGCATAACACAAAAACAAGGGATCACCAAATGAGATTAATAGGCAGCAGTTTGAAAAGAACAGAAGGGAGTATTTCTTCACACAATGCAGTCAACCTGTGGAACTCCTTGCCTGAGGATGTTGTGAAGGCCAAGAGTGTAACGGGGTTCAAAAAAGTGTGAGATAAGTTGATGGAGGACAGGGCCAAGAATGGCTATTAGCCAGGACAGGGAGAGATCACTGTTTGCCAAAGGCTGGGAATGGCCAATGGGATGAATCACTTGATGATTCCCTCTTCTGTTCATTCCCTCTGAAGCAGGTGGCCCAGACCACTGTCAGAAGAGAGGAGGTTGGGCTAGATGGACCATTGGTCTGACACTGTACACAGAGAAGGGAAATGTTTCTTACCAAAAGGCTCCTCTGTGGTGGTGGTTGTAGAGAGCTGGACAGAGGCAGGACAAGGCGGGGTCTCCATGGTGCAGTAACCCAGGTCTGAGTACTCGGTTTAGCCTTGGCCTGGTGGGACCGTCCCTGACATAAAGTCTGCTTTCCTGCACCCCCCTTGTCTCTGGGGGCATCCCAGGGGTCTTTGGGCTGCGACCCGCTCAGCTACCAGAGGGTTGGGCTGTCTTTTGGTGGGGCTGTGGGAAGGCACTGGAAGGCTATCTGCACTTGAGGAACATTGGTGCCAGGCGATCCAGACTGGAGGCCAGACGGACTCTAACCTATTCTCCCACTGGGGAAGCCTCCAAACCAGCTCACAGGTTTTTCTCCATGCGTGGGAAAATCCCTAGTAAGAGCCCAGGGTACCTGCGTGGTGAACACACACCCTAAAGGAGATTTATTTTCTGCCCTTAGCATTGCCACAAACTTCCACTTTCCAGCTTCCCATCGCTGCTCCTCCAGTGGCGATTCGCTGCTCAGCCTGCACCGTTCACACTTCTGCAGCGTGTTCAGAGATTCTGAGGTCGGACGGGACGGTGCACACAGCTGTGTAAAGAGCTGCGTGGTTTGTCGCGCTGAGATGCGACTGGGGAAGCAGAGTAGATTATTGCTCCGGGGAAGTGTGTGCGTGTCACGTATTACCTCTGTTAGTGTTATTAATCAGGCCCCCGTCGGAGATCGGGGCCCTGTGAAGGGGCCCCACGCAACGCAGGTGCACCTCCTTATGGCTGGGTCTGGGAATTAGCTTTTGTCCCACCTGGGGCCCCTTTCTGTCAGTCGCACTGTGGCCCACCTCTCTCTCCACGGCTCGGGGGCGCTCTGTCTTCATGCCTCTGCCCCCCAGCCAGATCCCCCACCTGGGGCAACAAAGTCCCACTGGTCAAGCTGTCTCACACAGCCTTCCTTTCCAATTCACCAGGTCCGGTGCCACTTTCTCGGTGGCTTCCAGAGGAACCCAGCCCCTCCAGACTTCCTCACTACCCTCCGCCCCCCTCTCTGCACCTTCTGCTCCTAACTGCTGGCTTCATTCTAACCAACCCACTCCTGCCCAGCTGGCTTTCCCGTTCAGTTAAGCCTGGTTCTCCCTCTGGGTCCAGCCAGCACCATAACTGGCCTCCCAGGCTCACATCAACCCCTCCCAGTCTGTGTGGGGCACGCAGCATCTCGCAGGCCCCATTATGCTGGGCATTGCCCGCACAGATAGTAAAATGACAATCCACGCCCAGCAAGCCTGGTGAAGGACGCGATGGATGACCTAGCTTGCGGGTGGGAAGGGCAGGGGCTTGCTCCTGCTGGGTGGCTATCAGCAGCAGCAGTCTGGGCTGGGGGGGGCACCTCCAAGGTCATTATGTTTGTGGCCTTATGGATTTTTTCCCAAGGAACTTGTACTGTGCTGTACGAGGGTGTCATGGCTGGGCCTGGCATGGGGGGGTCTCCTTCCCCGCTAGATGAGGGAAATGGTGTTGTCCCCATTTGAGCGAGGGAGATTTAAGGCAAAGAGAGGCAAGTGGAATGGTTGAGAGAGGAATCCGTGCTCCATCGGTCCTGGGTCAGCTCCCAAGCCACTACCACCCCCAGCAGCTGGCTGTGCAAAGGGTAGGGGCGGATCAAGTCGGCTGACCAGATGTCCCAATTTTATAGGGACAGGCCCAATATTCGGGGTTTGTCTTATATAGATCCCTAAGCCCCCCCTCACTCTGCCCTGATTTTTCTTGCTTGCTCCCTGGTCACCCTAGGGTCTAGGGGTCTCCAGCACCCCATTTCTAGCTGCCTATGGCGCTAACCTGCTCAGTGGGGATAGTGAGGAGGCTGGGTCCTGGCCCGCTGGCCCCCCAGGGCTGTCTGACTGTGTCAGGGAATGTGCCCCAAACTCCTTTAAGGCCTGCATCCCCCCAGCACACTGGGTCACCCCAGGAGAAATTGTGACTCCAGACCCAGACCCCGTGGTGTTCCCACTGGGAAGGAGGGTGATCCTGGAGGGACCCTTCCTCTCTAATGACGGCTGGGACTAGACGTCCCTTGTGTTGGGCATTTCACAGAGCCCTTGGGACCCCCCAGCTTGGCAACGATGAGACACAGCGAGAAGAATGAGGTTCCAAAGCATGAGCTTCCAAGAGATTCTCCTGGCCGAGATAAAAGCAGTGACACCGGCTTTCTTTTGAAACCCAGTCTCTCCCCAGCCTCACCTCTCCCTGGGCTGGGGGCTTTTCTTGACTCCCCCTACCCTAGCCTTTTCTTTTCCTTTCTTTAAAAGCCAACACCGCCCGTGCTTTTTCCCCCAGAGTGTTTCCCTGGACCCATGCTCCAGCATCAGGCTTTCTTTGAAATGACCATGTGGGAAATGCAGCTTCTTGCGTCTTTTCCCAAGCAAAAGACCAACAAGAAAAATAAAATTTAGCACATGAGAAGTGGAAGCTAAATCATGGTGTCCTTCTATCCCACCCAAAGCTGGGTCAATGTGGCTGTGAGTGCCAACTGGAACACGAATTCTGCATTCTCCCCTGACCATTTCTTTTCTCCCCCTTTCTGCTCACTGGGCCATCTGAGTTTGGGGGGCGGTTGTGCAATCACAAATTTGGAGGACACACCAATGCACACACCCCATTGATATTCCCTCTCCACCCAGATTCTCTGAGCTTCTCCTCTGAGAGCATTGCCTCGCCAGACAAAGCAGCCTGCCCTCCCATCCCTGCTAAGCGCCTCTAGTACTGCTGTAATATAAATAATACATTATTTTAAATGACCTTGCTTTCCTTCTTCGCCTCCCCAGCCCGGACACAGCCAGTTCATCCATCTTACCCCAAACCATGGCTGGGATGTATTGTGTGACTCCTCTGTGCCTGGGGTAGCCCCGTCAGGGCAGGTTGCTGAAGGAGAGCAGATTCTCCCACCTCTAGTGGGTGACGCCAAAGTCAGACTTCCCAACCAGCCACAAAAAATGCTTCTCAGTCCCCACGCTGCTTATCAAGAAGCTACAACAAAATATACTCAGCCCCCTTTACCACATTTCAGTCTCTGGTTCCCAGTTAGCCCCTAGGTCCAGTAAAGAGACAAGTTAAAACTCCACGCTCCTTACCAATAAAGTTCTCCTGACCCCAGAGGATCAGCCGCATTACCAGGTCAATAGAAGTTTGGATCTTACCGCAAATAGCACGCTGCCAGCCAACCCTTTAGGAACTAAAATTAAAGGGTTATTGTGAAAGGAAAGAAACAAGATAGGAGAGAACCATTAAAGGAGTAAAGCGATCAGATACATGCAAATGATTTGAAAGTCCATACACATCAAGTTTCCATAAGATCTGTGGAGTGTGCAGGCTTGTACAGTCCCCCTGGTGAACACCCAGTACCTGATTGCATCTCGGCCCTGTGTTTCACATCTTCAGTTGCAGATGAGTTGATCCAGGGATAGGTGAAGACGGATGGAGGACAATATGGATGTGCTGCAGCTGCCTTTTATGTCCCTTTGCTGTGCTGTCTGTGGAAATTTACAGAATTAAGATGGAGTCCAGGGCCACATGAGTGAGTCCTGGTGACTCATAAGGCGTTCCCTAGGTTCTTTCCCTCAGCATACCTTTCAGTTCCCTTCATGGGCCATTAAGCAATGAATGCTGCTGACACCATGGCTGGGTTGTCGCCCAGAAATACAGCACACGTTTAAATACAGATCCGTCAAACACATCCATAATTTCCGATACAAACCTGACACATGCTCACAAACGTAGCAAACGATAAGCTTTCCAACCATACCTGCCGTGGCCTAGGGCATATCAATTATTGTAAGTTTGAAATATTGATGCTAAATAACATCATAAATGGTGCCCCTAATCCAGCCAGCGCCACACAGCATCCAGCTCTGGTGCCACCCTTCGAATAGCACCACAGAAACGACAGAGAGTTCAGAGAAGAGCCTCCTGAGTGAATCAGGGACTGGGCCACGAGTCTTACAGGGAAAGTCTCTGAACGCTCAGTCTAGTTAGCCTGTCAAAGAGAAGGTTAAGAAGCAGTTCGATCACACTCTTCAAGTGCCAAGAGGAGTCTTGAATCCAGCAGACGAAGTTAAATCAGGATTCTGGGGCTGGAAGCTGAAGCTAGACAAACCCAGGGCTAGTCTACATTAGAAGCAGCACGGCATTGCTCTACCGACGCTCTGGGGTGATGGGAGAGGACGCTCTGGGCCCCACCTCCACAAGAGGAGGTAGTTCTGTTGGCAAGAGATGTTCTCCCCCCAGCCGTCCACACCGGCGCTTAGGTTGGTGTAATTTACTCGTGCCAGAGGGTGCCTTTTTCAAATGCTGGTGCGATATACATTTTACCAACATAAGGATTAACGTGTGCACGCCCCCAGGCTGCTAAAAAGGTGCAAATTTTGCATAGTGTGGCTGATTAATGGTTAGAACAATTTGCTTAAGGGATATGGTGGATTTTTCATTGCTTTAAATCAAGCCTGGGCATCTCTGTCTAAAAATAGCTGCTCTAGTTGGACGACAAGCGATAGCGATTGTCTGCTGATATAGTCTTCTTTGTCTTATGCAGGGGAGCAGAGGAGATGATCAAGCTTGTCTCTTCCGGCCCTAGAAATCTACTCCTCTATGAATCTCAGCTCAAACAAAACACCTCAGGACGAAAAAGCGCATCCCGGTTTATTCATGACGAGCTGATAGATACGTTTTGCAGGGCACTCTGGAGCCCGGAGTGAAGGGGAAGGCGATTCCATGTCGAAGCGCTGACTTGCACGCTCTACCCCTGTCCTGCAAGCACAGAAATGAAAATCTAAGGAGGACATGCGGGTGACCCAGCTGACCAGAGACGGCGCGTTGCTGCAGACTGTACATCCCTTGGTGACGTCTCAGGTATGTAGGACCGAAATTGTCCGCAGCTTCTACGAGCAAAACGGTCACTTTGAAATGCACCCAGAAAACATATTGATAGCCAGCGCTGACTGTGGCTGCACGCCACATCGGAAGCCCTGTTCGGTGAAGGAGTAGCTGTGTTCTGCAGTGGCTGATATTCCCATGTGGACTTCAGCAATAATCCAGGTGCAACACACGCCAGCTCTTCCCTTTTTCAACGGGGTAGCGGTGAAGTCTCCAACCAAGATCAAAGCCCTCAATCCTCTGGCCACATAAGAAGCACTTATAGCAACCACTTCTGCCTGGGGACCCAGGAACTCCTGTGGATCCAGAAGAAATCCTAGGCTGCTAAATCCAATCGCAAAGATCAATCTTCCCCGGCCACGTAGCACGAGCAGGTGTCACCGCTACCAGATCCTTTGCTGACCCACCAGGAATCCTTTTTCTTCAACTGAGCTTTGCCTAATACATTCTCATCCAAGTTCCTCTTCTGTTCATTCTTTGGGGAAGCCAAATAACCATGCCTCTTCACAAACCAGAAAGACAACAGAGTCCTGTGGCACTTTTAAAGACTAACAGATTTATTTATCGCATGAGCTAGTGGGATTTTCTCCCACGAAAGCTCATGCGATAAATAAATCTGTTAGTCTTTAAAAGTGCCACAGGACTCTGTTGTCTTTCTACAATAGACTAACACGGCTACCCCTTTGGAACTTCACAAACCAGTCATCACCTGGGCTGCCACTAGATGGTATTGGGTTTCAGTCTCAAAGGCCTCTCCCACCCTGAGACAGGGTCCGTCTGGGCAGATAGGAGCTGACACGGCTCTTGCTGTCCATGTTCTGTGCAAGAAAACTTCAGTGTCAAGAACTGGCTCACCATCACCATTACTTAATTCGCTTTAACCCCTTCTCTCCTGGGACAGCAAATGGTTTTCCTGTCTCTCTAATGCTTTTCAGTGTTCGCAGTTTTCTCCCCTCTCACACTGGGACAAGAGGCAAACATCTACAAAATGTTGGGGAAGCAACAAAATAAAATAAAATAACCAGGTTCCGATTGCTCAAAATGGTTCATGTCAGGAATGTTTTGGGGGCGGTTTCTGTGAGGGAAATGTGTGGAATCTGAACCCATTTCGTGAACAGTGCTGGGACTGACCAATTGGAATGATTCGATGGAAACTTTGCTTGTGGGAAAATTCCCAGCCGGCTCTGCTTCTGGATTCTTTTTGCATATGGGCAAATCACACACTGTGTTGGCAACACTTAGGGTATGTCTCCACTGCAGTTAAAAAACCTGCAACTGGTCGGTGCCAGTTGACATAGGTGTGGGATAACTGTGGTGTAGACATTTGGGCTCGGGACTGCACGCTAGGAGCCTCCCGCCAAACCCAGGCCTCTACATTGCAATGTTTAGCCCGATAGCCCAAACCCGAGTCAAATGATCTGGATTCGGAGACTCGGTGCCGTGGGTTTCTGTTGCTGGGAGGAAAAGGCCCCCTGTTGAAGAGCTTCCGGTCCGCATAGGAAAGAAACAGAAGGGACGTGAGTTGCTCAAGGTCACACAGAAGGCCAGTGGGAGAAAGACCCAGGCTGGATCGTCTCTTCTCCCGCCCTGTCTGCAACAACTGTTATAAAGAAAAGGCTGCCGGGGTTTGCTCCTTCTGCCGGGTGAAGGTGGGTGCAGCAATTTGTACCAGAGATAAAAGAGGAGAACAACCCATCAGGGCCATTTACCATGTAATCCAAGGGGGCAGAAAAAGCTAACCGCCATTAATACCTGACGGGGGGAGGATGACTAAAAGGATGAAGAGCAATAAAAAGTCCATTAGATAGCCCTTCTTCCCCAGCGCGGGCCTTAAGTGCTTTATTTACCTCTGGTGGATTTGCGGCAGAACCAAAGAGCCCTGGCCCCACTCTGGGCTGGGATGGAGCATCCTTGAGGCGCAGCAGGCTGACTTCATTCAGGCATTCAATTAACGCCAGCATGCCCCACTCCGGAGGCTGCGTGCATCAGCACGGCGATGGCATATTTCGAGAAAGCGATTCAGGCGGCCGTTAGCATAATGAGAATGGATGAACCTACCTTGGGGAGAAGAGACATGGCTTTTAATAGACCCATAAGTGCACGCCTGATGAATATTTATCATGCTTTTCCTTTCAGAAGGGGCGCGCGATGAAATATTCAGCCAGAGCTGGGGCAGGTGGGGTGGGAACGTGGTGCTGCTGGTGAAAGGGGAGGGCACCAGCGGGCAGGACCGCTGTCTATGTTCCCGCTGGCTCAGAGCCCAGGTCGCTGGAGTGCGAAGGTCACCGACGCAAACTGCACGGAGCGCTTACGCCAGACATCTCAAGTCCTGTCCCCTACGGAGCTCCGCTTCTCAACGGCAGCTGTGCAGAGCGCCGCTGTGGTCTAAGTGCCCGGGGCCCTGGCCTGAGAGCCAGAAGCCATAGCTTATATCGCGGCTGCCTCAGTGGCCGTACGCTCGTCCACGTGCCCTGTTTCTCCGCCCAGCCCCTCAGGCCGGGTTTCCAAACAAATGTTCACCGACAGCTAAAGCGAATCAAGTAGGGTGAGCAGATAGTAGGGTGTGAAAAGTAGGGTGTGAAAAATCAGGATCTTTTTTTGTGGGGAAGGGGGGTAATAGTTGTTCATATAGGACAAAGCCCCTAATATAGGGAAGACCCTAATAATATTGAGATGTCTGTTCACACACAGACCTCTGCAGAAATAACTAAATCGTTTGGGCTCAGGCCTTCTGTTACTTCTATGTTAGTTTGTGTCTAGGCCAGGGGTCCCCAAACTTTCAGCTGCGAGGGGCCACATCCCTCACTCTTGCTCTTACAGTGGGCTGGCTGGGCCCACGCTTCCCGTGGGAGGGGGCGAGGGAGAAGGGCTGGGGCCAGGAGAGGGGAGTGGCTGCCATGCGGTGCTTCTTGGGGCTGGAAGTGGTGTGCCTCTGGCCGGAGCGCCGCTACGCCCATGTGGGAAAGGGGCAGGGTTGGGACAGGGGAGAGAGCTGGTCAGAAATGGGCCAGCAGACCAGATGCAGCCTGTGGGTTACAATTTGGGGACCCCTGCTCTAGACCAGGCCTAAACTGTGAACTCTTTGATCAGGGCCCATATCTTATAATGTGTACGTGCAGCGCCTAGCACAATGGGACCCGATCTCACCTGCCACCCGCCTACACAGCCTGCCTGGCTCCACACTCAGTTGTCATCCGCCACGTGCGACCGTGTTCAATCCAGAGGTCGGTGGGCTGCATGGAGGAGCTGAGTTGAGGCTTGCATTTGTTATGCCAAGGGAACCGGCTGTAGGGTGGGACGGCAGTGCCGGGATGGCGTTGGAGGAAGGCTGATCCTGCGCTGAAAGCCCTGGGTTCAATTACTGTTTCTGCTAGGCTCTGTTAGTGATTTTAATAGGAAGGTTAATGAAGTTATTTACTTTAGTTTACACACATACAATGATGGTTGTAATCCAGTAGAGACCTGCTTAAACATTGAAATTTATTAGCGGCACCCGAGATTGTAAATTAGCATGAATCAATGAAGACTTGGCACACTACTTCTGAAAGGTTGCCGACCCCTGGACTAAGGGGGTGGAAACGTGTCAGACAGTCGGCCCGTTCCTGTCCACTGCCGCCTGCTGTTCCCCTTCTCAGACCCATTCCAATGTTTGTTCCGCCGTAAATTTACTCCCCCTTATCCATGCCTCTTCCCAAATTTCTAGGGTCACTTACCCCAGCTCCGTGGTTAAGGCCAATAGCTGAGTTCCAGCTCAATGGTTTTCCTCAGACCATGCCTTCCCAAAGACAGCCCACCAGAGAGAGAGCTGCAAATTCCAGCTCTCTGAGAACTTGGAGGGACATCCTGGCTCCCTTGAAGTCCATGGGAAAACTCTCTGGGACGTCAATGAGACCAGGATTTCACTGATGGCCTTCAAAACTGTCTCTCTCTCTCCTCTGCCCCTTTCCAGGGGCTTTGTGCCTAACAGGAGCTATGAGAAGTTGGGAGGAAAGAATTTGAATCTAGGTGCCTCGATAGTAGAAGTCTGCAGCTCTGTGACAGTGTCAGGTGCCCCTGAAGCACGGGTGAGTGGAAGAAGTGGAGAGATCTACCATGGGATTTGCATGATGGAAATCAATTAACTATCTTATTCTATAGCCAAGACATCATCAGAATGTGTGTGTGTGTGTGTGTGTGTGTGTGTGTGTGTGTGCGCGTGATGTCAGAGTGCACAGGAGTGGGGTATTTGGCTAGAAGAGTGCAACAAAATATGAAAGTAACAGGGCCACTCTTCAGAAAAACTGTTTTAAATACTACCGCTGCAAAGAAAATGGTGAATATTTTACTGGGAAAAATTCATAGACACATCAGCTAATCTCTAGAGGTCTTTTCAGGCCAAATTAGGAGGTGAAATCTGATCATGAAAGAGTGACACAGAGAAATTTTAGTTCTAATGGCAATGGTAATGGAACCTATATTATGGAAGTCTTTCAAAGATGGCCTGCATTGTGCAGGAGGTCAGACTAGATGATCATATTGGTCCCTTCTGACCTTAGAGTCTATGAGTCTATAAAGAGCTGTGTGTGCGTCTATGTGTTTAAAATATACATCTTTATGGTTTTTTGCATGTATCTTTCTCTCTATATATGTCTGGGTTTGTGTGTGTGTGTGTACATATAGATATAATTTTTTACTTTCATTACCAGAGAAAAATCAGCCTCTGTAACATCCCCTGTCTTGTTACCTGATACACCTGACCTTTCATAAGCAAAACTGATGGTTTGACAGCTAGGGGCTGTTGAGAAGCCCAAGGAAATCCTAGCTGGATTAAAGCTTTAGTCCATTTCATTTCCATCCACTGTTTACTGCGAAGCCATACATGCATATCAGACTAAAGACAGCAATTTGGGAAGCAATTTTCTTGAATTGCAAGTGCAGCAGGATACGGTGAAAGGAAATGGCAGGATCAGGCAGTTAGCTATGGCATCAACATTTTAGCTACTGGAAAGATTTAATGGTTTTTCTTTCATTCTCTTTTCTTTCTTCTTGTTTTAAATCATCCATAATGAAGAAGGGGGGAAAAAGACAGAACAAGATTTTATCTCACCCAGTGAAGGACTAAATTACCAGCCTCTTATCTTTCCCCAATCAAAGATAAACATCCCACCAAGGCATTTGCTGGTTAATAGGAAGGGAATCTGCCCCCACACTTGTCTCCACTTCAACATGGAACGGAAGCCCTGTTGCTGGAGAGATTTAACGGGTTGGATGAAGCGCTAGACGAGAGGGCTCAAACCTCTGCCTCGCTGGCTGTGATTATGGGGCCCACATCTCCTCGACAGACTCTGCAGAGCTGCAGGTTTCATGGATGTGGGAAAAAATCTTTTTGGCCAAGATTTTCCAAAAATGGTTAATGATTAGGGGTGGGAGGGTCTTGTCTTTTGGATGTCCAGCACACATAAAAGGGGACCTCTGAACATTAGGGCCTCTGGGGTATCTGAGTGTGGACAGCCAGACACTGAGGATATTTCTACACTGCAATAGAAGAACCCTGGCTCAGCTGCAGCTGGCCCTGGGCAACTGGTTTGGATTAGGTGTCGGGGCTTGGACTGGAGGCCAGGCTCTGGGACCTTCCTCCTCGTGGGGGGTCAGAGATCAGGATCCAGGCTGAGCCCCAATGTTCTTGCTGCAGTGTTATAGTCCGGGAGCCCGAGTCAGCTGAGCCGGGCCAGCCCCAGCTCTTTGGTTGTGGAGTAGAGTGAGTTCCAAAAGCAGCAGTTAGTAGCGTGGGTTGAAAAATTTCAATAAACCTCGTACCCATTGGACAAGAGGGCTTCGCCAAAACTCCCATTCGTTGCACATTGCATCTGGTTGACACTCCTCTCTGCATCACCACAGGGGATCCACGATGCACCGCAATGGCTCTGCTCGACGCAGTATGTCGTGGAAGTCTGAATACGGCAGGGCAGAGCGAACAGAGACAGACATGGCTCTGCAACTCCATGAGGCCCCCCAGCAGCGCGGGCCGACAGAGAGATGAATGGGGACCTGACTTGAAATGAAACCTTCCACGTGTCCGAACTGACATGTCTCGGAATTCTTTGTTGTATGAAAATTCTCGATATTTTGAGGTTTCGTTGAAGTTTGGGGGAGGGGGGGGAATCAGAAGTCTGAATATTAGAATTTCCCCCAAGTCAGAAATTCAGTTTTGATCGACTCTGTTAGTCCCTTTTGAAAATCTTGGCCACTGAAAACATGACCCATGCAGAAACCGATGCCCAGGCCCTGAGAGCTGTGAATTTCCTGCCTCCCACCTTAGCCTCAATGGAATGCTAACTTCAGCGAGGACTCGAGAGAGTTCAGATGCTGGCAATAAGTGGGCAATTGCTGAACCATTTTGTGAGCGGAATGGGAAGGGCTGGGAGTGAAGCCCATGGAGGGAGAGGAGAGCTGGATGTTAGTGGAAGGAGGGACACACAGAAGAGGCTAAGAGAGACCTGAGGACAGGGAATGGGGAGAGAAAGGGTGATGGGGATAGAAAAGAGAGAAAGGGCAGGAACCGCACTGGTTCTGAAGGAGAACGGACTTCCCCACTGAGTGGTAATAAGGGATTCAGTCGATGACAGCAAGTCTGTGTTCAGTTACTCCATAAAGCCACTTTCTGCAAGTGGGGAATCCCACGCTGGGAATCAGCCACGACTTTTGCTGGAAATGTGACAAAGATGAGGCAGCAGATCTTACTTCAGAATCTCGGTCTGAGCCAAGACATGTCAGTTTCCTTAACAGCCTACAGAGTTAGGTCCCTCGCCAATGATTTTGTCTCCTCTGCTGGATCTGGCACCTTCAAATGTGTTCTGTAAGCCAGATTGAGGACTATTTTAAAAGACCCGAGGGGGATCTTCTTTTGGCATGGCAGGAATAAACCTAGCAGCAACGGGATGCTTTGCCTCTTCTGCACTTCCCAATTAACACCAGCTGCCTGGTTTACCGAGAAATCGGAGTCACGGTTATCCTTCTGCTCACATCCAAGGGGAATCTACATATGGCACTCCCCTGGGGGCTGCATACGATAAGTGAGGGTCTCCGCCTTCCCCCTCTGTTCCTTGGGTAGTTGAGGCAGGTTTAGATAAGAGGTTTTTACACCAGAATAGTTAAACCTCCCCAGAATTGGCACACTCTACCAGTTTAAAGGGGGGCTAGAATCAATATAATTTACTCTGCATCCAACTCATTTACTCCAGTGCCATGCATCTAGACTGGATGCTACATAGGTGCAGAAGTCCCGAAGGCAAACCGAATGAGCAGATCACTGACAAAATCAAGTGTGTTTTATTTGCCGCTGTGTGCAGGCCCAGCAGACCCAATATCTCCCCCGGAGAGTGACTTTGACAGGTGAATCAGCGTTCCTGCACCTCAGCAGTGACGTTCTCCCCCGACACACTTGCACCCCTTCTGGAGTAATGTCATCAAACTGGCACCTGATGCCACTTAGTGACGCCTTGGACCGAACAGTGGTAAAAATAGCCCCCCTGCAAAAAGTGGCTTCTCCCAGAGCCAATTTAAGAGGACTGTAGACTCAGCATCTGGGACTGAAAAGGGGCATTTTCAGTGCACACTGTCCCATTTTCCCAGAGCATTTTGGTTGTTAAATGACTGACTGGGTGGATGTATGCTTTGGCAAACTGTCCTGGAAATGTGATGTTTTGGGGGAGACTAGGAAAAGTGTGCAAACAGGAGACACTAAGGGCAGAAGAAGTGTCACCAATTCGGCCATGTTGGTCGGCGAGGTGCACAGATTTTCCCAGACCAGGTGATTTCCCGAGACCTGGCCTGCTGCAGAGAGAGAAGAGTTGCTTTGACTTGGGAGCAGCACAGGTTTGAAGTAGAAATCAATGAGGCAGAATAAAGCCAAGATGCCAAGTCTGTAGAGCTGGTGTCCTGAGCTTTTTAGAATTCGTAGGTGCTGACTGCAGCTAAAGACACATCCCCCAGCAGATGCGATGCCTCGCTGCCTGGTATTGCTTCCCAAAAAGCTCTCCCTTTCTGTTTCAGACAGCTTTCCTCTGACACCGCTTTCCCGTCCTTCACACCTGTGCACCTGGAGCGTAAAAACCCACACAGTTTACACGTTCCATGGCTGTAAACGGAGACACAAACATGCCAGCTGGGAGACTCCGACCCAGAGACTGAGTCTGGTCTTCCTTAGGCTGGTGTGACGCAGGAATGGCTCTGCTGAAGTCGGTGGAGTTGTGACCGTCTAAGCGTGACCAGGACTGGGCTTTTACATTAAACCCCTGCTGATACTCTGTACTCCTCAGGACCAGAGTGCCTCCTTCCTCCGTCACTGGGCACAGGGACCAAATTCCCTCCACAGCAAGACTATAGAGCCAGGATAACAGTACAATCATCTGCCAGGCTGAGCAGAGATGTTCCCAGCCTGGCTTCTTGGTTCTCCTGCAGTCATTTAGCTAATTCTCCCTGGAATCACGCCTGGGAGTCAGGTGCTCCTGCGGCAGCTGATGGAGAACACAAAGAGCAGCTCTTCCAGGGACTGATACACCTGTGAGTGACAGCGCAATTACTCCCTTTACCCAGCATGTCTCCTGCTTGGGCAGAGGAAGCTACAGCTCCGAGATGAAACTGAGAGTAGAATGAGCAAACACTCATGAAGCCTGCCTGTGTCTTCATCTGCACAAACCCTGCATTGACCCCCACAAATGCCACGCGTTATATGAATGCACACACGGACGCAAGGCCAGCATGCAGCCTTACGTAAGACACACAAACACAACAGGCCCCAGGTCCCAACCCACTCACATGGAACTAATTCTATTGGCCAGGTCGTAAGCCTGGGGTGGAGTTGGACTCTGCTAAGTGGTACCCTCTTTGTGTGCACCCGCGACACCTCAAAACAACACTCTGGCTATGTCTACACTGGGTAATTTAAGTCGACATAGGCCTTGTACACACGATCACTTTATCGCGCATTAACAATCATTACCGCGCTATCCCAACAACGGCGTACACACGTGCAATAGGGCTGTTGCGCGTTAACTGCCCTATTGTAGCACAATAGAAAAACCACCTCGATGAGGGTGGTAGCAGCTAACGCGGAACAGCTGTTGCGCCTTTCCACTCGTGTGTACGCTTACCGCGCAATGATTGGCCTCCGGACCTGTCCCAGCATTCCAAGGTCGTCCTCTCTGGTCTTCCCCCCACCCACTCTGTGGCCGTGACGAAACAGTCCCCGCCCTGATCAGATTCCCGGGATTTTTGAATTTCTCGTCTGTTTCACTTCCTGTTCTCTTCCTCGTGGAGTGGAGTGCAGCTCCGATCATGAGTAGCAATGGCGGCCCATCGTGGAAGACGCGCACCCCTTTGGAGCACGGCAGAGGTGCTGGACCTGATCAGCATCTGGGGAGAGTCCGCTGTGCAGGCACAGCTACGCGGCAGCAGGCAAAATTATGATACATTTGGCATAATTTCTCGGGCCATGTCAGAGAGAGGGCATGATAGAGACACTGTGCAGTGCAGATCGAAGGTGAAGGAGCTAAGAATAACCTATCACCGAGCAAAGGAGGCAAACCGCCATTCGGGATCAGCGCCTGCTACATGCAGGTACTATAAGGAGATAGAAGCCATCCTCAGTGGGGACCCCACAACCACTGCAAAGAGTCCCGTGGACACATCGCCCCCCCTCATCCAGTGAACGCCAGACCAGAGCAGGATGAGGACATGATCGATGAGGAGGAGGAGATGGAGGATGACCTGGAGGAAAGCGAAACAGCGTGTAGCCAGGAGCTCTTCTGCACCCCCGCTGAGACGTCCACCCAAGACATGAATTGCAGCGTGTCCTCTGAGGCAGCAGAGGGGGGTTCCAGTAAGTTTCTCTTTCGTGCAGCTATGGATCCTGCTAAAATATCATTGTCCGGGGCGGGGGTGCTTGCTGTCTCAGTCCCCACTGTGCACGCTCTTTACTCTGCATTCATTAGAAGTGCATCAACACAAGCAGTGATTGTCAAAAAAATCATCTGTATTTAGGTCAGTAAAGGTTTCCTCGATGTACCTCCAGAGCCTACTACTCAAGTTAGTTGGGAGAGCGTTTGTGTCTATGCTCCCAAAGACGGATACTCGTCCTCGCCAGCTGCAAAGCACAGCCCTGGGAACCATGGCAGCACACAGTGCAGCAGCATACGGTTCTGGCTTGCAACCGGTGGCATGTAGGATATGTATTCTAGCTGGCAGGGGCACTCTGAGGAGAGAGAGATCGGGTTCCATCTGTGAGCCCTGTGCAGAATGTTAGCCCCCAGTAAGGTTTCTATTAGGGCATACCTTGTCCGCTTCAGCAAAGCATAGGATGTTGACTGCCCTGAACCTTCCAGTGGAATGTGCTACTGGAAGATTACATTGGTTATCTAGGATCTGTGTTAACAACAGCTTTATTATTTATTTATTTTTTTAGATTCAACCTTCACAAGGCCGGTGTCTACCCCAGCTGACCGCATGAGAAACATTCGGCGGCGTGCTCGAAGAAACAGGGAGGATATGTTTCAGGACCTGCTGAAAACAGCACAGGAATCCGCGAGGGAGAATGGAGCCTGGAGAGAGGAATCCCAACAGAGGAGGCAGAAACACAGGGACGAACTGATAAGCGTGATGAAGGAGCAAACAGAACTGCTCAAGAGCATGATTGCTTTGCAGACCCAGGCGATTAATGTACGGGCTCCACTCCATACAGTTCAACCGTGTCTGCCTCCCACACCCCGTAGTCCTTCAAAGAATTTCTTTGAAGGCCACCCGTCCCCCCGGTATACTGCAACATCCAGTCCCCCCCAGAGCTACTTTTTAGAGACCCGCAGCTACACCCACCTGTAACCCCCCCC
>ML685885.1:351644-369719 GCA_007922175.1 Pelusios castaneus | reverse complement strand
TAACCCCCCCCCCCCCCCCTTAGGTTTTAATAAAAACAGTGACAAATAATTTGAAGAGTGGCTTTATTTCTACACATTGAAAATCTCATAAGGTGCACCTGATGCATCCTGGAAGTTAACTAGGGTACGGCATCATTGAAATGGTCCCTGAGTGCCTCCCTTATGCGAACAGCTTCTCCTTGGGCCCCCCTAATACTCCTAGTGGCTGGCTGTTCGTATGCTTCCTCGAGGCACTGTGCCTCCATAGCCCACCCCGGGGAAAACTTTTCTCCCCTACTTTCACAAATGTTATGAAGGACACAGTACGACGCAATCACAACAGGGATGTTGCCCTCCGCCAAGTCCAACCTCCCGTACAAACAGCGCCAGCGCCCTTTTAAACGGCCGAAGGCACACTCCACAGTCATTCTGCAGCGGCTCAATCTGTAATTGAACCGCTCCTTGCTGCGATCTAGGTTACCGGTGTACGGCTTCATGAGCCATGGCATCAGTGGGTATGCTGGGTCTCCGAGGATGACTATGGGCATCTCCACCTCCCCCACTGTAATTTTTTGATCAGGGAAGAAGGTACCCCCTTGCAGCTTCTGGTAGAGACCAGTGTTCCTGAAAATGCAGGCATCATGCACCTTTCCCGACCACCCAGCATTGATGTCCGTAAAACGCCCCTTGTGATCCATGAGTGCTTGCAGCACCATGGAGAAGTAGCCCTTCCTGTTGATGTACTCGGTCGCGAGATGGTCTGGAGCCAAAATAGGGATGTGTGTGCTGTCTATGGCTCCCCCGCAGTTAGGGAATCCCATGGCAGCAAAGCCGTCCACAGTCTCACGAACATTGCCCAATGTCACCGTGCTCCGTAGCAGAACGCCATTGATGGCTTGGCAGGCTTGTGAGAGGGCTAATCCGACGGTGGACCTCCCGACTCCAAACTGGTTTGCAACCGACCGGTAGCAGTCAGGAGTCGCCATCTTCCAGACAGCAATCGCAACACACTTCTCCACGGTTAAGGCTGACCTCATGTTGGTGTCTTTACGTCGCAGGACAGGGGCCAGTTCCAGAAAGGTTGCTTTCCGCATTCGAAAGTTCTGTACCCGCTGCTCATCATTCCACAGCTGCATAACAATGCGATCCCACCACTCAGTGCTCGTCTCTCATGACCAGAAATGGTGTTGCACCGTGTGCAGATGATCGGTGAAGGAGCTGAGCAACGCGGTGCTGTTGCTCTGCATGGCATCGATCAGCCCCTGCTCCTCGGCGTCCTCGTCTGACTCGGAGCTCATTGTGTACTGAGCAACCAGCCGAGATGTATTTAGAATGCTGAAGGCGACAGTGGAGATCAGAGCAGGATTCATGCTGTCGCAGTTGTGATTGCTCGCAAGTGGTGCGGTGCGTCACTGCACTGTTGAAAATAGGCGTGAGTTGCTATTGGCAACAAGGAAGACGCAAGGGGAACACAGTGCACCACGGGAAACTGAGAGTTTACCCATGGCGCTTTGCGTTCCTTTCCTTCATCCCAGGATTCCAAGCGCATATTGAGGGAAAATTGAACTGTGGGATAGGTACCCAGAATTCATTGCTCTACACCGCGATTTTGCAAAGAATTCTGTTGCGTTACAAGGAGTGACGTGTGTACGCGCTATCCCGCAATAAAGGTCACGTGTTTTTTATAGCACGATTGCCATATTGCGCTTTAATCTGATCGTGTGTACATAGCCTTAGTGTGTCTCCACTTAAAAATAAAGTCGACTTAAAGGGGAACTTAAAAAGTCGACCTAGAGCAGTGGTCCTCAAACTTTTTAAACAGGGGGCCAGTTCACGGTCCCTCAGACTGTTGGGGGGCCGTACTATAGTTTGAAAAAAACATGAACGCGTAGCTATCACATCTGCTGCTGGCCTGTGTTTCTGGGTACTGGGTGGCAGGCGGCAATGAATCCACACACTTTTTGTTGGTGCTGTGGGGCTCCGGCCAGGCCCAGAGTGTGGGACTGACTGATTTTAGCCTGCTGGCCTGCTGTTGTGTAGGCAACTAGTAACCAATGTTCCCTCTAGGTTTGGCGGCTTGTGTACAAAATTTTCAAGCCATGTGCAAAACTTTTTCTGAATAAAATTTTTGTGCAAACTCACATGACAGAAATTATAGGCATTAATTGAAGTTAAAGTGATTGTAAATAGAATTAATCAAGTGTGTTTAATTAATTTAATTTGAATGAATTTTGAATTGAAATTAAATTTTTAGAAAGGTTTTTATTTAAAATTAATTTTTAAAAAGCTTTTTAAAAAAGAAGAAAGAGAAAGAAAAAAGAGAAGGAAGGAGGAGAAAAAGAAAAAAGTAAGAGAAACAAAGGAAGGAAGCAAAGAAAGAAACAGCAGGAAGGAAGGAAGGAAGGAAGGAAGGAAGGAAGGAAGGAAGAGGAAGACAAAGAAGAGAAAAAGAAAAAAGAGAAAGGAAGAAAAGAGAGAAGGTAGGAAAAGAAAGGCGGAGAGAAGGAAAGAAGGAAGAGAAAGAAGGAAAGAAGAGAAAGAAAAAGGAAGGCAAAGAAGAGAAGGAAGGAAAGAAAGAAAGAAAAAGGAAGGGAAGAGAAAGGAAGGCAAAGAAGAGAAAGGAGAAAAGAAAAAGGAAGGCAAAGAAGAGAAAGGAAGAAAGAAAAAGGAAGGCAAAGAAGAGAAAGAAGGGAACAGAAAGGAAGGCAAAGAAGAGAAAGAAGGGAACAGAAAGGAAGGCAAAGAAGAGAAAGGAGGAAAGAAAGAAGCCGAGAAAAGAAAGAAAAAAAAAAGGAAAGAAAGAAAGAAGCCGAGGCCGCTGGTGGCGGGGACCCGAACGCGGCCCTGGGAGGGCAGAGCAGACCCCGGCACCGGAGACCAATCCTGGCCCTGGGCCGGGAAGTTGAGGCGGCCGGCGGGTGGGAGCCCGGGAGCCTGCCCCGGCCGCGGCCACCCCGCTGCTCCGGCGGCATGGGGCAGGCAGGCGCGCGCACATGCCCCAGCCCTGAGCCTGCCTGCTCCACCCTGGAGGCGGGGAGGGCCAGCCCAGAGGCCGGGCTCAGGTCGGGTCTGCTGCGGCAAAGCCGCAGCCCCGGGGGTCTGGTGGGGGCTGCCGGCCGGCGCGGGGGTCCCTCAGTGCTGCGCGGGGGTTGCGACGGCCGCTGTGCGGCCGCGCACCCATGCAGCTTAGAGGGAACACTGGCAGGGACCCGAATGCGGTCCCGGGAGGGCAGAGCAGGCCCCGGCAACGGAGACCGATCCTGACCCCATGCTGGGAGGCCGAGGCTGTCGGCAGAGCGGGGCCGGGTCGGCTCCGGGCCGGGTAGTCGAGGTGGCCGGCGCGTGGGAGCCCGGGAGCCTGCCCCGGCTGCGGCCATCCCGCTGCCCGAGCCGCATGGGGCAGGCAGGCAGGCGCACGCACATGCCCCGGCCCTGAGCCTGCCTGTTCCGCCCTGGGGGAACTGGACGCAGCGGCCGCAGCAGGGGCGGTGGCCGGGTAAATGACCTTGGTGGGCCATATCCGGCTCATGGGCCGTAGTTTGAGGAGCCCTGACCTAGAGCATCCACACTGGATGCCTAGGTCGACTTTGTGGGGCTTAGGGGGACCTAGGGCAGGTCCACAGGGGCGGGGGGGCACCCCTTGCCCTATGCCAGGGGGCTCAGCCTTTGCCCCATTGTACCTAAGTACAATAGGGCAAAGGGGGGAGGGCATAGGGGCAGGGTGGGCAGACTCTGCCCTGCTCTGTGGGGGGGCATGCCAGGCTCCCCCTGTACTCCCCCCCGCCGGGAGGGGAGGCATGGGTGTAGCCCTGGGGTAGCCCTAAGTTGACTTAGGGCTACCCCACGGCTACACTGGCTTAAGTCGACTCTAGGGAGTTGACTTAAGCCTTAGGTCTACTAGAAAGGAGGTTTAATAAAGTCGACTTAATGAAAATTAAGTAGACTTTATTTTCCTTAAGTCGATTTAAGGAAACTGTAATGTAGACGCAGGGTAAATTAAGTCGACTTAAGCAAGCTTAAGTCGACTTAATTTACCAGTGTAGACGCAGCCCGTGAGCCCATGGCCTGGTGGCTTCACAAGGGGGTTGGCGTCTACTGCTGGCGAGGTCTGCCAAGCACCCTTAATAGTGTTTGAAACCCCACTCAAAGTTCAACATTAGAGTTGCTAGGAGCCCTGAGAAGGCAGGAAATGAAAGAGAAGGACGCCCTCGTCACCTTAACTTGTCCCCTTGGGGGCACTGAATGGCGCGGGTGCAGGATAAAATCGCGTATGTGTTGGAGGAACCAAGGTCCCTCCTGAGGAGCAGTTGGAAGTTTTACCCTCAGCCTTTAAGCACAAGGCCTCTGGCTATTTTCTTCTGCCGGACCCTGCATCAAGCAACGTGTGGGTTGGCTGGCGCGCAGGGAGTGTGGCAGTTGCTCAGTAGTCAGCTTTATCCTCCTTGGCCGATGAGTGGAGCACGGCGCCAACCACCACACGCCATCCAACCTGTGTGCAGCATCCACCGAGCAGCCTGGTTCTTCGGTTGGGACCATTTACTCAGATGCCTCAGCACCCATATTTGCAAATGTTGGTCCGTAGAAACCTCCATCACCAGCTAACTGTACCTTGGCAAAGGGACCCTGGTCTGATCTGTGAAGAATCCGGTCTGTGCGGTTCTTCATGAGCCTGAAGCATTCTTCTTTTCAGAGAAGAGCGTCTCCAGATCAGGCCCTGAGACCTTTGGGTTGGACAAGGTGTAGAAGGAAAGCTTTCTGTGAAGAAGATCAGGAAGCCCTGATTCCCACCCGCTGCCCTGGCTTCCAAGCCGGCATTTCTCACCAGCACTGCAGTTCATCACAAAGGTTTAAGAAGAAGAAAACCTGCCAGGAGAAAACAAATCCCAGATTGTCTAAAGGAGAGGACGTAGAGCAAAGCAGTGAGGAGTCTTCCCTGCTTCTAACCAGGTGTCACTGGCAGTGGAGGGCGTGGAGAAGAATGGTGACAGAATAACTTGGAAAGTCTGTTCTTGGCCGCGATCTCTGTGCCGGGGGGAAGAATTTGAATGCTGGGAGATGAGGTTAGCATTACACAAAGACAATGTCTGGTCTGTGACTCAGGGAGCAGCAGGAAGGCAGCACAGGATGCTCAGGGGTGCCTGGGGTCCATTTTGTCCACGTTCTGGGGTGGTTCTTGGTGCTGTTGCCTCGGAGCCATTCCAGCGGCTTTGTGGAACCATGGATCAGTAACTCCACCCTCCCTTCCTCCTGGCTCCCAATGCAGGTGCATGGCAGTGCAGAGAAGGCGGGTCTGTCTCCCAGGGATGCCTAACAACCCTAACAGTCCTTAATGCTGCTCTTAGGCTGCCTTCGACTGTCCTTCCCTCCAGACGTGCACCAACTCCCACAGGACACGTCTCGTTAGTGTTAAACGTATGGGAGAAACCTAAATAAACCCTTTGGGGAGAAAATCAAAGGCCGAGGAGCAGGACCCATTTCCGGGTTTCAGTGCAAGTTTGCAGCAAAGGGGGGCGCTTTCGGAAGCCCCCGTGGAGTCAGGCAAAGTCAGCTGGGGAGGAAGATCTGTTGCTAGGGCCCGCAGGCCACATGTCATCTTAATGTTTCCTCTGGTTAAATAGTGAAAGGGTTAAGAAGAGGATGACAGCGGTTTAAATGTGTTTGTGTGGGTCAGAAGTCAAGTGCATCCATATCGGAAAAGGCAGAAACTCACCAGAGGGGCTTATTGACGAAGCGATCCAGCACACGGGCTCATCACCACTGGGTTCTGTTCCCTGGACAGGCGTATTGCCATCTCTGTGCCTCTGCTCTTTCCTCCCCCTTTTTATTTATCTCATCTATTTAGCCTGTAAGATATTCAGACTAGGGAGAATGTCTTATTCTGTCTGCCTGCAGCATACAGCACAATGGGGACGTTTCTCGGCTGGGATCTCTTGACCCTGCCACCAAACAAAAGAATAATTTTTTTTTAAAAAAAAGATGCTCGAAAGCGAAGCAACAATTGCTCCAGCTGTAGGGATCAATCCAAGGCTGGTTCACAAACAAAATTGCTACAGATAACAGCCCCTGTCGCACAGACATTGTGTACTGAACACCGCTGCTGGAGGAACTTTGACCTGCTGGAGAAGAACAATCGAGACCTCACGTTGCTTTCCGTAAATATCTGTACCCAGAGTGGAAACTCTGACATGTTTAGAAGGGAAACCACAGAATCGGAAGCAAGAGAGGTTTATGCTGCCCTGCAAGAGGTTTGAACACACAAAGGAGGGCAGCGTCTGGAAAGAGTACTGGGAAGGAGGCTGCTAAGCAGAGCATACGTCGTTGCCCACAGGGTCTTGGCACCTTATGGAGAAATGATGACTGGCTACGAAGATGGAGCCAGAAAGACAGGCCGTTTTCTCAGGGGATGGGAAAAAAGGGCATAACTTGTGTTCCCACTGCTTTGTAGGAAGGAGAGCTATTCAGTGGAGGAAATCTAGTCAGTGACCTAGACTCTGAAAGGAGACCTAGTCCATGGATGTGCCCAACAGAATGGACTGGAAAGGGCCTGCTGCATTCACAGTGGAAAGACCCAGTCCTGAGCCGGACTCCTGAGGGATCAGGGGACATCAGCTGAGTAGGAATGTCCCGGAAACTCAGCACCAAATTTTCTCTGCTGTCAGTGACATCAGTGGGGGTTTTAGCAGAACCTTTGATGGGAAAAGAGTTGGGCCAGCACTCAGTGCCTTTGAAATTCCTACCCCAAAGACCTGTGTCTCTAGGGGGAACGTGCGCCTGTTTCCTGTCTCCTTTCCCTGCTCGTGAATGCAGGGAAAGGCTTTTACTGTAGACATAACCTTCCTCGCCTGTGTTGGTGAGAACTGCAATCGAAGCCATGCCTGGGCAGAGAGTTGGTGGTACAGAACACAGACTGCTTCCCGCGGGGGATGCCATTTAGTTACTTGCTCCCCAGATGCGGGGAGATCATTCAGAAGGCGGGCTGTATGGATGCTTATGCTGGTGGGTGGAGGACTCACAGAAGGTTGTGCGATCTGCGCCTACGCGGGAGGGAGAAATTCCATTCAGGGTACTGATGAGACACTTTCGTTCTCGTTGTGGAGAGATTTACCCCACCGCACCCTTCTCAGACCGCCTGCGTAGCTCTGGGTGACGGCTATTATTCAATATTCGCACCATGGTGGCGTAGGGCCCACGGCTCCACTGTGGCAGGCCCAGGCCCGTGTCGTGGGACTGGCAGTCTTTGCCCCAGAGCATCAGATCAGAGCTATCCGGTGGGCACCGCATGGCAGGGGAGTGGATTTATGGCTGGAGGCCTCCTCGTAGCACCGCAGCTTCTCTTCACCAGGCATCCCCAAATGCCAGTCGCCTCGGCTCCGCTATCGTCTGTCTTTTCTTGTGTCGCCGCCCACCGGGCTGGTCACCTTTAGTCCCACCATTGCCCAGCAAACAATCTCTCCCTTGCCCTAAGACTTTGGCCCACATTCTGACTCACTGGTCTCTCCGCCTGGTCCCTGGGGTCTTTGTGCCACCTGTTCAGAGGGCCAGTGAGGAAACCCACAGCAGGTTCCAGCCCAGGGACCATGTAGAGATGGCAGGGCCAGTCTAGACAGGCCCCTCTGCTTCCTTCCCACCACAGCCTGTCTCCAGCCCTTCTAGCGCTTGCTGTGCACACGGATTCCTCTCAAGCTTCCTGCTGGGCCATGGCTCGCAGCATTCCTCCCAGGACTTCTCTGACAAATCCCACAGCAACTTACACCATGTCGGCCTTTCCCCGGCCAATCTGCCGGGACTCTTCACTCCCCAGCTGAGCAATGACACCCCGGGCTACTGTCATGAAGACTTGACCCCTGTGCTGAGACCCACCACTGGATCTACCTCCCCTCTTGTGACTTTTCTCAGGTCTCCTCTCTCCTGATTTCTATCTCCCAACCTCCTGGGTCTCCCCATAACTGGGGTCTCTCCTTTCTTTTAAGGAAACTTGACTGCTTTCTAAGTAGACCCGTTTAACACCCCTCCAAGAGCCAGCAGGAGGGTTAACTGATCTCTCAGGCTCCTCTTAGCCCTGTGGGGTTTACACCCCATCACAATCAGATAAGTGGGGGAAAGGGATGCACACAAAGCTAACAGGATGCTTAATATCATAAGCCATAGTCTCAGTACACCAGGACACACCTTGGGGCATGTATATATTTCATTTGAAAAATAAGAGGCTAGCTGATCAGGGTTCTCTTTTTGCATATGTACAGCGCCGAGCACAAAGGGGCCCTAGTCATCTAGCCTCTTATCAGCAGAGGCCTCTGGCCATCTAGATACTACCCCAGCCCAAATCAAATGTAAGAAATATTAATGTTAATGTTAATAATTGTGGCTATGTCTACACTTACAAAGTTAAATCGACTTAACAAATGGGCTACATCTTAAGTCGACTTTGTTAAGTCGACTTAACAGCAGAGAGAGCCATTATATTGGCTTTAAATCGACTTAATAAAGTCGATTTAGCGTTAATCCTCGTCTACGCTGGCCTTAAATCGACCCAAAAGGAGATGTCATTAAGTTGACTTAAGGAAATGCTTAAGTCAGCTTAATAAAAGCCCAGTGTGGACGCGGCTTTGTTTGGGTCGATTTAAGCGCCCTTAAGTCGACCTAACTTTCCAATGTAGACGCACCCTGTGATAGTAAAGCTTTTTCAGCTACTTAGTTGATAAACTTTTTCATACTATGAGTCATATGTGTTAGGGATTAGCACTAAATAATGCAGTCCCATGGCAGATATAAGATTGCTGTGAGAATGTACGTGTGTGTAAACCATTGACCGGGAATCAATCTCTGGCATAAAAACTTCTGTGGACTGGCATATAAATAATTAACCTAATCTGGTTTTGGATTTCCTTTCCTTCTGCTATTTTACTATTAGCAGAAGAAGTTTAGAATTCATTGGTTCATAGAGTTTAAAGCCAGGGGGGCATCTACTCTCATCTCCTGCGTAACAGGGGTCATAGAATTTCACCCATTTACCTCTATAGTGAGCATCCCTTCTGGAAAGGCCTCCAATCTTATTTGAAAACACAAATAGATGGAAAATCTCCCACTTCCCTTGAGAGTTTGTTCCATGGTTAGAGTAAAATCCTATTCTGGAGTGCTTCTGATTAAGATGAATCATCTCAGTCACCATCTCAGAAAATAAGTTGTTTGATCTATTGCGATGCGTTTGATCATGTTGGGTTGATTTTGGAAATCCAGATTTTTATCACACCGATCTAGTTCTCGTTCAACTCCTAATAGCTGTCTGATATGCCCTCGTTTTCCTGTAAAATCGTTCTTTAGTCACTGGCAGAAGAGGAAATGAAAACAATTTAATAAAAACCAGAAGTCTTGAAGGATTCTTCCAGAGTAAGCTAGCCTACACTGGAAAGTTGTAGCACTTTACCAATAGCAGGATATTAAAGCCCACAAAGGGTGGACACAGATGTATGATATAAAGGTGTATAGCTATTCCCATGTGGGAAATGGAATAAATATATCTATATACATCACCTTTATTCCGGTAGAAATGTGTCCACACAAAGGCTTTTTATAGATATATCTATATTAATAAAAAAATTACACATAAGATACATAATTGACGTTTTCATCAGGCCTAAGCAGCAGAAACGCTGTGAATTCATGAGAGATTTTGTCATGGAAGAAACACCCTCGAAAGTGCGGTTTTCTAAAGAGCCCGTCGGGGGCTGTTGATTGCTGAGTTGCTGACATCTTTTGACTATCCCACCTGTGTCTTTCCTACTGCGGTGCTCACTGCTGGCACCTGATCTGACAGCTTGTGGGCACCCTGCTGTACAATAGTGGGGCCGTTTCCTTTTTGTCTAACACATTTTTAGTGCTCATGAGGTGGGTGGGCCCTGAGATGACAATCACCCCTGTGTAGAAGAAATCCGCGAGGTCTTGGCACCACTTGAGAGGTGACTTAATACATCTTAGGAGGGACATTGGTGGGCTGTTGTTCTTGGCCCAGGAATGAATTTCATGCATAATTTATAAGAGAGACAGGTAGGTGAAGGAATATCTTTTATTGGACCTTCCTACCTATCACAAGATGTGGTGTACCTTGCGCAGTGCATCAAATGCCCCAATAACAACCACGTGGGGGAAAATGGATAACCATGATGCTCTCAAATGCTGACATGCAGAAAAATGATAAAAGACAAAAACACCCTGACATCCATGGGCAGACGCTTTTCCCAAAACGATTACTCCATATCTGATTTCTCAGTTCTCATCATCAAAGGAAACCTGTGCAACACTTTCAAAAGACGAGCCTGAAAGTTTAAATTCAGAACCCTGTTGGACACTAAAAACCCTGGACTTAGCAGAGACACTGGTTTTATGGCTCATTACAATTTGTAACACACCTTCCTGCCTGCTCACCCTTAATAACCCATTTCATTTGAAGAAGTTACTTACAGCTTGAGCAAACCCCTTTGCGGAACAGCCTGTTCCATCTTGTAGTTAGCTCTGACACTCCGTAACCTTCTCCAGACCCGAGGAATCTCAAAAGCTTGTCCCTTACACTAACAGAAGCGGTTCCAATAAAAGATATCAACTCACTTATCTTGTTTCACTGATATCTTGGGACCAACACGACTACAACAAAGCTGAAACCTTATGAAAAGCCAGGCATGTTTGGATGTGTGTGTCTTTCTTCTATTTATTTCTAGCAGGATATTACAATAAGGCCATGTAAGAGCTTGGTTTATTCAAATATCCACCCTGTGATAAATTCTATTATGCTCAAGATTTTCAAGTATCCCTCTCGCACACCTATCTCTCATTTCAATAACTCAGTGACTTGAGATCAAATCCCTTTTCCTTAATTGCGCCCCTGTAATCGTCACTGCTATTCTTCATGAAAGAGGCAGAGAAGAAACCTCATATCCTTTTTCTGAAATCACGGCTCTTGTTTCTGAGCCCCAGCCCGCCGACAGGAAATAATTACGCTCCTATCTGCAAGGATTGGGGTGCAGGCGGTTTGTTATTCTTGCTTTATCACCCTCTGCAGCAGTGGGGCTGGGAGCTTATTTAGCAGCGTGTGGACTGCATGTTTATCGCCACACATTTGATTAAACCGCCCTGGTAATTATTTAATTGTATTTATTTTTAAATAAAGCATTTCTATAGCCTCACACACAGACAGATCTCCACGAACTTGTTCCATTACTCCATGAAAATGGGCAGGGGCTGGGGAGCTCTGAGAGTGTGGACTGGACAGGATGGGTTGAGAATGTCTCTGTGGCTGTCTACACTGCAGCTAGGCATCCGTAGCTGGCCCTGGCTAGACTGCAGGATTGTTTCACTGCTGTGTAGACATCTGGGCTCAGGCCAGAATCCAGGCCCTAGGACTTTGCAAAGTGGAAGGGTCCCAGGGTGATTCTAGAAGTCTATACAGCCATGAAACAGCCTCCCCCCGAACCCGAGTCGGCTGGCATGGGTGCGGCTTTCCTTTGCAACCTAGACATGCTCTTCACCTCGCTGGGTCTCAGGTCTCCATCCACAGACAGCGGATCTCGTTCTGTCGTCAGTCTGGCCCCCTCTCACTGGCACAAAATTCACTTTAATGGACAATACCCATCACAATGGTGATAATCAAGGGGCCGGCAGCCCCAAGGAAGGAGCTGAGCCATGTCCTCTAGATCAGGCTTTTGTCTCTACTCTCACTTCAACGGCGCCTCTCTCTTTCCCCTCAGTGTGATTCTTGCTGCCCAGCAACCTGGTGAGGATCTGTGCAGGGCAGGGACAGAGTGTGTGAGTAGCCAATTGAAAAGAAAGCACTGGCCAGAAGCAGCGCAAAGTCTGACTGGGACTCAGTTAGGAGTGGGTGACAGGTGGGATGTCTGTGGGGTGGCTGGTTTCAAAGGGAGATTTGCCCTCCCTTTGTTCTGTATCCGCTGGATGCCATGTGCGAAGCAGAAGGAGCGGTGACTTTGGGCGGCAGAAAGAGACTAACGTGGTGTCACGTGGCTACTCAGTGAGCTGCACTGCCCACTGTTTCCCACGGCCTCCTGGGCACACACTCACACAGGCTGTTTCTTTTTCATGTGTCCTTTTAACCCTCCACGCCAAAGGTGGCAGGATGTAGCACAAGAGTGCAGCAGAAGAGGCCATCTGCAGCTTTCTCACCTGCCCAAATTCCCCCTTGCCTCCCCTTCCTCCCAGTTCTATATCCTCCCAGTCACCGCAGGAGCCAGCAGTTCCCACCCAGTAATCGCCCCATTCATTCCTGCAACGTTGTGTGTGCTCCCGTGGCTTCAGTAATGAGAACACTTCAGCCAACACTCTGTGACAGCCCCCAGCTGGGAATCCATAGCCACCCCACGCTGCTGGATTTGAGTTCATCCTGCCAACTGAGACACCTTCCCTTTAGCTGAGATGTCGTCATGCCTGCAACTTTCCGAAGCCACGTGCTGACCCCGGGGCTCCCCAGCTCACAGCAGGCAAGCAGCCAGGAACATGGCGTGGCTGCTGCCACAGCAAAAAAAAAAAGAAAAAAAAAGCAGCTCCTAGCTTGCATTCTGCCAGAGCCGAGGCTATGATGAAGCGGGCTCTTTGCAGTCCCCAGGGTGGCGTGGAGACGGTGCGTGCAGCCCGGCTCCCGAGTGGTGGGGAAGCAGTACATTTCCGACCGGAGCCAAGAATGCTAATGGACTCATTTCTTCCCCCAAAGCAAGGAAATTATTTCTGCCCCCAGCTAACCCCCAGACCACAGAGACACTGTAAAACAACAGCGGTGTGTTAAAAAACCAACGCAGTCGTGCGGCAGCCTTCCACGTTACCATCCTTGGAGCAGGAACAGCTCAGGTCATTAGTAGCAGCAATTACGCATGCACCTTCCCATCCTAATCTATAATTCCATGAGACTATGAATGGGAGACAACGTGGAGTCAGGACACAACCAGTTCATTTTCACCTGGGCAGGAGGAGGAAAATGGAGGGGAAGTGCAAGTTACGGGGATCCCATTGAATGGGAGCTTTTCCAGAGAGAGTGAAGCAGGATATTCCAGATGATAACTTGGATGGAATAGCAGGATGCATGTTTTATCTCACACAGCACCAGTGGTATGGAGAAAGAGGGGACCTTGTGAGACTGGCAAAGCTGAGACAGAAAGGAAGGGGGGGCATGAGGGACAACATTATCAGCAGTATTAGACGTTATGAAAGGCTGTACGTATTAATCCGACTTCGTATCTCTATCCCATGGTGTAAGGTTATCTGGACTGTTTGCATGTAAAACCTCTGTAACTGGGTGACTGGCCAAACAGGCAAAGAAGCATTCCTTAAGGTGAAATGTGCATCCTGCGAGCCAGATGGCCTGTGATGGGCAAATGAGGTATTATGTAGCATCAAAGGACAGAGACCTTGTTGACTGCTTTTCTCTCTCCCCCCAAGAAAGGGAAGCCTGTGTGTGAACTCAGCCCACCACCTTGGAATCTGGGGTGAGAGGACTCTGAGGGGCCAAGATCCCCAACCACTGGCTGCATTGGTCAGCTCAAAAGGACGTAGAATCATAGAACTGGAAGGGACCAGGAGAGGCCATCGAGTCCAGTCCCCTGCACTCATGGCAGGATAAGGTACCCCATTAAACCACGCCTGACAGGTGCTTGTCTGACCTGCTCTTAAAAACTATCTATGATGGAGATTCCACAACCTGTCTAGGCAACTTATTCTAGTGGTTCATCACCCTGACAAATAGGAATCTTTTCCTAATGTCCAAACTAAACCTCCCTTGCCGTAATTTAAGCCCATTTTCCTTGTTTAAGGAGAACAATTTTTCTCCCTCCTAAACAAACCCAGCTCTTTCAATCTTCCCTCATAAGTCAAGTGTTCCAGACCTTTAATCATTCGTGTTGCTCTTCTCTGGCCTTTCTCCAATTTGTCCACATCTTTCCTGAAATGAGGTGACCAGAACTGGACACAATGCTCCAGCTGAGGCCTAATCAGGGCAGAGTAGAGTGGAAGAATCACTTCTCGTGTCTTACTCACACAGTTTTTGTGTTTCTGCACCCCTGGGCCTGTTAATACATCCCAGAATGGGCTTTGCTTTGCTTTTTGCAAGTGTCACACTGCTGACTCATATTTAGCTTGTGTTCCACTATGACACCCAGATCTCTTTCCGCAGTACTCCTTCCCAGGCAGTCATTGCCCATTCTGTATGTGTGCAATGGATTGTTCTTTCCTAAGTGGAGAACTTTGCACTTGTCTTTATTGAATTTCATTCTATTTACCTCAGACCATTTCACCAGTTTGCCCAAATCGTTTTCAATTGTGATCCTGTCCTCCAAAGCACTTGCAACCCCTCCCCACTTGGTATCATCAGCAAAGTTTATAAGTGTTGTGCCAAACTGTTCCCTGTGGGTCCTGCGCTTCAGGTGGTGGCACCCAACTGAGGCACAGTCTTCCTTCCTCCAACTTCCCCCCAGTGTTATGGACCCTCAGTCCCTCCTACCTTGGGCTGGGCTCTCCACCCCACAGGCCACTGGGCCTGGGGCCCTAAGGTCCATCTGGTCAAACTTGCCCTGACTGCCTGTACTTCCTAGGTGCTGTCAGTAACAGCTACTGGTCAGCTCGCCTCCACTCTTCTTCACTCTGCTCTCCTCCACACACCAAACACTGCTCCTACCTCCACCTCCAAACAGCACACCCAAACTCCCTCCCTCACCCTGCCTGGCTGCAACAGGAGCTTTTTAACTGTTACTCTTAATTGGAGTCAGCTGCTCCACTGACTTCAGGCTCCTTAATTGGAGTCAGGTGCCTTGATTGGCTCAAAGCAGCCCTGCCCTAGCTACACTGGGAACAGGGCTTTGCTGAGCCTGGGGCTAAAATACCTGCCCTCCACCACTCTCCTGTAGTTGGCTGAAGGAGGTTCCTGTGACTGTGGGGCCTACTTCCGGTCCCTCGTCTGTTCACATATCTGAGCACAGTTCCTTTGGACAGCGTCCGCTGGCTCCCTTGACACCTTTCGGGAGCAGTGGGCGCTGTCCGGGGTTCTCTGCTCGGTGTCCCCTTCCGAATCCCTTATTTTGACCCTCACACCCGTTCCTGTTAGTCATTTGTTGTCCCCCGCAATCAATTGAAGCCGGGTCCAGTGCTCCATCCCCTTAGGCTGGGGGAGGAGTTTTAGCAGTGGGCGGGCTTGCACCCGCCCACTTACCGGTCGTTTCAAATAGGACCACTCTCCTGTAGTCACGGGACCTCCTCGCCAACCTCCTCTTGGCCTATGCCAAAGTGGCCATTTACAAAACCAGAGAGAGGAGGTTGGCTGAAGGAGGTTCCTGCGACTGTGGGGCCTACTTCCAGTCCCTCGTCCATTCACGCATCCGAGCAGAGTTCCTCTGGGCAGCGTCCGCTGGCTCCCTCGATACCTTTCAGGAGCAGTGGGCGCTGTCCGAGGTCCTCTGCTCAGTGTCCCCCTCCGAATCCCTTCTTTTGAACCTTTGACCTTCACATCCGTCCCTGTTTGTCATTTGTTGTCCCCCGTAATTACTTGAAAGCTGGGTCCAGTGCCTCATCCCCTTAGGCTGGGGGAGGGGCTTTAGTAATGGGCTGGCTAGCGCCCGCCAACCTCCCCAGTTATTTCAATATGACCACTCTCCTGTAGCCATCACGCCTGGCTCTGTCACAATGTACTGTCTAGTACATAGTAGCTTATTACAGAAGCTTACATCAATGGAAGACTGCAACTCATTTGGGGTGGGGTGGAGTGGGGACTGTTTCCTGTTTTGGCCTTTTAAATAACTCTCTCATTTTGTTTCTTAGTTGATAAATCTTTAGTTAGTGTATTATAGAATTAGCTGCCGGCACCATGTTTGGTTAGAGATCTACCAACAACTGAGATGGGGGAGAGAGTGCACCATTGGGACTGTAAGTAACCTGAATATTATTGTGATTTCTGCTGTAAAATGACCACCTGTCACAGAGTCCAGCTTGCCTGGGTGACAAGATAGATTGGAGGGTCCCAAAGGACTGTCTCTGATTCCAGGGTAAGACAGAGTTTTAGGAATTTACACTTGTTACTGGATAAGTGAAATCCAATTACAGAATATACCATCAGGCTGGGGCTACTTTTTCTGACAGTCTGCCCGGACATTGGCACTCATGGTCTGCTCAAGGCAGTGTGACAAATATGTTTATTGTCAAAAGGCCCAAAGCATGTAAAGAAATGCAGCAAAGCTTGTTAAAATGGGCACTAGCTAAAGGAACAAATAGAAACATGGCAGGTAAATTCACACTGTAAAAAGTCCATTGCATTCCCATTCCTCTGTGGCTTCCCAGCAGCAACTGGGACTGAGCCTAGAACTTCCTGTCTGCAGCAACATTTCTCGCTACTTGATATAAAAGAGAATTTCTCTTAGCACTTTCCTGTACAAGGCCTCACACCTAGAGTTGAGCTGCTCTGATTCGGCCCATGATTAGGTGGTGCTGCCCATGGTTGATAAATGGTGTTGAATAACCCTTTCTCCCCTCTTAAGAGAACGCGTGTCTTCATCTGATGTGTATGATGTAGAGTTTTCAAAAGCAGCCAAGGGAGATTGGTACCTAACTCTCATTGACTGCCAAAATCCCTTTAGCACTTTTGAATAATCCTTCCCTTATTTGTAACTTACTGCATCTTTCATTTTTTTTCTTTGCAACTGAAATAATGTCTTTCAAATTGTGTTTCTGCACCCCTGGGCCTGATAAGAAATTCAATCAGTTACTTGGAAAATATTCTCAGAGCAAAGAGCTGAGGTCCAGTTTATAAAACACAGGCAGTGTGTGGATCCCGCTGGGTTAAATCCCTGCTATAATCAGACAGTTCCCAAGCGACGGGGTTTATCTCACATGCCAGGCCTCCGCGGCACAGTTGCACTGCAATTCAGTTGTGCTTTGCCACGTGGTAATTCCACTGTCAGATTTTCCATGAGTCTCCCCTTGACATATTGGCCGAAAATGCTGTAGCATATTTTTATATTCCATGACACATTGCATTACCTGCTGGTTTTCTCCATTGCTTTGACTGACAGTGCCATCCACACAGGCAGAAAGGACAGTCTCTGAATAGATGCCCTTTATCAGGCTACACCTGAATTACACAGCCAAAGAGGTCTGAACCTAACGTGAGAAGTCAACGCCATTCTGGGGCCCAGACACTCAGAAAGATGCTTATGAAGTTTAGAAGGTCTTGGGCAGTCACTGCTATTAGGGAAGAGAATGTTTTCTCTGGGTCAGATGGCTCTCCTTTATCACTGGGATCAGTATTTTTGCCATCACAAAATATTTTTTCCTGGGGCTCAAGTTGGCAGCATGACTCCAGCTCGACGCTGTATCGTTGTTGTGTAACACAACCTCATGAAGGAGATGACTCCATGTTGGGCCAGCCTTGGAAGATATTTCAGGGTTAGAGTGGGCAAATGATAGATTTTAACCCCTCCCCCCCATCTCCCCACTTGCTGGCAGTTTTGGGGGGAAAAAGAAATTAGGTTCGAGTTGAACGGAAACGGAGATTTTTGTGCATCTTCAGCATATTGAAGAAGTTGGAACAACTTTGTTTCATTTCTGGGCATTTTTAACCTTTGGAAATAAAAGCAAAGGTGCTGAAGGAGGAAGCATTCTCCTTATGCCCAAATCAGTGGTTAGGACGTTCACCTGAGAGAAGGGCAGTTGGGCTCACAGAGTGGGAATTGGACTCTCCTCCAATTTTGTGAATAGCACCCCAGGTCCCCATGTTAATCTAACCCCCTCCCAAAAATATCGACCAAAACTGTGGGGAATCGATGACAATTTGGCAAATCGCTCTTGTTGGCCTGCCACCGCATTTTTCTGCTAATAAACTATTAATCTGAACAATGTCTCTCAACTCTATTCAGGATGCTTCTGTGCGGTCAGACACTAAAATGCCTGGTGAACAGGACGCTCTGGGCAAGGACTGGTATGGAACTGTTAGAACCAGAATCAGAGCAGACCAGCATCCAGTTACTCTGTAGTGTGGGAATGAGCTCATGTCCCATCCAGCTTAGTTTCCCTATTAATCTCTGCCTACCCCAGTGACATCAGCCCCCCTATGATAAT
>ML685885.1:291008-346005 GCA_007922175.1 Pelusios castaneus | reverse complement strand
TGTGCCTCCCCCCCCCCCCCAGCAGCGAGGGTATTGGTGTAGTCCTGGGGTAGCCCTAAGTCAATTTATGGCTACCCCAGGGCTACACTGGCTTAATTTGACTTTAAAAAGTCGAATTAAGCCTTAAGTCTACTTAAATCTAGGTTTAATAAAGTCGACTTAATTTTCATTAAGTCAACTTTATTTTCCTTAAGTCGACTTGAGCAAGCTGCTTAAGTCGAATTAAGGAAACTGTAGTGTAGACGCAGGGTAAATTAAGTCGACTTAAGCAAGCTTAAGTCGACTTAATTTACCAGTGTAGATGCAGCCATGGAGACTTTTCCACACCTCTAATCATTTTAGTTGCCCTTTTCTGTGTCTTTTCCAGGTTGAGAAGGGGGGACCAGATCTGCAAGGAGCATTCAAGATGTGGGCATTCCATGCATTTATAAAGAGGCAATACAATATTTTCTGCCATATTAGCTATCCCTTTCCGAATGATTGCCAGTGTTCTGTTAGCTTTTTTGACTGCCACTATACATAGAGTGGATGTTCTCAGACAACTTTCCAAAATGATGACAACATCTTCCTTGAGTGGTAAGAGTTAAGTTAGACCCCACTAGTTCGGGGTAGTTCGGATTATGTTTTCCAACAGGCATTGCTTTGCATTTGTCAACATTGAATTTCATCTGCTGTTTTGTATCCCAGTCAATCAGTTTTGAGAAATCCCTTTGTTACACTTGACTGTCTGCTTGGCCTTAATTATCTTGAGTAGTTTTGTATAATCTGCAAATTTTGCCCTCTCGTTGTTTACCTCTTTTCCCACACCATTTATGAATATTTTGAACAGCACTGGTCCCATACAGACCCATGCTGGACGCCACTATTTATCTCTTGCAATTCTGAAAATTGACCATTTATTCCTACCCTTTGTTTTCTACCTTTTAACCAGTTACTGATCCGGAAGAGGACCTTCCTTCTTATTCCACGACAGCTTACTTTGCTTAAAAGCCTTTGGTGAGGCTTGTCGGGGGCTGTCTGAAAACCTTGTCGGAGGCTGTCTGAAAATCTAAGCACATTATATTCACTGGATCAACCTTGTCCACATGGTTGTTGACCTAGTCTCTACTGTTGAGAAATAAATCTCTGCGTAGGAGGAGATAAACTCACATTCTGGAAATTCCTGCAATCCCTGCTGTTCTGGAGATCCTGTGATGAGGGGACTTGGGGGACCTGAGCCCACCCACCACTCTGAGTCCTGGCTCAAGGACCCTGTAGATGATAGCCATGTGCTGCATCCCGTCCAATTCCTCCCTACCTTTCCTCCGGCCACCTCCTTGCAACCCGAGCACCTGTTCGTTCTTGTCTGAGGGCCTCAGCCTGCAAGGCAACTACTCCTCCATCATGAAAGTCCAGGTCATGACTGCCTCTGCTCTGCCCGGCAGATCTTATATGAGCCTGCCTGACTCTGATTGGCTGCTCCTTGCAACTTCTTTCCTATTGGCTGCTTTCCATACAGCATCGCCAAGACTCTGTTAACCCCTTAGCAGCGAGTGTGGGGCAGATGCCCTATCACACTGCCTCTCCTCCACTTTTACTGTCTTCCATGAGCTCTAGGAATGCTCCTCTCCTTAGCCATTGTATGGGCAAACTGACTCATTCTCGATTTACTTCTTCTAATCATGCCTCACACGTCAATCCTTCCAGCCCTCAGTCATTTCCTTTTCTCATCACTACACCCAGCCCCGTCCCTTGGCCTTGAAGATTCAACTCAAGACCAGTGGAGACGTGTGCATAACTCACTCTGCATTTCCATGTTCCAGAATTTCCCGTTGGATGTTGTCCCTCAAGATTTAAATCCCTCAGGGCAGGGATCTTGGGCCAGATTCTGATCTCTTTTGCCCCTGTGCATATTCAGAGTAACCCCAGTGACATCCACAGAGTTACTCTGGATTTATGACAGCATAACAGAGACCAGTGCGTCTATGTTATGGAGACAGGCAATGTTACAAAACCTCATAAGCCCAGGACCCAGCACCTAGCCTCAATTTCCAGCCAGGAAGCAATTAGTGCACTGTTCATTCTGTAATAATAGATTCATAGTCAGAAGGCCAGAAGGCCCCTTCTGACTATCCAGTCCAACTTCCTACCTAGCACAGGCCAGAGACCATCTAGTAATTCCTGCAGTGGTGGAAATTATTATTATTATTGTAATAAATGCAAATATTTAATCTTCTCCACTCCCTCCATCCTGTCAACGCTCTCCGGGTGCTGAGGCTCTCAAGGCTGCAGGCTGTATGGACAGGACAGCGTCATCAGCACAGAACAGATGCATTATCACTTCCTCAGGGATCTGACACCTGTTACATGCAGAGAAAATTACATTATCACTGCCCTGAATACAGCACAAACTCCTATTTCCATTCTTGTTGTCAGGCGATACACCCTTCAGACGTTTGTAGGCTGTTATCATGTCTCCCCCAGTTGTCTCTGAGCCATGCTAGACATATTTAGCTCTTTTAATCTCCTTCAATCCCTTGATCATATTTGTTGCTCTGCTTTGAAATGCCATCAGTTGTTCAATGTCTCCCCAGTAGTGCACCTCCTGAACAAGCACAGCACCCCACATGGAGTGGGGGTCATCAGCTCTCCGTTCTGCGTCTCAGTACCGATTCACACAGAGCCCCAAATCATATCAACCTTCTTGCTGACAAATCACATGGTAAACTCTTCTCTTCCCTGCTGACCACTGGGTCCCCAGGGCCTTCTCCAGTGCTGGCTTCCCTTTCCCATTCAACACATGCATCCTGGGTCATTTTGGAACTTGCATTAGCCCAGCCTCATTCTCATTTTATTTCTCATCTCGCTGGTCTCTTGCTGCTATTACTCCATCCATGCTAGCGCTTACAACACCTCCCAGCTCAAGCAGGAGAATGTAATTAACATGCTGTTTCCCTCTTCTTCCAGGCCATTAATAAATATGTTAAATGAGGCCGCTACCTTGCAGAGCAATGCACCGGGCAGATGCTGCACAAATCTTCCTTTCAGCCTCTTGCTGCATGTGAGGCAGACTTTGCTACCAAAGAGAACCAGGTGCTGCTAATTCACCTGCACCAACAGCTGAGCTGAAATTGATTTCTCTGTAGCCTGGCTCTCAAGCACCCCTTCCCCCCACCTGTAAAGAGTGTGATGAGGAGGCACCAAGGACACTGGATGAGAGAGTGTAATGCTTTCAAAGCCTTGAGAAAGCAGGAGCAGGAATAGAATTGGTTGAGGAGACTGTCATAGGACAGCGCTGGACCCACCAGCAAAGCCCAGGGTCCACCTCTTTGCTGGAGACGTAAGGGGTGACCCTGCAACACAGTGGACGGGAAACTGTGGAGATCTTCCTTGTGCCACAGAGGAGGGCGACCAACTCCAAAGTGAGTTGGAAAATTCGGGCAGATAAGGGGCTTTGGGCAATTCAGAGCTGAGCATGTCAAGCAATTAGATCAGGATGGACAGACTGGAAGACTTGCCTTACCGTGATACACTCACAGAGCTCCATCTATTTCTCTTAACACTGAAAAGGCCCAGGGGTGACCTGATCACAGTCTGGGAGTGTCTTCACGGGGAAGAAATAATCAAAAGGGGCTGTTCATGTTCACTATGGCCCAGGAAAATACAGCACAAGCCAGTGGCTGGAAGTTGATGCTAGACAAATTCAGTCTGTAAATGAGGCCTGCGATTTTAATCGGGACAGAAATTAACCACTGGACCAGCTTCCCAAGGATTGTGTGGGATTGTTGGTCACTGACCATTTTTAGATCAGGGCTGACTGTTTTTCTAAAAGAACTGCTGGAGGAGTTATCTGGGGGCTGATCTCTGGCCTGTGTTCCACAAGATGACTGAAACAGTCCCTTTTGGCCTTGCAAGCCATTCATCTAGGTAGCAAAGAGAGCCTGGCCTAAATTGTCCCCAGCTATGAGAAGCTGATCTGGGAAATGATGTGGGGTGGAGAGGTAGAGAGCTGAAATGCCACCCCCTCAAGTCATAAGAACATAAGAACATAAGAAAGGCCGTACTGGGTCAGACCAGAGGTCCATCTAGCCCAGTATCTGTCTACCGACAGTGGCCAGTGCCCAGGTGCCCCAGAGGGAGTGAACCTAACAGGCAATGATCAAGTGATCACTCTCCTGCCATCCGTCTCCATCCTCTGATAAACAGAGGCTAGGGACACCATTCTTAACCCCTTTCTGGCTAATAGCCATTTATGGACTTAGCCACCATGAACTTATCCAGTTCCCTTTTAAATATTGTTATAGTCCCAGCCTTCACAACCTCCTCAGGTAAGGAGTTCCACAAGTTGACTGTGCGTTGTGTGAAGAAGAACTTCCTTTTATTTGTTTTGAACCTGCTACCTATCAGTTTCATTTGGTGACCCCTGGTTCTTGTATTATGGGAGTATTTAAACAACTTTTCCTTGTCCACTTTTTCCACATCAGTCATAATTTTATATACTTCTATCATGTCCCCCCTCAGTCTCCTCTTTTCCAAAGTCCTGTGAGCTCTGAATGCAAAGGCGGCCCTGTGCGATTTCCCTAGATGGAAACACAACCTGTCAAGAAGCCGCGATGTTGCGAGCCGGGACTTCCAGGGCTTCCAGGCCCCAGCTCCCCATCAGTCTGCTGGGCAGGGGCTGAGGAGGTAGATGAGCAGGAAAACAGGAATGGAATCCTGGCACGGGTCCACCGGAGCGTCATCAAAATCAGACCATCTGCAGGAAGCATTTCGATTTTTCAGTAGGAGGGTGGCGTTTTCCCTAGGAGGGCAGGGAAGCACTGGGATGGGTTACCTAGGGAGGTGGTGGAATCTCCATCCTTAGAGGTTTATATGGCCTGGCCTGACAAAGCCCTGGCTGGAATGGTTTAGCTGGGATTGGTTGTGCTGTGAGCAGGGGTTGGCCTAGATGGGGTCATATAATCATAGAATCACAGGGTTGGAAGGGACCTCACGAGGTCATCTAGTCCAACCCCCTGCTAAAAAGCAGGACCACTCCCACTAAATCACCCCAGCCAGGGTTTTGTCTAACCGAGCCTTAAAAATCTCCAAAGATGGAGATTCTACCACCTCCCTAGATAGCCCATTCCAATGCTTCACCACCCTCCTAGTGAGAAAGTCTTTCCTAATATCCAACCTCAACCTCCCCAGCTGTAATTTGAAACCATTGCTCCTTGTTCTGTCCTCTGTTACCCTCGAGAACAGCCTAGCTCCCTCCTCTTTGGAGCAATCCTTCAAGTAGTTGAAGGTTGCTATCAAATCTCCCCTCAGTCTTCTCTTCTGTAGACTAAATAAGCCTAGTTCCTTCAGTCTCTCTTCATAAGTCATGTGCCCCAGCCCCCTAATCATTTTTGTTGCCCTCCGCTGGACTCTTTCTAATTCGTCCACATCCTTTCTGTAGTGGGGAGCCCAAAACTGGACACAGTATTCCAGATGCGGCCTGACCAGTGTCGAATAGAGGGGAATTATCACATCCCTCGATCTGCTGGCAATACTCCTACTGATGCAGCCTAATATGCCATTGGCCTTTTTGGCAACAAGGGCACACTGTTGGCTCATATTCATCCTCCCGTCCACCATAACCCCCAGGTCCTTTTCTACAACACTGCTACTTAGCCGATCGGTCCCCAGCCTGTAGCAGTGCATGGGATTTTTCTATCCTAAGTGCAGGCCTTTGCACTTGTCTTTGTTGAACCTCATGAGGTTTCTTTCAGCCCAGTTTTCCAATTTGTCCAAGTCTCCCTGGATCCTGTCCCTGCCCTCCAGAGTATCTACCATTCCCCCCAACTTGGTGTCATCCGCAAACTTACTAAGCACGCAGTCTATTCCATCATCAAGATCATTAATGAAGATGTTGAATAGAACCGGCCCCAGGACCAACCCCTGGGGCACTCCACTCGTTACCGGTTGCCAACCAGACATTGAGCCATTGATTCCTACCTGCTAAGCCCGTTGATCTAACCAGTTTTCGATACACCTTACGGTCCACTTGTCCAACCCATACTTCCTTAATTTGCCGATGAGAATGCTGTGGGAAACCATATCAAAAGCCTTGCTAAAGTCGAGGTATATCACGTCAACGGCTCTTTCCGCATCCACAAATCCAGTCATCTCATCATAGAAGGCAATCAGGTTGGTCAGGCACGATTTGCCTTGGTGAATCCATGTTGACTGTTCCTGATCACTCTATTTTCCTCCAAGTGTTTCAGGATGGATTCCTTGAGGACCTGCTCCATGATTTTCCCAGGGATTGAGGTGAGGCTGACCGGTCTGTAGTTCCCCGGATCCTCCTTTTTCCCTTTCTTAAAGATAGGTACTATATTTGCCTTTTACCAATCCTCTGGGACCTCCCCCGTTCGCCACGAGTTCTCAAAGATAATGGCCAGCGGCTCTGCAATCACTTCCCCCAACTCCCTCAGCACCCTCGGATGCAGTTTATCTGGCCCCATGGACTTGTGCGCATCCAATTTCACTAAGTGTTCCCCAACCTGACTTTCCAGCACCGAGGGCTACTCTTCTCTCCATTCCGCGTTACCCTGTGTAGTAGCCTGGGAGCTGGCCCTCCCTGTGAAGACTGAAGTAAAAAAAGCATTGAGTACTTCAGCCTTTTCCGCATCATCCTCCACGAGGATGCCTGCCCCATTCAGTAAGGACCTACACCACCTCTGATCCTTTTCTTGTTGCTGACATACTTATAGAACCCCTTTCTGTTATCCTTCACATCTCTTGCTAGCTGCAACTCCAATTGTCCTTTGGCCTTTCTGATTTTATCCCTGCAGTCCCAAGCAATATCTTTATACGCCTCCCTTGTCATCTGTCCAAGCTTCCACTTCTTGTAAGCTTCCCTTTTATGTTTCAGCTCCCCGCAGAGTTCCCTGCTAAGCCACGCTGGTCGCCGTCCACATTTGCTGTTCTTTCTGCACATCGGAATGTTATCTTCCTGTGCCTTTAACAGGGTTTCTTTAAAATACAGCCAGCTGTCTTGGACACCTTTCCCCTTCAGATCAGCCTCCCATGGGTCCCTGCCCATCAGCTCCCTAAGGGAGCCAAAATCTGCTTTTCTGAAGTCCAGGGTGTGTGTTCTGCTTCTTTCCTTCCTTCCATTGATCAGGATCCTGAACTCTACCATCTCATGGTCGCTGCTGCCCAGGTTGCCATTTACAGTACTTCTACTTCCCTGATCAATTCTTCTCTGTTTGTGAGCAATAGGTCTAGAGGTGCAAGGCCCCTAGTTGGTTCCTCCAGCATTTGTACTAGGAAGTTGTCCTCAATATTCTCCAAAAACTTCCTGGGTCCCTTCCAATCCTCACCTTCTAGGATTCAACAAATCAGCCAGAAAAAACATTTCGATTTTACCAAATCAGACGAAAGAAGGGTCCATTGTTTTTTCTTTCCAGCCAGCTCTAATGGTGATAGTAGATAGACAGGCTGATAAGGGAACTGGAATCTACTGAAGCGACACTGGACCGGCATAAAGCAGAGCAAGGAGCTCAGGGTGCGGGTGGTTGTTAATCATGTTTTTATTTTATTATTTGTGATGCTGACATTGGCTGTTGCGTCAGCCCCGCACATTGCTGTCTTTTTCCCTTTCCTCCTGGCCACGCTGGAGCACAGAGGGCTCCCCCTCTGCATATAGACACAGGCCGCCCTGGGGAAGGAGATGTGTTTGCTGCTTTGTTTTCCTAATAGATCATTAGCACGGCAGGCAGTAAATGACCTGGAAGTGGGAGCTAAGTTCACGCTGAGTGTGTTCGGGGCTAGTCCCTCTGGGCTGCTGCTCTGTGTTTGGGCAGCTCGCTAGCCTGGGCAGGCAGGAGGCAGAGAGTCTTTCCAGTGATATTGTTTTACCTGCTGTTGCTTTGATTGCTGTTAGATGTGCCTGATGTGCTTCCAGGGTGGTGGCTCAGCCTTTCTCCACTGAAGGCTAACTGGTGGGTTCTGGGTTCTTTTCCAGCCACCAAGTTAGCAATGGCAGCCAGTTAACCACTGGAATTTTCCTCTGCAGTTGCCCTTGAACAACTGCTTTAAAGAGTGTGCACGCAGGTGTACGTGTGCAAGTGTGCATGTGTGTAACATGCAAAACCTCTATTAGAGGAACACCGAGGAAACAAAGCTGCGAAGTCAAGCCCTCCGCCATTAAGAGATCCAGGAGTCAGGTTACTCATGCAGCCATAATTTGGCTCCCGGGTCCATGTGCATTATGGTCTTTAGCCACATGATCACACACTACCTTTTCCACATCCTCACTCAGAGGGTGCTCATGAAATGGCTTTTTATATCCATCATTCAATGTATGATTCCAGGTCCTCTACCTAGGTGTTATCCAACCCCCGCACTGAATACAGAATAATTTACCCAGCAGATCTTGTATGGCACTCCTCACTGTAATGTATGAGTGCTCCACAAACATTAGAGAACTTGTCTGCACAAGACCCCTGGGAGGAAGGGAAGGAAGGAATGGTACCATCTTGATGTTATACATGGAGAACAGAGGCATAGAGAAATTAAGAGCAAAACTGCCAGAGGATCTAGCCACTAGAGTGGGAAGAGGCACACAAATGCACAATGATTTGTTAGATATCAAAGGAACACTGAGATTCAGGACCCAGGAGTTACCCTGTTACAGGTCTAGAAGGAAGTGCTTCTTTCCCTCATGCGTCCCGTATACCCCACGGTCTGTCTCTGCCCCTATCTTTCCACCTATCCACCTTTTCCCCTTCCCACGGTCTGTCTCTGCCCCATCTTTCCACCCTTCCCAGCCTGTCTTTGCCCATCCTTTACCCTCTAGGAAATCAGACCTAGATAATAAGATGCAGAAGAGTTTAGGATGCTCAAACGCAATGTATGCAAATAGCCACTACTGTTGAAACTACCAAGTGCTCTTCTTAGGGCTTTGATACCTCAGAAGCCACCATTAGGGGATCACTCCATCCAGGCAGCCAAGCAAGCTACTATTTTTGAAAGCTCATTCAGGATCAGAGCACATCACTGGATCTCGATCCCATAGTTTATGGATCACGTCCTCATTTGGCATAAACCAGCTCCAGAGGCTTGAACAGAACCAGTTTGGAGCCCAAGGCCTTTATCAGTTGGCCAGTGGGACTCATACAGAGTGGTCTCTAACTTTGTCTTCATGCCGTTTTTTCCTCTTGTTGGATAATTCATGGCCATTGTGTCTTGAGCAGCAGTCAGCATGAAGTCATCCACAGCGATGCCTCAGTCTTTCCCATGAGAGCTTTCAGCTTCCTGATGACCCAGCCGTGCCTGTAAGGCACTTAAATTGCTCCTTCCGAAGCACATTACCCCACATTTGTCCATGTCCAACTTCATCTGCCACTGCACTGAGTTACCCACTGATTTGTGCTGCTAGAGGCTTTCCGAAACCCAGATAACCTTCAGCCAGTAGCGAATTTCACCGCCATGCTTGTCTCTCTCCTTTCTGTGTTGATGTTAATAAATATACTGAAGATCCCCAGCCTTAAAGCTGATCTCAGGGTCTCTCCGCTATTAACCTCTCTCTCTGCTGAGAATTGGCCATTTACTTCTTCCCTTTCCTTCCGATCGCTTCTTGGTTTTAATCTGTGGCTTGGCTTTTGCTTTCATCCTGTGGTTACCAAGTTTCCTTAAAAGCCTCCTGTGAGGGACTTTATCAAAAGGCTTTTGAAAGCTTAAATAAATTATATACACCACTTTTCCCCTCTCTGTTATCTGCTTAACCCCTTCAGTGGGTTCTAGAAGCCAGGTTAGATAGGCACAGCCCAGGCAGGACATTACCTGCTTTTTTCGTACACCCCCTGTCTACACAAAACAATGCTGCTAATTTTATCTTCTCCTCCGTAGCTACGTCACAGGCAGAGATGGGTAGCAAACAGTTTTCTTGTTCCATGAGAATTTTCCAGATTTCCAAAAGAAAAAAATTCCTTCCATCCCAAGTGAGGATGAAAAGTCAACATTTTGAAAAATTTGGCAAGTTAAACATCCGAAAAACTCTTCAGATCAGGTTAGTTGAAATGATCATTTCCAAATGTTTCATTTCAGTTTTGACTGTTTTAAATTAAAAAAAAAATTACTATCAAATTAAATTAAATTTCTAAATGAAAATGCATTTTGACCCAAAAAAGGTTTTAAAAACTGTCCTAGCAGGCTGTTTCAACAACTGCATACCGTTCCCCAACCAGGGCTTTTTAAAATAGAAAATCTGCCAAAACCGACCCATTCCTGCAAACGGTTTTGGTTCTAAAGACATGTCGTTTTTTTATTAAAAAAGCTGACAAAAAATTCCCCATCAGCCCTGTTCATAACCTCCCACTCTCTACTCCACCCCACCCAAACTGCTCTCTCCATTGGTTCTGTGTTAACTTCCATCTTCCTCCCCTTACCTGCAGGGCTACTCTACCCCGTCTATGTTCTGCGTTCATGTCTGTCTAATCTCTCTTACAATCTAGACATTAGTATTACGGAATCATAGAAGATGAGGTTGGAAGGGACCTCTGTAGGTCACTTATTCCAAGCTCCTGCTCACAGCAGGACCAACCCCAACTAAACCATCCCAGCCAGGGCTTTCTCAAGCAAGGCCTTAAAAACCTCTAGGGATGGAGATTCCACCACTCCCTAGGTAACCCATCCCAGTGCTTCACCCTCCTAGGGAAAACGTTTCTCCTAATATCCAACCTTGACCTCCCCCACTGCAACTTGAGACCATTGCTCCTAGTTCTGTCCTCTACCAGCAATGAGAACAGCCTTGCTCCATTCTCCCTGGAAACCTCTTTCTGGTATAGAATCATAGAATCATAGGATTGGAAGGGACCCCATGAGATCATCTAGTCCCAACCCCTGCTAAAAGCAGGACCATTCCCACTAAATCACCCCAGCCAGGGTATTGTCTAACCAGGCCTTAAATGTTTCCGAAGACGGAGATTCCACCACCTCCCTAGGTAACCCATTCCAACGCTTCACCACCCTCCTAATGCGAAAGTTTTTCCTAATATCCAACATCGACCTCCCCAGCTGTAACTTGAAACCATTGCTCTGGCTATGTCTACACTGGCAAGTTAGTTCAAATTAAGGAGGCTTAATTTGAACTAACTAAAATTAGTTCAAATTAGTTAGTTCGAACTAACTAATTCGAACTAATTTTAGTGAGTGTAGACATAGCCTCTGTGTATTACTGGAGGTCATAATACATGGTCACAGTGGTCCCTTCTGGCCTTCGAATCTGTGACGGAGGGGCAGTTAGAGTTATCTGAGTTACTAGAACCAGACCCCAGAGAAGAGGGTAAGCTTATGCAGAGGGTGCCAGACATGCAGAGAAGTGTGGGACCTCCTACAGCATACACAGATCTCTTTATTCTTCCCTTATTCTCAGCTCCACCCCGCCTCGATCCTATTCCTTACCCAAGCAAGTCCGTCCCTGCCCTTGTACATCAAGAATCCGCCTTCAGATTCCTTCTGGGGACCCAGGCCTTCTGACAAGCCTTCCAACAGTGATCCAAGGTGGACCGAAAGACCCCAGTGTGCTTGAGAAGTTAGCCAACCAGCTCAAAGCTCCTAGGTCTCAGCTGAACACTGGAGCCAGTCCGGCTCACTGGTGTGTGAATGTTATTAAATCAGGAATTAGAGATCTGAAAGTATGTTTTGTGTTTAGACTTTATCAAATGCTTGTAAATTGTGTGCAGTAATCTCACTTGTAATGTCTGTATCCTGTGTATTAAGGTAATATTTAAGGGTTTGCTCTGTCACTGTAGATCACCAGACAGGAGAGAACCATTGATCAGTATGTTATACCAGCTTCCAAAACCAGCTTGCCTAACAAAAGAAGCTGCTTCAACATCAAATGAGCTACTGTGGAACAACAGAAGTCAAAAGTCTCTGTAGATTGCTTACCTCTCCTGACCTTCCCCAGCCCTAATGAAGAGGAGATGTGCAACTGAATTCCTCCTAACAGCTGAGTTTGCAACCAAAGCAGAAGGGGAAAGGAGTAACAATCTAACAAGGAAAAACTATATTGGATTATGAGGGGCAAGGATTACTAAGCATAAGTGAAAGATTCCCAGTGCTTAGCCTGGGTTACACCTGCTGGACACATAGTACTTACTTTTTAGACGCATAGATTTTAAAGTCTGAACGGACCAATATGATCATCTAGTTTAACCTCCTACACAATGCAGTTCACAGAACCACACCTACCCACTCCTGTACTATAGCTCTAACCTATTACTGTACTATTGAAGTCCTCACAGTATGATTTAAAGACTTTAAGGTACAGCGAATCCACCAGCAAGTAACCTGTGACACATGCTACAGAGGAAAATGAAACTGCCTCAGAGCCTTTGCCAATGTGCCCTGGGGGAAAATTCCTTCCCAGCCCTAAATATGGTGATCAGCTAATCCCTGAGCATGTGAGCAAGACTCACCTACCAGACACCATGAAAAAAATTCTCCGTAGTAACTCAGAACCCACCCATCTAACGTCCTATCTCAGGCCATTGGCATATTCACCGCGAGCAGTAAAAAATCAGTGAATTGTCAAATCAGGCTATTCCATCACACCACCCCCTCCATAAATTAATCAAGTTCAATTTTGAAGTTAGCTAGGTTTTTTGCCCCCACTAATTCCCTCAGACGGCTATTCCAGAAGTTCACTCCACTGATGGTTAGACATCTGCATCTATTTTTATAGAAACTTCTATTACCTTCTATTACCTGTGTGCCTATGGTTATGTGATTTAACCTTGTAAATAACTGGGTTTCCTCTTCCTGTTTCATAAATCTTTAGATCATTTATTATAAGAATGGCCACAAGCATTGTCTGTGATGTGAGACCTAACGTGCCATTGACCTGGAGTAAGTTACTGGTCCTTTGGACCTGTGATCTTTGGTGTAAGGGACCATTTAGCTCAAAGGCAAGCTTGTCTGGGTGACAAGATGATGATATTGGGGTAATCAAGGGGACAGCCTGGGATTCCATGGTTTAGGACATTACAGTGCTCAAGGAGTTTATACTTGATAGTTGGTGAGGAAAATCTAAGTACAGAACTCACAGCTGTGACAGAGCCAGCCTGATGGCTACAGGAGGGTGGAAGAAGGCAGGTAGATTAGTCCCAGGCTCAGTAAGGCCCTGTTCCCAGGGTAGCTGAGGCAGGGCTGCTTTGAGCCAATTAAGGCACTTGACTCCAATTAAGGGTAGAAGATAAAAAGCCCCTGTTGCAGCCAGGCAGCGAGGGAGTTTGGGTGTGGTGTTTGGAGGTGGAGGTAGGAGCAGTGTTTGGTGTGTGGAGGAGAGCTGAGGAGTAGCTGTTACAAACAGCACCTAGGAGGTACAGGCAGTCAGGGCAAGTTTGCCCAGACGGGCTTTAGCGCCCCAGGCCCAGCGGCCTGTGAGGTGGAAAGCCCAGCCCCAGGGTAGGAGGGACTTAGGATCTATAGCACTGGGGTTTGAAGGTGGGAGAACTGTGCCTCAGCTGGCTGCCACTACATGAAGCATGGATCAGGTCCTCAAGGAATCCATCCTGAAACACTTGGAGGAAAAAAGAGTGATCATGAACAGTCAACATGGATTCACCAAGGGCAAATCGTGCCTAACCAACCTGATTGCCTTCTATGATGAGATGACTGGATTTGTGGATGCGGGAAGAGCCATTGACGTGGTATACCTTGACTTTAGCAAGGCTTTTGATACGGTTTCCCACAGCATTCTCGTCGGCAAATTAAGGAAGTATGAGTTGGACAAGTGGACCGTAAGGTGTATCGAAAACTGGTTAGATCAACGGGCTGAGCAGGTAGGAATCAATGGCTCGATGTCTGGTTGGCAACCGGTAACGAGTGGAGTGCCCCAGGGGTCGGTCCTGGGACCGGTTCTATTCAACATCTTCATTAATGATCTTGATGATGGAATAGACTGCGTGCTTAGTAAGTTTGCGGATGACACCAAGTTGGGGGGAATGGTAGATACTCTGGAGGGCAGGGACAGGATCCAGGGAGACTTGGACAAATTGGAACACTGGGCCGAAAGAAACCTCATGAGGTTCAACAAAGACAAGTGCAAAGTCCTGCACTTAGGATAGAAAAATCCCATGCACTGCTACAGGCTGGGGACCGATCAGCTAAGTAGCAGCGCTGTAGAAAAGGACCTGGGGGTTATGGTGGACAGGAAGATGAATATGAGCCAACAGTGTGCCCTTGTTGCCAAAAAGGCCAATGGCATATTAGGCTGCATCAGTAGGAGTATTGCCAGCAGATTGAGGGATGTGATAATTCCCCTCTATTCGACACTGGTCAGGCCACATCTGGAATACTGTGTCCAGTTTTGGGCTCCCCACTACAGAAAGGATGTGGACGAATTAGAAAGAGTCCAGCGGAGGGCAACAAAAATGATTAGGGGGCTGGGGCACATGACTTATGAGGAGAGACTGAAGGAACTAGGCTTATTTAGTCTACAGAAGAGAAGACTGAGGGGAGATTTGATAGCAACCTTCAACTACTTGAAGGGTTGCTCCAAAGAGGAGGGAGCTAGGCTGCTCTCGAGGGTAACAGAGGACAGAACAAGGAGCAATGGTTTCAAGTTACAGCTGGGGAGGTCAAGGTTGGATATTAGGAAAAACTTTCTCACTAGGAGGGTGGTGAAGCATTGGAATGGGCTACCTAGGGAGGTGGTGGAATCTCCATCTTTGGAAATTTTTAAGGCTTGGTTAGACAAAACCCTGGCTGGGGTGATTTAGTGGGAGTGGTCCTGCTTTTTAGCAGGGGGTTGGACTAGATGGTCTCGTGAGGTCCCTTCCAGCCCTATTATTCTATGATTCTATGAAGCAAGGGACCCTCGAGGTCTGAGAGTGCTCTGTCTGTCACACAGCCAATGTGAAGTTTTCATCCTGCTTAACAATGGTCTGCCCTAAGTATTCATGGCCTTGAGCCTCTGCAGAACAGCTAGCAATGTCTCTAAATTGCGAGGGTGTGTGTATTAACAATGCCAAGAGGTGACAGCGAGATGGAGGAATGAAACATTACAAATATGTGTAGATAGATAGATAGATAGATAGATAGATAGATAGCATTCATTTTTATATTTTTATGATTTCGATGAAGAATATTGGTTTGGTTTAGAGCGTTTTGTTTATTTTTATTGATTTAAATTTTCACAGTTGCACAGAATTATGGATCGAAAGCCTTTTAAAAATGTTTTGATCTCTTTAAAATTTCACCATTGTAGGAAATTGTGTGTGGAGGGGGTCAGACGGTGTGCATTGCAGATAAGAATTATTTAATGACCATAGATGTCCAGATTCAAAGCATTAAAGCTTTGAAAGCAGTAAACCACAAATTGTCAACAACACATATCAAAATATCTAAAGAAAACAGTCTTAAATCCAACTCTCATAAGTTCTCTAGCAGCATTTTTCTTACTTGATCTATATGTAAATTTTCATGATTATCAATGGAAATGGGTTTTCATCAGTTTGAATGTGCGTCATGAAATCAATGTTTACTGACATTGAGAGGTAAAAAATCAAGTCCTTCCAAACAGCCAGTCAGAATTTGTTAAACACCCTGTATTGCTTCAAACACAGCTCTCCATCATGCCTACCTGGTTCTGAGCTCTTGTGTCTTCTTTAGATTGCCAAGTCATTGGGACAGACCCGTTGTATCTCTCTGTTTGCCTACTGCACTATGTCCCTATGGCACACTTAACAATAAGTAGCAATAACATCCTTGCCGTGTATATGTGTTTTAATGTCGCAGGTAGCGCGGGTCTGAATACCTAATGCCTTCCTGATTATTATTCACTCTGTATTCAATGTTAAAAAAAAAATCCATAGCCCTCTAGTTAGAACGTGAGATAGCTCTGTTTAATTTCAGGCCATTATCTCTCGGTAATTGCTGGAAGGGTTTCATTTGGTGCCAGCGCAATGGAAGCAAATCAATCCCCCCCCATTCCTCCCTCCCCATGACAAAAAAAAGCCCTGTTGTTCTCCAAGGGGTTTGGGCTTTCAGGCCGTGGCAGGGAGCAAGAATCAGGGCTCCTTTATCAAATTCACATTTCATTTCCAGAGCGCGCCGGAGCCAGGATGTAAATTTATAATGAGAAAAAGGGATAAAAACAAAGAGAGAGAGAGAGAGCCAGGGAAATGCTAATGAAACAAAATGAACGGGGGCTCCTCAAAGAATAAGGGACAGACAGAGAGAGACAGACATGCATATACCATGAGAAAGAGAGAGAGGCACACAGAAACACACAGATGTGTGTGTGCACCCCCTTGCAACGTGGACTCTGCAGCGCGAGTGCCTACCTGGAGGATCAGGCAGGTTAGCACTCAGGTTACTAGCCCACATGGCCAGGGGGCGGGGGTGGGTGAGCATACCCCCCACGCTCCATTTTTAGCACATTAGTCCAATCAGAGCTAGCGTGTGGCCGTCTACCAGGGCTGGGAAGCACACTCCAAACTGCTGTGAAGATGGACCCTAAATAGGACACAGGCGGACACACATATACAGAGCCAGAGAGAGCGAAACGCACACAGACGGGTGCAAGCACGCAGACACACAGACAGAAGCAGCCAGGCAGAGGGCACACGACAGATAGAAACACTCAGAGACCCCCCCTCCGCCCCCACGGGTCCACATCCAGCAAGATAGACACATGCGGCCCCCATTGTCCATGGTGAGTGGGGTCCTATCGCTCATCTGGTTCAGCGGCACAATAGGGGGCTCAGCACCTCACTGGCTCTAAGAACCTTACTGGGGCCATCTTGCGGCTATGCACACACCTTTCACCCCAAACCTAGGACTAGTTCAGTGTCCGTACGCAGAGGCATCACGCCCAGGGCCAGGCAGCCTTCCTGCAGGACCATGTCTGGAATGCAGGCGCTCAGTGCCAGAAAGACAGGAGGCGTTCAGCCCGCAACAGTGATCAGGGGAAGCTGATGGACAAGTCCAGAAACCAGACCTGGTTCCACCATTGTGGCTCGGGGAGGAGCAATAACCTTCCATGGGGTGCCCCATAGATGCCAACAAGACCTGTCCTGGAGCAAGGTGCCCTCAACACGATTCAGGAAGCCATAAGCCAGCCCGCGGTGAAGAGCTGGAAGGGTGATTTTACGCTGGAGGGGCCAAGTAAGCAGTGGGAACATAGCCGTGTTCAAGAGTGAGCCGGGAAGAGGCAGAAAGGAGGCCAGGAGCCATTCCCCAGAGACGGTGTTGCTGTGTCTTTTTGCCATTGTGTTGAGCTTAAGGCCACGGCGTGCGACGATGCGAACGAGGTAGCCTCCTGCATTCTGTCTGACCTCCTCTTGCAGTTCTCTAGAGCTCAGAGCAGCTTAGATTCATGGATTCGCAGCGAGTAAGGCCTGGTGGGACCCTTGTGAATGGAAGGGGACTCTTTGCCCCTTACCAAAACTTAGTGGGGCTTTTCGGTTGGCACCTCTCAGCACCATAGGACGAGGGAGGGTGGATGAGGAAACAGGACCCTGAGATGGACAGGCCCCAGGGCCACTGGGGAGATGCCAATGCGCCAAGTCAGCCTGATTGACAGGGCAGGCAGGCCAAGGTCCGGACTCCCTTCTCTGTGTGAGCTGGAGCTGCCTGGGCAGAGAGCGGGGCTGAGTTAAGGACAGAGCCACCAGCTGCTGGCACCTGGCAGGCCAGAGGAGAGCCCCAGGGAGCTGAGCTGAGCAGACCCACCGCAGTAAAACCAGAGGAGCGGCCCAGAGACCCGAGCTGAGCAGCGCTGAGCACAGTGCACTGGAGAAACCTGAGCTGGGAACTGGCCCTGGAGCCATCCAGAACCCTGCCCTACATGACCACGACATGGTTGGGGGGTGAGGCATCATGAATTCTGGGTCCAGTCTTGCTGGGGTTGTGGGGACTGTACTACACAGGAGAGTGGGAGCGGAGCAATAGTGGTCAGGCAGGCCTCTGGGTAAAGGGAGTGGGAGCAAGGAATCACCATCACCAGGGTAGTGCATGAGCCAGGAAAGATCCTCACATTAGTGGGCCCATTTCACCACTTACATAGTTACCCAGCATGGCCTCCTGTGTGGCACCAGCCGGAGAAACCATCCAGTAACTTCTGCATCCCCTCACTCCTCCTTGAGTTGGCGTGGATCTTTTCAGAGCCACTCGGTCTTAGGAACGAGACACCAAGTGGCAGAGCATCCACTGTGTCCCCCAGGGAGCTGTCCCATCTGTCAACGACACTCCCTGTCAATGTGCTCTTTTACTGTGGTCAAGTTACGATCAAACATTAACATGTTGCATGGATCGGGACCAAGTTAATATTCACAGAACCTGGTGAAAGAGCCTGGTTTGCTGGCTGGGAACTTCTTCTCCTCTGAGTCCAACAGAAACGGTGGAAATTTCGAAACACCTCTCCTCTTTTGGGAACTTCTCTTGTGCACAAAGTTGAAATGAAAACCTTTCCATAACAAAGCCAGACCGTATTTTACCATCCCACAATTCCATAGGAGGCGGGGGTCATGTTTTTCCAGGCCTGGCCTATACAGAGTCTAGCTGCTAAGACTGAGGTGGGTGCCCCTCATTTCTAGGCAGAATGGGAGTCGTGGGCTGAAACTGAGAGAAGGGAAAGGACGGCTGATTCTCCTGAGATTTTCACTAGCTGGCACAAAATCCCAACCCAGGGCAGAGACTCTTAATGTCGTGTCCAGGTGTTTCCTGGAAGAGTGCTGTGAGAACCAGCCTCCTCCACCACAGGCTTCCTTTGTGATTAATTACTTCTGGTTAGATAGTCTTTGCTGAACGTGCATGTTGACTGGTTAATTGGCCATTGATAATGACTGCCACAGAAGATTTACTTTTCGCTAGGTGCGTGGCTGGCAACAGGTGGCTTCCACGGTTACTGGGAGCAGATGAGACCGGTGCAGTCCTCACCTCAACTTCCAGGAATGAGACCTTCCAGGGATCTAGATCGAGGGGAGAGACCTCCAGATAAACAGCTGCAAGATCAGAAGGCTGTTCCTGGCTCCTGGTCCAGCAGGTATTGGGCAGCTGAAAGGAGCTTCATGGCAGCTTGCGGCCAGGTGTTGACGGTGTGTGTGTTCACCCATTGTGTATGCCATCCCAGCTCTGCGCAGGTAACTGAGAAACCACTTCACCCTCATATTATTCAATCAGACAACAAATTCCTTTTAGGCACCAGGGCAGCTCTGTTGTCAAACAAGCAGGGTAAAAATTGCCCTCTACCTGCTGGAAGTACACTTAATTCATGTATGCCCCAGGCAATGGGCCAGCTCAGTACATGGTGGGACCTTCCATTCCTCTCTTGGCCAGACAGAGACTCCCCCTTCGAGACACTCTTTTATCCACTGCTACAAAGAAGATGAGCATTGGCCTTCTGACGTGTGTGGCTGTCCCTCTCTGACATGGTAAGATACCACCTTTGCCTTGTACCGGATGGTTCAGTCAGATCGTCTCCATCCATCATCTTGTCATTCTGAGGGTCGGTGAGCCCTCGTTGTCTTTGGGGCGTTCGGCTCTTCCGGGGCCTTTCTGGAAGCACTCTTCGACAGTGTGGATTTGGGCCACGGAGCTGTGACCAGGGCAGTGAGACGGGAATGGCCAAAGAGATCTTCCCTGGTCTCATTGCACCAGGGTAGGACACAGGTGGACTGTCAGAGCTGGCTCTTGAGAGGCATTGATCCTGCCAAGGCCTGGGCAGCAGCTGAGCTGGGTTGACACCTTCCACTCCCCTTGGCTCCAGGAGAACTTCCATGGACCTAGCACCTTGCCAGAGGCTCTGAACTGAGCATGAGCAAAAGGGAGGCAGCTGGCACAGTTCAAGTCCAGGGAGGATGGGGCCAGGCTGTTCAGTGGTGGCAGAGGACAGAACTTGGCGCAATGGTCTCAAGTTGCAGTGGGGAGGTCTAGGTTGGATGGAAGGAAAAGCTTTTTCCCTGGGAGGGCGGTGAAGCACTGGAGTGGGTCACCGCGGGAGGTGGTGGAACTTCCATCCTTAGAGAGTTTTAAGGCCTGGCTTGACAAAGCCCAGGCTGGGGTGATTTAGCTGGGGCTGGTTCTGCTTTGAGCAGGGGTTGGACTAGACATCTCCCGAGATCCCTTCCAGCCCTAACCTGCTAGGATTCTGTGCTCACAGCTCCCATGAAGACATGTGGCCACCGAGGCTGGGTGTGTGGTCAGGGCTTTGCAGATGCAGGGGGGATGCACGTTGGCTGCAGCTCTGAGAATGCTGGCATTCAGCTCAGCTCCTGGGGCCCTCTCCACACTGGGAGCTAACTTCAATCACAGAGGGATACTTGCACCAATGCGAACCCCCTACAGCTGACCCCAGCATGACGTGACTGCAAACGAGGGTGCGTTCTACTGGTGCAAATCGTGGTGCTCCAGTGGGAATGGATTCTCCCCGCCTGGGGTCATCATTTCACATTGGGGAATGGTGAGCACCAAATGGGAGGGATTTGCACACATACAAAAGGGAAGGAGCATTGCAGAAAGGGATCTGGGTGTCATAGTGGACCACAAGCTAAATATGAGTCAGCAGTGTAACACTTGCAAAAATCAAAGCCCATTCTGGGGTGTATTAATAGGAGTATTGTAAGTAAGACACGAGAAGTGATTCTTCCGCTCTACTCTGTCCTGACTAGGCCTCAGCTGGAGTATTGTGCCCAGTTCTGGGTGCCTCATTTCAGGAAAGATGTGGACAAACTGGAGAAAGTCCAGAGAAGAGCAACATGGATGATTAAAGGTCTGGAACACTGGACTTATGAGGGAAGATTGGAAGAATTGGCTTTATTTAGTCTGGAAAAGAGGAGACTGAGAGGGGACATGATAACAGTTTTCAAATACCTAAAAGGTTGTCACGAGGAGAAGGGAGAAAAATTGTTCTTAACCAATGATGATAGGACAAGAAGCAATGGGTTTAAATTAAGGCAAGGAAGGTTTAGGTTGGATGTTAGGGAAAAATTCCTACCTGTCAGGGTGATTAAGCACGGGAATAAGTTGCCTCGGCAGGTTGTGGAATCTCCATCATTGGAGGTTTTTAAGAGCAGGTCAGACAAACACCTGTCAGGGACGGGTTAATGGGGGTACTTGGTCCTGCCGTGAGTGCAGGGCACTGGACTCGATGGCCTCTCCTGGTCCCCTCCGGTTTGTATGATTCTATGATTTGCCCCCATCATGCTCTGATGTAAATAACTGCGAGGCAATGGTGCAGTGCTGAGTAGCTCAAAGGCTGCGTCTACTGAGAAGGTGTGATTCCCAGCCTGGGCTGATAGACACACACACCTGCTGTTTGAGGTAGCCGGCTAAAAATAGCATTGTGTCCACGGCTGCCCGGACAGCAGCTTGGGATGCTATTTTCAGCGTGCTCACTCAAGCAGAGTTGGCATATGTACGTCCATCCATGCTGCGAATTGCACCCTCCCAGCTGCAGTATAGGTATGTAGCTCCACAATGCCTCCTAGGGTGACCAGACAGCAAGTGTGAAAAATCAGGACAGGGAGGGGTTGTTACAGGCACCTATAGAAGAAAAAGTCCCAAATACAGGTACTGGCCCTACAAAAGCAGGACATTTGGTCCCCACAGTGCCCCCTGCTCCCCAGGAGACAGACACTACCCAGCAAGGGGGCTCCTGATGGCGGTCCATGTTGCAGACTGACTCAGAGAGAAGCAGAGAATCATTCAGGACCAGCTTTCTCCTCGCTGTACTAGTTCAACCAACTAGTGCAACTATGCTAGGAAATGCAAAAGGAGAAGAGCCCTGAAATTGATTCTTACCTCATATCATTAAAAAATAAATTGCTGTAGCACTATAACATAAAGTAAGAATCAATCTTATTTTTTAACACCAGAAATAACCTAATGAAATACAAGATTGAGTCTGAATATGGGCTTCTTGGTGAAGACCCTGTGAGAATTGATTACAGAATTGAATAGCTCGGAGTTGATAAGATGAATTTGGAATAAATCTTACTTTTAAATACTCCCTTTTTATGCTCGTAAAAAAAAAAGAAAGAAAGAAAGAAATAGGATGGATTCCAATCAAAACTTCTCCTAAAAAGTGAGACGGCAGTTTTTCTGCAGAACAGTGCTGGAGTTCAGAGTCAATCTCGCCCCTTGTTCTGTGCTCCCCAGGGAGGAAAAATATGAGGCACAATATTTCTGATTTATGTCTCCAGATGAGACCGTAATGATCATCATAATCAGGGCAAGAAGCTGGCGAGGGCCTCAGAGGGAAGATGGCTCCCGCCACTGACTGTGATACAGGAGCTGCTATTTGGGAGCAAGAGGCCATGTGTTCTGCTCGCTATTCCTTCACTGTATTGCAGGCAGTTCGGGTGGCTGGTCCTGCTACTCCAGCCCTAGGATCCCCTCTGCCAGTCCCCTCAGTCCTGATCTGCCGCTATCCCAGCCCTGGAAACCTGGGTCTTGGCAAGAGTTGAGATTAACTGCTGGGATTTGCCTTGTGCTCAGCCCCCACTCGGATTCACGAATGACTGAGGAATTTCCTGAGCTTCTCTAGGGGTTTATTCTAGGGAGAACGTAATAGGGACAACTGGGGCAGGATGAGGGAGGGAGAACAGGGTCTGGGTGAGATGTGAAGGGTAAACCTCACTCCTTGCACTGTATCATCAGGGCTACACAGTTAACTGGGACTCCCCCCACCCCCCCACGAGGGAACATTTCTGATCAAAATGTTCAAAAATTTTCCACAGCATTTTCCAGGTTTTGTTCGTCAGTCAGTCAGTCAGTCAGTCAGTCAGTCAGTCAGTAAAGAAAGAAAGAAAGAAAGAAAGAAAGAAAGAAAGAAAGATTTTGGTTGCCAGAAAACAAACATTTTAAATCTGGGTTTCTGTTTTTGGCAACTGACGAACGGTTGAGTTTGCAATTTGTTTTAACCCAAAACTTGGGGGTGGGAGGAAGGAGATTTTTTTTTATAAAAGCCCCCAAAATATCCTCAAACCCGGATGCTGCCCAGGGGACCGTCTCTTTGATGACAGAGCCACTTTTCCTCAAGAGCTACTGGCAATGAAGACTCTGACCAGCTCTGGCACTGGGGCTGTGGGTTTGGGAGCGATGGCCTGACTCTTACCCACAGATCTAGGGGGGGTAAACGGGCTCTTCAGACACCCTTTCAGCAGCGACTTGGGTGGTCAACGTAAAAAACCGAACAACTCTGCCAGCATGGACCCTAGGGAAGAGACTCCTCTGCTCCCCTGCTCCCGCCATGACCTGGCTGGAATTTCAGGCAGACATGGTTGGCTGCATCTTCAGAGATCCAGTAGCTGGAAAAGTGGCCAGTTCGGCCAGATGAAGAGCGATTCATTCTCCCAGGTGAGTGGAATCTGGTCTGCATTAAAAATAACCCCCCCCAACCCATTGTGTTTAAATAAAGGTCTGACTTAAAGCAGCGAAAGCGACTCCGACGGATTGTCTGGTCTGGTAATAATAACCCTGGGGCACGTGTGTCGGAAGGCTTGTATGCGAGGGGCTCACAGCGCTGTTATCAGGTAGGTCTCACTGGACCACTGGAGGTAAGTGTTATCCCCATTTTTCAGCTAGGGAAGCTGAGGCACAAAGAGGGAGTTTGTCAGGCCCATTCACGGAGCTAGGGGGAGGACTGGGTGTAGTATCCTGGCCACCAGTTTTCCAGGCTAACCGCTAGACAACACCCTTTCCCAGCACTGCAAATTGTGCCAGGATCGGAAACCGACTTGTGGGGTCTCTTGACTCTTGGGCTTCTATGCCACTCGCAGTCCGTACTCCCTGCCACAAGCCGGCCAGCCTGTGTCCCCTGCTGCCCTTCAACAACAGGACTGGAGTCCCATTAGTAATTCTCCGCTTCAGCCACTGGACAGCACACTTCCACCTGCTACGTAGCATTGGGACTCCCACTGCCACACAGAGGAAAACCCAACGTGGAACGTGGGCAAACGCCGGGGAGGGGGCAGGTACCCTGCCTGGTGCAGCACTGGGGAAACCTCAGCCACATCCCTGCACTCAGAACAGGCCCTGCTGCTTTTCAAACACAGGCTGCAAAGCCGGCAAACTGGCGAGAGTTTGGGGCAGAGGCAAGGGCTGATCACAGGGTTCGAGAGATAAGAAACACAGGGAAAGGTGAAGGGAGCTCTGGTCGCTCACCACAGGAAACTGTGGCTCCCGTGGAAAGAGACTGATCCCCATTAGCTGCCGGGCAGAGGAGATGGGACAGAAGGGAGGGACGGGTGGCAGACGGTACGTGGAATGGATGCATCAGGACAGAGGGGCAGCTCCAGGGAGTCGATTCCCGCTAGCTGAGCACCCAGCTCTCGGGCTTTAGCGATGGGAAGGACTCTGTGCTCATCCTATCAGGGCCCATGCAGGCCTGCCCCCGAAATACACCACCGTTTCCTTCAGCCATGTTTGAAGTGCCTTGAGCAATTGCTCTCTGAGCTCTTCTACGGCTTCGAATGTGCCCCCTTTTTTATTACACTCAGTCTCTCCTCTCTCCCTGATGCCTGCCGGGCGCCCCTAAACTGCGACCAACAGTGAGGAGTGAGGAAGAGTACAGCAACCCCTTCTTCTTCACATACTCCCCACAACTCCTGAAGGAACTTCAGAGTGCCAGATACAGCCTTGGGTCTGCCCTTCTCCTGTGTGAGGACGCGAAGTGTAGGACTGCCTGGAGCAAACGGGGGAATCAAGGAGCAGGCTTTGAGACAATCCACCTCTGCTCTGTTCATGGTGGTGAGGGACAGGTGAGGTTGGCTTTCCAGCCAGCTCCTTCAACATCTCTGAAGAAACCCCACGGGAGGAAACACCGCAGGAGAAGGGGCCATATTCTATGGCTGGAATGCAGCTCTCAAAACCCCCTTCTCCACTCCGCAAGGGGGACTGCGCATCAGCACGCGGGTTATCCTCTCTCATGCCCGCGGGGACATTGCTGCAGCTCTGAGCGGCCCACCCCCAGCACGAAGAAGCCAGGAGACACCGGTCTGAGTCCACCTGAGTTCGGCTGTGGAGATGCTGTGTCCCAGCACGCCGTGCTCCCTCTGGGGGGGCGGCCTTCCAGAAATGGGGCTCGGGGAAGAAGCGGAGCGCTCATGGGGAAGATAGTGTGTGCAGATGCAGGGAGTGGGTCTGGAGACCACGGTCCCGGGAGCGAGGCAGGCTGGACGCTGACGATAAAGACGGTGGACAGAGACATGTGGAGGATGACAGACAGAGACGCTGAGTTCAGAGATTTTATTGGCCAACTCTGCAAGTGTAGGCAAGTTTGGGGAAGGAGAGGGTCAAATGCTCTGCTTGCGGGAGAGAATCATAGAATCCAAGAAGTTTAGGCTTGCAAGTGACCTCAGGAAGTATCTAGTCCAACCCTTCTCAAAGCAGGAACAACCCCAACTAAACCATCCCAGCCAGGGCTTTCTCAAGGCAGGTCTTAAAACCTATAAGGATGGAGATTCCACCCCCTCCCTCAGTGACCCATCCCAGGGCTTCACCACCCTCCTAGGGAGCAAGGGAGGGCTTCAACCCCTTGTGCCACAGCTGGGTCCTGGCCTCCTCTCTGTCTCACAGGGCCAGGATTAGCCTTTCCTCACCACATCACGCTGAGATGTCTTTGATGATCCTTGATCAGCTGAGCAAATCTCTCCCTTGTAAGGGTGTATTTGAGACACTAGATTAGAAAGCCTCAATCTCTTCTTCCTCACTCAGATGGCACAGTCACACCTCTCTGGGTTTAGACCATGCTTGGGGCCACCTGGTACGTTAGAAGTACTACCAGAGAGAAGCGGAGTCGGTTGTCTGCAATGAACAGGTGGAAACTCGTATGCTTTAGTCCCCTTGGACACAGAGGTGGAAATGATGGTGAGAAAGTGGTCATGGGAGGAATGATGATAGGTCATCTGAATAGGAGACAACCAGTGAGAAGAGGGACAGTGGTGTGCGACAGATCACTGGGAGGCCAGCTGGTGAGTGTGCGAGGTTAGAGATGGAGGCAGAAGAGTGCCAAAAATTCTGTTCGGTGGTTACCAGTCTTCCACCATGAATAAATGGATTTTATATTGTTTATAACTAGATAGAGGTGAGACAGAGAGAGGCAGGTGCGTATGGGGAGAGATAGTGAGACAGAGAGAAGTTACTTGGGAATAGATGGTGATAGAGAGACAGATGGAGGGTGTTTATGGCAATAGATAATGAACTAGATAGAAGAGTGTGTTCGATAGTGTGTGCGGGGCTAGATGATGGAGTAAACAGAGGGTAGCTGAAGTCCTCTCAGTCCTTCCCCAAGGCGTTCACAGGCTCGTTAATCACCTAAGGTTACGTAGGTGCCACTATTTGCATTGTAATTATAATTAACTGGAACAGCAATAAAGGAACTCGAACCGTGTGATGTTGTTATCAAGACATAATTACCCCAGAACAATTCCATGATTACAGTTCACCGAGGATGTAGCTAATCATTACAGCTCCCTTCTGCGGGACACGTTCCCTTCACCCACAGTGGCTGCATTTACTGCAGGATCCCCACTCTTCAGGCAGTCTGCACTTCCAGGCATGAGTGTGGCAAAGCGCAATCTACACACCAGCTTACCGGGTCTGGAATCGAGCCCCCGCTCTGGTAACAAATGAAAACAAGTCTGGTAAGTTTCACCCAGGTTCCTGGCAGCAGGTAACTACCCTGTGATTCCTGGAGGCAGTGCAAAATACATGCCACCGTGGGGAACAAGGCTTCCCCAGCCAATCGCTGGAAGCAAAGGGTCAATTTTCTTCCTCCTCTGGGCCCAGGGGCACCCCAGCCAGAGGTCTGTCCCTTCAAGGGAAACTGACTGAGACTCGCACGTGGGGTCAATCACTTACAAAGCACCTTGGTACATCGAAGGGATGGAAGACGTCACAGCATTCCATGGGGGAAGTTTCAGGGCAGATGAAAACTCTCGCTGGTCTCCATAACGCCCCACTGTGTCACACCCAGGCAAACAGAAGCACCAAACAGAGGGAAAACAACTCGACTGCTTGAGAACGCGCTGACAGAGACGTCAGTTCCTTACCGGCTCAGGCTGGCAGTGACAACAAACTGTTCTTAACTGAGAGCTGCTCGTTGCCATTGGGTGACATGAATTTGTTAGATCTCAGTCCGGTGCTGTCCGGATCCTAGCCCCATTACCTCGTGCAGCTGCTCAGCGATCCACCTCTAAGTTTGGAGCGTGGAAGAGGTAACGGACTACACCATTGCTTAGCAGCACTTAGCCAACTCAGCACCAGCCAGGATGGCACTTGGCAGGAATTTCACAGGGATAGAATTCACATCCATCCCCTCAGCCAGCCCTGCTTGAACTAAATGAGATTCCCAGCTAGGTGCCAGGAGCGTAGGGTCTATGAAACACAGTTGAGCTCTTCCGGCTTTCTCCAGTAGAGGGCAGTGGCGCACACCAGCCTATTGCATTCGAGTCTTGTTTGTCACAAACAGTCCCAGCAGAGAGGTCGGTGACATTCAGCCCATCGTGAGGGCTGTAGGGCTGTCGCTTACCTGATCCCATGGGGAAGTAGAGACCTCTCCTTTCCACTTCTATTAACCGGCCCTGCAGCCAGGGTCCGAATCAGCTGGCGTGGGCCAGCCACAGCTGCCTAACTCCCTGGTCAGCGTCTTTCACCAGCACTAAACAGGCTCGGAAGAATTCTCGGGTCTCTGCCTGCTCACCTGGACCCAGCAAAGAAAGAAGCAACGCTGTGCTATGCAGCATCTTTGGTATCTGCTCCGTCTCCGTCTCCAGATGGGGTGGGGGAGACTCAGAGGAGGCAGCGTGCATTATCAGAATACAGCAGCGTTGGCACGTTTTACGGAGGGTAGGTTGAATTACTTAGCCAGAAGGTCGATACCTGAGGAAGGAGAAGTTAGGCAGCGGCAGCAAGAGAGGAGAGAGGCGTTTCCAGCTGAGGGTTGGCATGAGGAGAAGGCGAGTTAGCAAGTTGGAAGGAGACTGTTCCAGATGGCCAGAGCTGTAGAGCAAAGAACCTTTTGTGCTAACAGAGGTGAGATTGTGCAGAGAGAGAGAGAGAGAGCTGTTCGGAGACCCAAGATGTACACTTGATATATGGAGCCGGCTAGACCAAGCCGAGATTTCTGACCTGTAAGAAAACAAAAATCACACTGATCAATTCTGCAGCTGGCACTAATATTGGGGGAGTGCTAAACAGTGCAGAGGGCAGGTCACCAATTCAGAACGGTCTGGATTGCTCGGTAAACCGGACGCAAGCAAAGAATGTGTGTTTCCATAGAGCTAAATGTCTCCATCTAGGAACAAAGAATGTCAGCCCTGTTTACTCAGTGGGGAGCTGTCTCCTGGGAAGCAGTGTCTCTGAAAAGGATTTCGTGTCATGGGGACAATCAGAAGAAGGTGAGCTCCCAGTGCAATGCTGTGATTGAAAGAGAATATGGTCCTGGCTAGTGTAAAGTGGAGAATCTCAAGGAGCAGAGAGGTTATTTTATCTCTGTGTTCGGCATCGGCAGAGGCGGCTTTTGGGGTAGGCGAAGCAGGCGACCGCCTAGGGCCCCGAGCCATAAGGGGCCCCGTCACCTACCTCAAAAACTGTGTCTGCCTCCCGCTCTGCGGAACACATGGCAGGGGGCCGGGGCCACAGCCAGGGATGGGGGTGGCATTCCTGTGAGTGGGAAGGCCTGTGGGGGCCCCAGCAGTGGGGGGGCAGGTTGGACAGGCTGGCCCAGAGGCCCAGCTCTGCGCTCCTGCCCTGCCCTTTGTCTTTGGCAGTGGGGAGTTGGGGCCCCAAGCAGGGCACCGGGTCCAGTTTGGGGGCCCCTGACAGGGAACCGGAGCAGAGGAGTGGGCCAGTCATGAAAAGACAGGGCTGCGGGAGGTTTCAGGGGCCCCCAGCAGGGCGCCGGGATGGTGGAAGGGGCCAGCAGCAGGGATCCGGGGCCCCGGGGGGCAGGGTGCCGTGGCTATCGGGATCCAGGGCTGCATGGGCCCCAGGTGGAACACTGGGGCCACAGGTGGGGACCCGGGGTGCTGTGACCATGGGGGTGGGTTGGGGCACCAGTGGGGTGGAGGGGGCAGGTCACAGGGATCTGGGGCTGTGGGGGACCCAGGTTAGGCACTGGAGCTGTGGGGGCAGGGGGCGGGTCTGCAGGTGGGATTTCAGGGTTCCCAGTGGGACGCCGAGGCCACAGGGGTGGGGGGCAGGACCAGTGCCAGGGAGCCCTCTAGGGGGCCCCCAAGGGACCTTTGCCTACGGCCCCAGATAGGCTAAGGCCACCTCTGGGCACCGGTGGAGCTGCTGCTGGAAACCTGTGTCCAGTTCTGGTGCTCACACTTCATGAAGGATGTAGAGAAATTGGAGAGGGGTCAGAGAAGAGCCACGAGGATTAGAAAACGTTTTGTGAAGAGATCAGCTTAATAGATTGAGCTCTTTGAGTCTGTACAGAGAAGGTCAAGGCATGACTTGATCACAGACTATAAGTACCTATGTTAGGAACAAATATTTAACAATGGGCTCTTCCGTCTAGCAGAGAAAGGTCCAACACCATCCAGTGGCTGGAAGCTGCAGCTAGACAAATTCGGACCAGACGTCAGGGTGAATTTTTGACTGAGTGGGTGATTAACCACAGCAGCAATTTACCAAGGGTGTGATGGATTATCCTACAATCATAGAATAATAGGGCTGGAAGGGACCTCATGAGGTCATCTAGTCCAACCCCTGCTAAAAAGCAGGATCACTCCCACTAAATCACCCCAGCCAGGGTGTTGTCTAACCGGGCCTTAAATATCTCCAAAGATGGAGATTCCACCACCTCCCTAGATAGCCCATTCCAATGCTTCACCACCCTTCTAGTGAGAAAGTTTTCCTAATATCCAACCTCCACCTCTCCACTGTTTAAGTCAAAAGGGGATGTTTGTCTAAAAGATCTACTCCAGGAATTATTTAGCAGAAGTTCTCTGGCCTGTGCTCTACAAGGGATCAGAGTAGATGACCACAGTGGTCCCCTCTCGCCTTGAATCTGTGAATTTTGGGTGGGGGCTGGCTGATGATAGCCAGGTGGCTATAAGATCATTGACCATCCACCTCAGGCTTCCTCCTTCCCTGGCCAACGGGAAAGGGAATCGTGACTATATGGATCCCCCATTCTGAGGACAGTGCTACAGAGCAGGTTGCAGGGGATCTGGCCTAGCAGTCGAATCAGGGATCAGGTCGAGGGGATGGGTTCACTTCCAGGTTCGGGAACGAAGCCAAGAGTTAAACTGCCAGTTATCAGAGCTGGGGGTCAAGCCAGAGCCAGAACCAGGAATCGACACTGAGGGACAGAGCCGAGGTTGGATACCACACGCCAGAGGCAAGGGTCAAGCCGGAGAGAGGGTCAGATGTCGGAGACGAGGGTGTAGCTGGAGCTGAGGTGCAAGGGCAGGAACGGTAGGAGAGGTGAGGCTCAAGCATGGAGCAGGAGCCTGGTGGGAACAGGAGTGAAGGCAGGGGTGAGGCGGGAGCAGAGCAAGGGTCAGGACCAGAGTTGGGTGCAGGAGGTGGGATCCAATACAGCCAGAACAGGAAACCACCTTGTAGCCTGGACAAACTTCCTGTTCCTCCTTCTGGTTTAAATAGAGCGGTTGGAGCAATCGGTGGAGCCAAGCAATCCTCCAATCAGGGCTCCCATGGGCAGTGCCTTGGCTGAGATTAGCTAGCTTCTTGGCCCACCTGGTTTCAGCTGACTGTCAGTGGAGGCCAGGCTACATCAGCTGTGTGGGATCTCCCAGATGTGGGACATCACGGCCAGTTTCCTGTCCCTGACCATGAACTCCTCCACGATGGGATCCTGGCTCATGATGCTTCCATCCTGCTGGATCTTCTATGCGGTATAGGCCGAGGGAGGACCACAAGCCAGTGGTGCAGTGGTTCTGACTTACTTCTCCGTCTATCCAGGTAGCGCCCAGATCCAATGGAGTTAGGCACTTTAGAACTCCCTATCGGCATCATGGTGAGAACATGTCGCCCCATAGTGGCTGGAAGCTCACAGAGGGTGCAAAGCCAGCCATGTGCTGCAGGAGACAGAGGGGCAAGGAGGAAAGGAACCGGAAGAAGTGGGGAGGTGTTTGAGAGGGAAGCCAAGAAAGGGAGGCGAGATCCTGGGGGGAGGGGGAAGCAAGAACTGAAACCGAAGGGAAAGAAAATGGCAGTAACATCTAGAGAGATAAAAGGAACAGGGAACCCAATGACGGGCGGCAGTGGATGAGGGGCACAGGGCTTGTCTGAGACGGAGGGTTCCAGCCAAGCTCAGCTGATGAGTTCTGCCATGGAGCTGGAAGGTTAAGGATCAAAGGAGAGGGTGAATAGTTCTTGCACAGGACAGACGTGGGAGACGTGATGGAAGAGGCTCGGTGTGACGGTGATTGCTTCCTGGCTGCTTCCTGCACCTCAGTGGTTCCATTAGTGATCTTCCTGGAAGATTTTAGCTCAGCGAGGGAGGTTGGCCCAGTTCCTCCCCCAAATCGGTATCAGGGTTTGAAAATTTAAAAAGCCAAGTGATGAAATCCCCTTAAAAACAACGGTCCCCTCTCCCGAGCCACTGTCTGCAGGTCAGCAAACAGCTCAGGTGTGCTCGCAGCCTGGGCTGGGGTTGTGGGATGGAGAGAGATCAGCAAAACCCTGCGGATGCATGTGGCGGGAGCCCAGAGCTGGAAAAGTAGAGGATCTGTGGGTCAGGACGGAGGAACATTGGTAGGAAAGTCGTACGTCTGTTCGGAGGAGGGCTGCAGCTCTGTCGTGAAGGGCAGAGTGATGGGTGGGGTGCCCAGGACCAGAACACTAAGGGGGGTTTGCCCTCCGGCCTGAGGTACACAGAGGTAAGTAAGATCCCGGTGTCTTTCTTCTTGAAAGAAAACAACTGAGTCTGGAAATACTGTGACTATCAATAGCAGTCATAGCAGCTGCTCATGTCCAGACTAGATTTGTGTTACGGATGGAGAACGAGTCGAGCTCATTGTTGGTGTCCACAAATATTGGGCTTTTCTCAAAGGCCCAGAGCTGGAGTTTATCCCAAATAAAATGTAACGGATACAGGAAGCAATAAAAAGAGAAGAGGAACAGCAAATGAAGGGGTGGTGGAGATGAGGCTGAAAGGGGAACACAGAGAGCAGGGCGATGGAGAGACCTGGCGGATGCTGGCTGAAAGGCAGGAATGACTCAGCCTTGGTCCTATGACTATCTCCCACTGCTTTGGGACTTTGGAAAGTGACCTGTGTCCAGTTTAACCAGGACAGTCTGCATCACTCTGCCACAAGTCCCAGGATCTTCTGCCAGGACCCCTGAAACGTCCCCCTTTTTGATTCCATCAATGAAAACGTTTGGCTTTGTTGATAGCCACAAGATGCTTTTTCCCAATGTAGACTCCTTGGAGCAGCTTTGCTTGGGGTTTACCAGGAACTAACCGTCTAGAGGAAGGCGTGCTCCAGAGGATGCCCACAGTGCGAAGTGAAGAAAGAAGGCCAACGAGGGTTGACCCCATCAGCGCTGAGACTTTAGTTTGGATAGAAGGAGACAGGTCTGGAGCAGGGAGATAGATCTGTGTATCATCAGCACAAAGGCGGTTCTTGAATTGTCTTTGTGGGTGTGATTACCAGAGATAAGAGGCTGAAGCCTGAGGAGCCTCCACTGAAATGTGGAGAACAATGAAGCAAATCCTCCAAAGCAGTGGTTTTCAAACTTTTTTCTCTGGATCCAGTTGAAAAAAATCATCTACGCCCATGACCCAACCCTTACATCTTTGAGCAATGCATTCCAGTCTTTTGGCGGTGGCAGCAGGGGACACCACAACCCAGTATCTGGGAGTCTGCGACCAGTACTGGGTCCTGATCCATCGTTTGAAAACCACTGCTCCGAAAGACACAGAGAAGGGGCAATGAGAGGGGGTAAAAGGACCACCAGTAGAGGATGGAGTCATGGAAGATAAGGGAGTACAAGATTTCAAGGAGAAAAACTTGATCAGCTGTGTCAATGGTGCCTGAGAGGTCAAGGAGGAGAAGGATAAAGGAGGAGGATAAAGGACTGGCTCTCAGCTGTAACTAGGAAAAGGTCCTTAGAAACCATAGTGAGAGTCATTTCAGTAGAGAGCAAGAGGCAAGAGCCAGCTAGGGTTTCATTCGATTTTGGACAAGTTTCTCATCTGTATCCTGAGGGTAATACTCTTTACCTCCTCCACTGGCATGTGGCTGGAAGGGTGTCTGTGGGAACTAACCGGACACTTCCAAATCCTTCCTTCCCTGTGCTTTCTTCCCTCCTGCTACTCCTGTATGGCACACCCTCTTTCACGTCTCTCTTCAGGATCAATTCCTACAGGACACTTCCAAGAAATCAACCACAGAGTTTAAGCTGTTTGGGACAGAGACGGGATATTTGTTGTCTGTGCCCAAAACACGACAATTTTCACTTAGGATGGAAGAGTCCCAGGCACTACTACAGACTGGGGACCGATGGGCTGGCAGCAGCTTGGGAGAAAAGGACCTGGGATTACAGGGGACAAGAAGCTGGATAGGAGTCAGCAGTGCACCCTTATTGCCAAGAAGGCTAACAGTATATTGGGCTGCATCAATAGGAGTGTTGCCAGCAGATCCAATTATGTGATTATTCTGCTGTATTCAGCACAGGTGAGGCCACACTTGGAGAGTTGGGTCCAGTTTGGGGGCCCTCATTACGAGAAGGATGTGGACAAATTGGAGAGTCCAGAGGAGGACAACAAAAATGATTAGAGGGCTGGGAGGACAGGTTAAGGGAACTGGGCTTGCTTAGCCTGCAGAAGAGAGGTGTGGGGGGGGGGAGCAGGATTTGATAGCAGCCTTCAACTACCTGAAGGGGGCTCCAGGGAGGATGGAGCTAGGCTGTTCTCACTCATGGCAGGTGACAGAATTAGGAGCAATGGTCTCAAGTTGCATCTGGGACTCAGGGGTGAGGAGGTCTAGGTTGGATATTAGGAAAACCTTTTCCCTAGGAGGGTGGTGAAGCACTGGAATGGGTTCCCGAGGGAGGGGGTGGAATCTCTGTCTTCAGAGATTTTTGAAGCCTGGCTTGGCATGGCTGGGATGATTTAGTTGGGGTTCATCCTACTGTGAGCAGGAGGTTGTACTAGATATTTCCTGAGGTCCCTTCCTGCCTTAATCTGTTAGGACTCTATGATTTAATATTGGTTTTGTTGTATTCATAATTCAGTGCCTAGAACAAAGGTTCAAGTACCTAGAACCAAGCACTGCTGTAGCCCAGTGGTTCCCAGCCTGCCCCACGGGGGCTTTCAAAGTGGCCCGTGGCTCCACTCCTGCTGGCTGCAGAAGAGAGCTGCTTCCTGCAGACCCAGGCAAAGTGCATTTCTGAAGGGCTAAAATACTGGTGCTGTGAAGGGGAGGGAAGATTGCATTCCTCTCCTCGACTGTAGAAGGAAGTACGGCAAAGCACTCTGCCTACTGCCATAGGTGCTGGGGTCTCTGATGGTGCCAGAGGGAGATGATATCGGTGCTCCCCCCCCAGCTCCAGCAGAGACCTCAGCGCTCTTCCTAGGTCCCTAGGTGCTGGGTCCCTCCTGGAGCCAGAGGAAGGAGCACTGATCTTCCATCCCCCTGGCTGCAGAAGAGAGCCCCCGCCTAGGGACCCAGGTGGAGTGTTCGGGACTACAAACTGTATGCAAGTTCCAGAGGGGGAGCTGTGTTAGTCTGTGTATAGCAAAAAAACAAGAGTCCTGTGGCACTTCAAAGAGTAACAAATTTCTTCGGGCATAAGTTTTCGTGGGCTCCCACCCATCTTGTCAGGGGCATGAGATGGAAACAGCAACCCACGAAAGCTTATGCCCGAAGAAATGCGTTAGTCTTTAAGGTGCCCCAGGACTCTCGTTTTTTACAATGTATGCAGTGTCCGTCCTGCAGCCAGGAAGATGGAGATCAGCTAAGAGGCAGCCTCCTCACTGAACTCCTTCCGTCTGGTTGCACAGAGGAGTGGGCGGCCTGCTGGCAGAGACTGGTGGCCTTTCAGGGTTGTAAAAATGATATTTGTGGCCCTTGAGCCAAAAAGATTGGGAACTGCTGCTGTAGCCCTTTGTAAGTTAAAAGACCACTGCAGCAATTAACTAATTAATCCCCACAAAAGTCCCCCCTTCCCCCAGCACCCCGTGGTAAGTAGACCAATTTCAGATGGCGAAACTGAGGCACTGCAGGGCCACAAAATGACAAAGTGGCAGCAACGGGATTTTCGAACCCGGCCTCCTGACCCCTGGCTGTCCACCTGCTCACGCTGCCTGTTTATGATTCTAAAACATTGAGCAAAATTTGACCCGTCTCTCCTTTGAATCAGTTTGAAAGTGCTGCATAAATCCTCAGGTTTGTTATCCTAGCCCCACCGAGCCACAGCTTGCTACCCTAATTTCCACAGCAACCAGCTGTGACGTCACAAACAGGGGATTAAGATTCCAGATGGGCACTGAGCAGCAGAAGCCAACAAAATCTTCAGAAACAAAGATCTTCCTCCCATACCAATTTCCTCTGGCAATAAAACTCAAGGGAAGGAGTAAATGACAGACAGTGACGTCAGCAGCATCGTCTGTTAGCAAGATTTTTTTCCCTCCCCTCGGTTTCCCGAGAGGCACAAGCGGGTGGTTGAGACAGACGTTTGCTGATCAGATATGCTGATGAGCAGGCCCAGAGGGAACAAAACTTGAAGCAATTTCAGTTTACCCAAATGAAATAATAACACTTTCCAGTCTCCCCTAGAACGGCAGCAGTAATGTGTGAGATAATGATTAGAAACATCAAGAGGGTGTGGAAATCTTTGGGAGCACTTTTTTGAAGAGACCAAGGTTAGTGGAGAATTTTCAAGCCATTAATAATTAATTGTCAGAGAAATCACTGGGGGGGGGGGTTAATGAACAATGAGCCTTTGAGTGCCCCCACACAAGCAAAATGCTGTTCAGAAACGGTGAACCTGACCGATTGGAGAAGGGCCCCATTTCATTTTCTGCCCACAAGTTCCCACGCAGAAGGAAAGACAATGTTCTCGGAAGACGCTATAGGCCAGTTCACCTTCTACCCTCTATAATGGAGCTCCCACCCACACCTAGTGCACCTCCTTGTCTAGGGACCTAGGGAACTTGTCTCCTAGGTCTGGGAATGGTGCTCTTCCTGCAGTAGGTGCCTCCTTTCTGCTCATTGCTCGCTCCATAATAGTCTCTATTCCGGTAATCTGGCCCTCTGGCCATTTGACCCACCTCTACATGGGATCCATGTAGTCTGGAGAGACTCAGGACCATGAGTGCCGGCTTCAGGGCAGACTGACAGAAAACAGGGCTGACACCCCAAGCTGGGGGTGTGTTCTATAATTAGATTTCACCAAGCCAGGGACAAATGGGGACTCCTGGGTTATGATACCAGTCTCCCCATGGTCCCCTTTGATGTTCCAGTCTATCTTGCCACCCGACAAATTGGATTTAGTGAGAGATGGTCACTTACATTTCCCAGTCCTAAAAGACCAGTCACTTAGCCCAGTACAATTGGCTCTCTGGATCTTACACCAAAGACCACGCAGGTAGCCAGTTCAAAAGTAATGGAAGGTTTTTGAGCTTCAAAAAAGGAATGAGAGTTACCAAGAGGTTAAAGCAGGTAAAATAGAGGGACCGGTGAGTCACAGTTTGTAAGTCCAAATAGTGGCAGGGATGTAATAAATAGCCAGTCTCCCAAAAGTCTTTTCAGGATTCCCAGATTATGTCTGGGGATTAAAGCCCTTCATTAGCATTCGCCAAGGCGAAGCAATGTGGCTTCCCTCCAAGGCCCATGGCGCACACCACCTGGTGGGCAGGTCTGGAGAAGACACCACTGGAGACCCAGGAGTGCAGGGGCGGGATAGGAAGCGGAAATACAAAAGCCAGGCCTTGCAGCTCAGTTTGGGGAGACTGGCTGAAGAAACCGGATATCTCTCCCCCAAGCTGTGGCCTGAGCCCCACTCTGATGTGCCTGAGCAGCTTGACTCACCAGATTTAGGGCCCGAAGAATGGAAATCTCCACAATTTAGGGACCCAAATCTCACAAGAACAAGCTGGTGACATTCTAGCTGCCTGGAACCTCCGATCTCCTGCCGGGTTCCACCTCAGAAGTGACCCTGATGAACCCAGGTTGACCTCCAAACCGTGTGTCTTCCAGACTGGGCATGGGTTTCCAGCAATGAGAGAAGGCAGGAAAGGAAGGAGAAGATTCTCATTTAAACATCCTGGGTAATTAGCTAAAGGTGTCGTGTTTGTAACAGAACATGTTCCCCAGCTCATTAAACAACAGATGAGCCATTTCTGAGCAGCCAGTTGCGCCTGCTCTGTGCTTTAGCGTCCCCTTCTGTGGTGCTCAGTAATTGATGGAGGAACAGCGATTTGGTGTGGCTATCTCAGGGCTCTGCGCAGGAGGCGTCACTCATCCAGCGCGTCTCAGACATTTGTTGCTGCGGCAGCTCCTGCAATCTCCCCTTGGAATCAGAGACCGAGTCATTGGTGCCGTGGTGTGGTGTCCACGCAAGAGAGAGGAGGAATGAGACAGTCCCACGCTCATGCATGCACTCAGAGACCCAGGGCGAGAGAGATAGGTGGCTCGATACCACGGGGATGGACACCGTGCTGGAATTTAGGCTGACGGGAGTATGTATGTGTGTATGAGAGAGAGAGAGAGACTTGCATCAAGCTGTGAGCGAGCGTCTCACTGTGTGTCTGTGAATGCAGCCAGTGGAAAATAGAAGGAGCAAAAAACAATGCCGTCCAACAACTGAGGAGCACCCCAGAGCTCGGCTCTGACCCCAGGGGGTGGCAGGCAGCAATTACAGGGGGAAGGAGTGACATAAAGGCCAGTGGCAGAGGAAATGTGACTCCGCCCGTGGTCTGGAAAGAATGAAGCTCCTGTTGCAATTACTGCCCTCCTGGGAAAGGCTGCAAGAGCAGGGGAAGGAAATCCAGCAGCAGGCCCCGGGGATCTGGCCAGGGCCTGGCTGTTTGAAGACATGTGCTCCCGTGTTACAAGTGTCAAGAGGGCACCAGACGAGCCTCTTTAATGAGGTCCAAGGGGCAGGGAGGTCATTAAGCTGCTACACCTCGCCTGTCGCGGCTGGAAGGAAAGGCAGAAACGGCGGCTGTGAAGGGTCTGGTATCCCACTCGCCGACATGCCTTCTTAAAGGGAAACAGAGCAAAGGCGAGCAGAGGCCGGGACAGGACCAGGCCATTCAGCTGGGGGACTGATGGGGGCTCTCCATTCTGCCATTGCTCCCTCTTTCCTTACAGACCAACGGGAGACTGGCTGAATAATTTCTGGCTCTGCTGCTCTCCCTGCGGCCGGCCATGGCCCACTGGAAGGTGACATGACCACCGTTGACTGGGGATTTCAGCTACAGCCACGTGGTCTAGCAGATAGTGGGCCACCACGTGCGGTGGTCTCTCTGATGGGAAGCGCTGGTTAAGACCAAGCACATTTCACACGCAAACCGTCCCGTGCTCTGACAGCAAGCACGGCTTTCAGCTGCTGAATTTGAACTGGGCGGGCCTGAGCAGTGGCTTCTGCCCTGAAGCATTTTCACACTCATTCAACTCTGAGTGTTAAAGGCACTGCAGTCCCCTGCATCGTTAGGTTGGTTTTCTGCCAAAACTAATCACGAAAGATGTTTTCCACCCTCCCTCCTTCACCAGCCTGCCTCTTCCTGTTCCCCTGGGTTCTCACACCCTGCCCATCACTGTGGTACCCAGCACAGCATTGGGGAGGGTAGGATGGGAGGGCCTCCTCCGGTAATTGACCGATCTGTGACTACTGGGGATGGATATGCCAATGGCCTGGGATGGGACGTTAGACGGTTTGGGTTCTGGGTTATTAGAGAGAATTTCTTGGGTAACTGGCTGGTGAGACTTGCCCACGTGCTCAGGGTTTAACAGATCGCCATATTTGGGGTCGGGAAGGAATTTTCCCCCAGGGCAGATTGGCCTGGGCTCTGGGGGTTTTTGTCTTCCTCTGTAGCATTGGGGATGGCTCACTTGCTGGTGGATTCTCTGTATCTCAGTCTTTAAATCATGATTTGAGGGCTTTAATAACTCAGTCCTAGGTTAGAGGTTTATTGCAGGAGTGGGTGCGTGAGGTTGTGTGGCCTGCAAAATCACTGCAACACAGATCTATATGAGTGACGAATAAAGCAGGCCTCCTGCTCCTCAGGGTACCTTTTTCAAGGGTCCATGAACTGGGTTCCCCACCCAGCGGCGTGAACGTCCAGTAGGTAAATGTTCTGTTGCCGTGTCACTGTCCGCTCCCCTCTGACACCGCATGTCTGGGCTGGTGTCAGTGGATAGTGGAGCCCCAATATCCTGAGGTGTTCTCAGGCCGGCCTGTCTCCAGACCCTTAGGGGAGCACTGCCTTGTCCCGTCGCGAGGTTCCACCATCCAACTCAGCGAGCGTGATTCCAGCTTGATGTCATGTCTGGGTGGGAGACACCTCTCTAGACTGCACGTAGCTCTGGTGCTGTCCTTTGCAGCTTCACCAAAGAGCTGCCTCTGTATCACCTCCCACCAAAGAGTCCTCCCAACGGTGCAGGATCTTCCATGCAGGGGGCCAGTGGCTCAAGCTCCTCTCTTGAGCAGAATCTGAGCTGCCACAACCCTCCCAGCCCCCAGTGGGATAGGCACCAGCCTCTGGTGAGTGGGCTCCAGGTGTTTCGAAGCCAGAGCCGGGCAGAGCTACACAATTCTTGCTAGCTCTGCGTTCGTCCGGGTGCTTCCAGGCTCAGGCCTCTTGTTTGATCCCTTCCTTGGGACACAGTATTCCACACTCCAGCCACCCGAGGCCCTGGACCAGAACCATCATCCCCCTCCTCCCCACCTCACAATTGCGTATGCATAAAGTCCAAAGCCAGAAGGGACGACTGTGGTCATCTCATCTGACCACCTACACAACACAGGCCAGAGACCTGCCCCCAAATAATTGCCAGAGCAGATCTTCTAGAGAAACATCCAGTCTTGACATTGATGGGGAGACTCCACCCCAACCCTTGGTAACGTGTTCCAGTGGTTAATTATGCTCACCATTAAAAATTTACACCTATCTCTAGGCTGAATTTGTCTGGCTTCAGCTTTCCACTAGTGGATTGTACTATATCTTTTCCTGCTAGAATGAAGAACCCATAATTAAATATTTGTTCCCCATATCAAACTTTGTTAAACTAATAGACTAAGCCTCTCGAGTCTACCACTATAAACTATAAGGGTAGGCTTCTAATCCTTTCATTATTCCTGTGGCTCTTGTCTGAACTCTCTCCAATTGATCAACATCCTTTTTGTATTGTGGGCACCGCCTGGGCACAGGATTCCAGCACCCACCACACCAGTACCAAACACAGAGTAAAATAACCTCTTGGGTTCTACCCCAGATTCCCCTTGTTTATGCATCCAGGGATTGCATTAGTCTTTTTGACCACCGCGTCACACCAGGAGCTCACAGTTAGCTAATTCCCCCTTCCTGCTCCCAAATCCTTTTTCAGTGTTGCTGCTTCCTATTAGTCCCCCATCTGGTAAGCGTGGCCTACGTTCTTTGTTCCTACATGTGTATGTTTACATTTAGCCATATTAAAATGAATATTGTTCTTTCCATCTCCTATACCAAGCGATCAAGACCTGTCCTCTGCATTATTTACTACTCCCCCAATTTTTGTGTCATTTGCAAACTTTCTCTGTGATGGTTTTCTGTTTTCTCCCAGGGCATTCGTACAAAGTTAGGTAGCATAGGGCTAAGAAGCAATCCCTGCAGAACCTCACTAAGAGCACACCTGTCTGATGATGGTTTTCCATTTGTAATTACGTTTGAGACTGACCAGTTAACCAGCTTTTAATCCATTTAGTGTGTGCAATGTTAATTGTATGGCTTTCTAGTATTCCAATCAAAATGTCATGGGGTACCAAGTAAAATAACTGAGAGAGGGCCAAGTACATTTCAGCAACTTTGTTACTTTTATCAGCCAAACTTCTAATCTTATAATAAACATTAATCTATTTTCCATAAAACAATCTTGACTGGAATTAATCATGGGGAGTGGTCCTGCTTTTTAGCAGGGGGTTGGACTAGATGACCTCGTGAGGTCCCTTCCAACCCTATTATTCTATGATTCTATGTTACCCTCCTTTTATTCTTTATTAGTTGAGTCCTGTATCAGCCATTCCATTAGTTTGTCTGGGATTGAAGTCCGATTGAAAGGGCTATAATCACCCATGTCATCCTGTTTACCCTAGATCATTAGCTTTATTCCGCCGTTCCGGAACTCATCCAGTGTTCCAAGGTTTATTGAAAATCAACATGAAGCTCCTCAGCCAGCTCTTTAAAAACTCTTGGGTACAAGTTTTCCAGACCGGTTGATTTAAAAACATCTACTTTTAGTAGCTGTTGTTTAGCATCCTCTTGAGACACATGCTTCCCCAGAATCCCATCTCGGCTGGGGCCACTCGTGGTTTCTAGTTTAACCCCTTCCGGAGCAATGTAGCAGGAAGGCAAGTTACACAGGGTTAGCAAAGGATTTTCTTAAACACAGTCACTTAAAAAGCACTAAAGAGTTACAGAGGTTTACAAAATAATGAAGGCACTGAGATGCACTTCCACCCCTTTCTAGTCTGATCTCAGCTCTTCTGCAGCTCAGAGGTTCTGACAACATTTCAAGCCAGGCAGTGTCCCTGATGAGTCCTCTGCCTTCAGCTAGTGGCAATAGCCACTCCCCCTCCACAGAGAAACACCCCTCTTTAATACAATCTTTCCCCCTTCTGCCACGTGCCCAAACTGAAGACCTCCAGCCCCTTTTTCTGTAATATAACTATTGTTCCCCGGGGTCGGGCCAACTGTCTAGAGACAATCAGAGGTGATGTCCCTATCGTGCTGTGACAGCTTCTCATGAACAGTCAGCCAGGTATTCAGTGAGATGCCCAACTGCTTTCCGGGATCAGGCATCTATTTGGAACACAGGATAATTGGATGATCTCGCCTAGGTCAGTCTGATTTTTCAACACAGAATCCAAAAGGACAGTTGCTCTGAGACGCACCTCTCGCTCCATCATCCTCATTGCTGGGAACTCACTCCTTTCCTCAGAACAAAGCTCCTTTTCCTCCTCTCTAGCGTCAGTTTCACTTCCCATCCCATTGCACGTTTGTGTGCAGCTATGGAGGCTTCCTAAGTGCCATGGGAGGAATTCTGGATAAACAGCCTATGCAAATGTTACCAATGCACGGGGGCAGAGAGCTCCTTGCCCTCTGGAGCATCCGTTCCTCCCGAGTTCTGTGCGGGAATGGCCGTTCTTTCCCTTGTTCACCAATAGATGGGAGCAGACAGCTCCCTGCCCTCTAAAGCTTCAGGTCACAGATCTGATACAGTCCAAGGGGCGTAGTTAAAACGGTCTGATATAAACCGGGATTTCCCCTGGGATCTCTCTGGGCCAAATGTAATAGTGACAGAAATGGCAGTATGAGTTATACTGAAAAAAGGGGACAATCTCCAGAGAGATAGCCGTGTACAGGAAAAGCAAGGAGAGTCTCAAAGACTAACACCTTTCTTTGGGCATAAGCTTTCGTGGGCTGCAACCCACTAACATCTGACGAACATCTCCAGCCCAGGAAAGCTTATGCCTGAAGAAGTTTGTTAGTCTTTCAGGGGCCACAGCATTCTCATTGTTTTTACTCAAAAAAGGCCTCATTCTCCACTGCCCATTGACAGCCCTGCAAAGTGGGTGTGAAATGTAGTAGCCCAGCAGTCTCCACTCACTTCCAATGGCTATTAATACCACACATCCTCTTGGCCGGGATGACACCAAGTGCAGGATGGGGGGACTCATGCCCAAAGTAGGATCCAGAAGGGTGGGTGCACAAATACTCATTAGGGGCGGTGGAAGCCAGGAAAAGTAACTAACCAGCGAACGCAAGAGTGCGTTCTCCTGATTTCCTCTTTTGTCCTTCCCCCCACATCCCCCAGACGAGGGCCCAGCTCCCTGCTCTCACTGGTGTGAATCTGGAGTCAAAAGGGAAACAGAGCTCCTTGGATTTACAGCTGGTTATGTGAAAGCCGAGTCTAATGCAGCATCTCTCGCACCACCTCTGCTAAGCTAAGTTCTGTGAGTTAACGCTGCACATTTCTATTGAGTCACTGCGGCGGCTGCTCCTGGATCGCATCTGCAGCCTACATCAGGTTGCATTGACCTATGTCTGTCTTCCCTACCCCCCTTCACCACCAAAGTCTGGCGTGATTTATCTTCCTCTCCTCCACCGTAGAGTTTAGAGTGTTTTCTTATGTAAACCCTGACGCTGATGAATAACATAGCATTTTCCATCTGCAAAGTACTTTATAAGCATCTACTTACTAAGCCTCCCATGTCACTTCTGTAAGGCAGAGCAGTCCAGATGTCACGAACTGGCCAGTGTGCAGCAACACCCTCTTCTAAACAGAGCAGGTATTGATCAACTATGTGTCATAGGCCCTGTACTGCCTTGAGTTAAAGTTTCCTTGAGGTCAAAGGATACGGGTGCTTTTACAGAAGAAGGTGTCATAGCCCAGTGCCTGGTAATGCCACGGTGAACGTAGGAAAATCCAAACCCAGTGCACTATACAGAGATACAAACAAGGAGTCCTGGGGCACTTTTAAAGCCTAACATATTTATTTTATCGCATGAGCTTTCGTGTGAGAAAATTCCACTCCATCAGATGCTTTGAAGACCGGGAACTTACAGAATGGGAGGCCCCAAAGCAATTTCCTCGGCAGCTCCTTTTCCACTCCCATCGCCGTTACAGCTGGTAATCGGGGCCAAATCACAAGGGTTCGTTCCCTCCTTGAACCTATTATTTCCCCTATGCCTCCTGGTCCTGAAACCGAGCCCTGTGAGTCTCCCACAGCACCACAAGACTCTGCTGCACACCTTGGAGAGGCTTGCCAAAGACCAGCACCTCTGTTCGAGTCCTGGTTCCTTCAGTTGCTTTTCCCTCTCTCCCTTTATCTGTGTACACTGTCCGCTTTCCAGGACAGAGCGGTGCCCTCCTCTTAGGGAGGCCAATTGCCAGGCTCACATTGCTGATAGACGCCGTGACCCAGCAAGCAGCATTTAAGCAGGGAAATAGGATGGGTTCTTTTGCTTAAGTCGACTTAATTTACAAGTGTAGACGCACCCATAGACCTACGGTCAGAAGGGACCAGTATGATCATCTAGTCTCACCTCCTGCACAACGCAGGCCACACAGGTATAGCCTTGGAATTTGTGAATAGGGACGCATCCCCTGGAAAGGGGACACAAGCAGTGGTTAAAGTATAATTTGACAGGCCCTAGAACCCTCCTAATCTCCAGGCCCCCTTCTTATATTGTCTGGGCCCCCTTCATGCATGTGCGGGCCCCAGCCCAGGTAGGCATTTGCAACCACTTCCCAGTACCACATGCATCGGTTATCACTCCATAAAAATATTTATAATTTTATATGGCGGTTATGTCTATAGCAATTATTGTCACAAACTAGCAAACACTGCATCACATGATAAGTATTGTGATTAACAACGGTGGGGCGTAGGACCTGCCAGCAGCCAGGGCAGGGTGAAACATGCGTTCTGCCAGATTTTTTTATTTTTAGGGTCCCTGGAACTCTGGCCCCTCAAATCTGTGGGCCCCAGAACTGTGTTCCAGTGCGTTCCCCCTTACCTTAACCCCTGGACACAAGGAAGTTAGTGATTCCAGAAGTTTTGGGCAGTGATTGTTAGTTTCAAGAGGGACCCCTAGCTATTTGAACCCAGGTCTTCTTCCTGCACACGACAGCTAACAGAACGGTTATTATGAATGGATCTAGGAGTCCCCTTGGGACTCTTAAGCCACAGTCCTGGATGACTGTGATAGACCTGTAGGGGCCTGGGCCATGACAAATGACTATTTCCAGAAGCAAATACAAAACAGCACAAAGATGGCAAAAAGCAAATTCATTCTTCTATTCAAACGGTTATATGGGGGGATTTTTTCCCTCCATATTTGCCCATTTCCCCTTTATTGGCCTGTGTCATATAGGAGGTCAGACTAGATGATCCAAGTGGCTCACTCTGGCCTTGGAATCTTTCTTTCTTTCTTTCTTTCTTTCTTTCTTTCTTTCTTGTAAATCGTCTATACAACAGACCCACACTCCCCAACACACCCCTTTCAAGAGACATGGAGACCAAAGCTGCATAGCTTTGAAGATCAGTAATGTACAATCAATGAGGCCTTCTCCGGGGAACGCCGAGTCCTGTTGTATCCAATGCAGAACAGAGAAAACAAAATGTTTTGCTTCCTTCTGTTTGCCCAGATCTGTAGCTGCAGCCCACCCCCCAAAGGACACATGCAAAGCCACTAAATTGAAAGTTAATTTGAATTCAAGTTTATATAATCCAGGCACATCCCTTCTTAACAGACAGGAAACGACCGAAGCATTAACCTCCCATCAGGGAAGGGAGGCAAAAGGCAAAATGTTTTCACCTTCCACTTTGTTTTGTTTGCTTAAAAAAAATTCCCAAACCCCTGAGTGGACTCAGATCTGAGTAGGAAATTCCCCGCCAGGATCCTGAGGTGCCTGGGAAAAAAGAGTGAGGGCTGTGCTTACCGTTAACAGTGCTGTCAGAAGTTTAAAGCCTCAGCGTTAAACCATCCATCTCTCGGCTGGCCCAGGGCCCTGCGAGGTTACTGGAGGTCCTTTCAAAGATCTCTGGAGCAGAGGGAAAGAGAGAGACAGTGAACTTCCTGCCCCGCACAGAGAGGGTGAAGGTCCAGGCAAGATGGGAAGGGTTTCCATTGGCTGCGTTTGCATGGATGATTTAACTCCATCGGTTTAGATACAATCTCTAGTCAAGGGTTACACAAGAGTAAAGAAGATTGTCTCACTAGAACTCATTCCTGTACCGACGGGAATCAATTCTCTTGTGTGCACACCGAGACCTCTGCAGGGGCCAGTGGATCCTCCAGATAACTAACCAACAGCGTTAAACTGGTAAAAGTGAAGGCATAAAGCAGGCCTCCCTCGGCAGCCAAGCTTTCCTGCAGCCTCCTGGCCATGTTTCAGGCTTTCTTTTTCATTAGCCCATCTCTCCCGCTCTGCAAGAAAAACTTCTGTCTCAATCCAAGCTCCTGCTGCACGCATCCACCCTAGCAGCAGCATTAGCGAAGCACCTATCAGCGGAGATTAGAGGAATTGACCAGGTATTCGGCTGGTGGACACAGCACACGGTCTCTGACTTCAGTGGTGCTAGATTAATTTTGGCCAGCTAGAGATCTGGCCCACGGATGCCACTGGAGTTAGAGCCAGCTGAACCCCACTGTGGATCCAGCCCATGGACCATACACGGTTCAGCCAGGAAGCGAAATCTTGCCCCCAGCGGAAACAGGCCAGAATCACTATTTTGCACCTTTTTCATAAAAGCTCTGACATTTTCCACTGCAGCCCTGGACTCAGTCTGAGTGTGGGGCAAATTACTGTGATTACCGTGATGGTTGGCTAGGGACTGGAAAAAACAGCAACTTTGTGTTAACCCAGCCCATTGCTCTTGATTCCTCTCCACACCCACATTGCCTCCGTTTGTTTGACTCAACCCCTCTTCTGTCCAGTCCTAGACTGTAAGTGACAATGGTAGTGATGGTCTGGTTCCAGCCAGAGGTTCCGAGTGTGGGACATGCTTGGAAAGCTGGACCCAAATATTTCCGTAGCCCTGTATATCATCCATTCCATACAGTCACCTGCACACTGGTGGCCATCTAGCATTCACGTGTCCTTTGCCTAAGTCACCCTGCGTTTTCCTTCTCAACACTGGAAAGATTTCAGAGGCCTGGGCGCCACCGGCTCCTGTCATTTCTCTCTCAAACACTCCCCTTCCCACTGTGATTGCTTTTTTATTCTGTGATAGGCTTTTTACATACAGGCGGAGCAGATGGGATAACATGAGTACAGTTATTTATTATTGCACGGCACCACAGATGCTTTGCAGACATAGAAGGCCAAGGTATTAAGTATCGGCATGAAGACCTTGGTAGTAGATAAATAGATAGCTGTGCGTGGAAATAGACACCTTGATCTCCCTGCTCCAAGAAGCTTCTGATCTGCTAGAGACAGATAACAATCCAGCCCAGACATCAGAGTTATTCTGAGAAGAGCAAGTTTTAATTTCTCCTGCAGATTATTTGTCCCCTGACCATTTCTGTTCAGTCCTGGCCAGGCAGGGGCAGAGAATCTTTAATGAACAGCACTGCAGCCGGACAGCCAGGGCATTGGCTGTCTGTTCCTGGGCTCTAGCCACATCTGGCCATGTCCCGTTCCCTCTTCTGCCCCCAAATTCTTCACAGCAGGGGCTGGCTCCTCCTAAGTTTGGACAGCCCATGTCGGTGCTACTGCAATGTACCGTAATAAAACAAGGCGAGGTGGGAAAGATGACACGTTGTAAAGGAAACTGGCAAAGGAGCCCAGGGCAGGATGGGGTTGGTTTTAGCAGGGACGGATGGAGCTACCCGACTAACTGAATGCTGGTGTCCTTTGTCCTCCGGCTGGTTTGAAGCGGGGCCTTTATGCTCCCACCATCACTACAATGTTGTGGGAGACACAGCCTGCCCACGTCCCCGTGGCTGGAGGCAAGGCCAGCTTATTCAGTTGCTCTCATGGCCAACTGTAAATAAACCTACCCCTCTGGAGACGCTGAGCTCAGCCCTGGTATTTACACACCTTTCCAGATGAACGTGCAGAAACACAACGGAAGACCGGGCAGGATAAACAGCTTCTATTCTTAGCTCCGGAATCTGTGCGTTTGTTCCTCCGGGAACATTCATAATTGCGTCTTTGCTTTTAAATATCACAGGGCTCCATTCAGATGTGGTGTCTCTCACCAACGGAAGCTGGTCCAATAAAGGATATTGTCTCACCCGCCTTGTCTCCGCTGGCATGTCACTGTTTAAATGGCTCCTGCCCCGAAGATGATCCCGTTGGGGAGGATGAGAGGGCGAGATCTCGGAGAGGCTCAGCAAAGAAACACAGCATGGCGCTGCACTCCTAGACCTCCAGCGAAAGAGCCTGATCATCACAGGCAGGAGCATGCACTTGGAGGCACCCATTTTGCACAGTATTCACAGCAAGCAAATTTGCACTTTACAGGCCCATTTGGTAGGGAGAAAAAAGATGGGCCTGCAGACTCAGCATCCTAGGACCGCTGCAGACGGGTGGGACTGCAGCACCTATATACACGACGGAGCTACCTGGCTGAAAATAGCTGTGGAGGCATGGTGGCCCCAGCTAGTTGCCTGTTGTCAAGCCCATCCAGCACCCCAGGTACACACTCGGGGGGCTTGCCATTGCCACAGAAGCTTCTTGCGCACAAAACTTCTATCGTTGCAACCGAGAACTGTATTGGCCTTTTTCACTGCAGCACCCATTGCTGGCTCACATCCAGTGTGAGATCCGCTATCACCCCCAGACCACTTGCAGCAGGAGTGCCACCTAGCCAGTTATTCCCATGTGATTTCTCCTTCCTCAGCATAGTGCTTGCACTTGTCTTTAGTACATTTCACCCACCTGATCACACCCTCAGGGTGATATTTTCACACGCACTCAGACACTGGATGAATTCTCCTCTCCCTGAAGGCAGTAGGATTTTGCCGAAAACAGAATTAGAACAACACAGAGCATTTCTGGGAATTTTGTCCGTAATCGCCCTGCGCCTCAGTTTTCCCATCTGTAAAATGGGGCTCAGAATATTCCCCAGCTTCCACCCTTGGTCTCACCTGTTCAGAGGGCAAGCTCTTTGGTGGGGCTGGGACTCTAAGGGTGTCCCACACTGCAGTCAGAGGTTCCAGCCTAACCACGCTGGCTTTGAGCTAGCTAGCACAGCTAAAAAGAGCAAGTAAGCTCCAGCCGTACGGGATTCACTGTGAAAAAAGCCCCCGGAACGGTCCAGGCTGCCGCGGAGCCATTGCTGTCTTTAGCCACACTAGCCAGGTCAAAGCCTGCTTGGGCAAGTCTGCGTGTGCGGCAGTCACACCCCCGACTGGAGTGTAGACGGACTCTGTGCCTCTGGACAGCCCCTTGCACAATGGGACGGTTAGGGAGTTAAGCACTGCAAGCTCAGGCTGGCTCACCCCACCAGGGTAGAGAAACAAGGGCATGGGACCTTGGCGTCCACTCAAACGAAATCAGCCTGAATGCAGGAGCCAAGACCCCAGGGGTCCTTGGGGGTGAATGAGAGCAAGCGCCATCTCTGACCCCTACCCACCATGCCAGCGGACCAGGGCCAGCGGACCCTGGCGAAACTGAATGCCCTCACTGCTCCGAAAACTTTGACTTGCCCCTTCCTGCTGTGGGGCAGCACGACGCCCTCACGCACACAGCCGGGAGTTTTGCCAGGATCCCAGGAGACGTCTAGGGAGAGGGGGGGCCTGTCACGGTCTCAGTAACCCAGGGAGTTCAGGCAACAGATACAGGTGCTCCGTAACTACCCCCCTCCCCCCGTGCATCTTGCTGGTGCCCCTGGGACAAGAACCGTGAGGCAAGCCAGGCTATCACCCCATTTTATGGAGGGGAGAAACTGAGGCCCAGGGAGACTAACTGCACGTCTACACTCCAAAGGTTAACTCCTACCCCAGCAATGAGTCTCAGGGCAACTGAGTAGGGCTCACATCGCAGGGGAGCAGTGTAGACATGGGAGACCTTCCCCCTGAACCCAAACCCTGTGCTGCTCCTTTTAGCCCCACAGGGCAGATGCACCCTGAACGACTTGCTTTGGGGGAAGGAGGAGAGTGGGGCATTGAACCCGGGTCTACCTCCAGCGCCTCGATTCCTGGACTCTCCTTCTTCTGTATTTCTTACTATCGCTGGGAGCTCGAGTGGGGCTTTTCTCTTCCTGATTGCTCCCACACAGAGCCAGACAGCAGAAAAGGTGGGGCGGGGATGGGCTGGAGACCTTCACGTGGCAAAGGAAGGGCCGTGTGCGCAGCTCTCTGCCAGTCTCCCCAGACCACATTTCAGCAGTGCCGTCAGGGACTGGACTGCGGGGCTCGGACCTGCGCTGGCCTCAGTGGAGTGACACCGATTTCCCGCTGCTGACGCCAAAGGAGCAACAGCTGAGCGGGGCAGTGCCAGCCTCTTCCCGGTGGCAAGAGGGGGCTGAGGTGGGCACACAGAAAATTGAGGGGCCACAGCCACCCTTACATCTCTGCTGCCATCCGAGCGGGGTGGCCGGAGAGCAGCAGCTGCTGACCAGGTGCCCAGCTCCAAAGGAGATGCACAGACGCATGATGGCAATGGGATACCAGCCGCTCTTCCTGCTCTGCAACATTTGGCCTTTGCCCTGGGAGGGCTAAGGAAAATTTGGGGGTCGCTCTAACTTCCTGCACAAGCCCCGCCCCTAGCCCCACCCCTGAGGCTGAGTGACATGCACTGGGGATCTGGCCCCAGATGTTTCAGGGAAACGCAGTGCCAGGCCCTTGGCTTGGACGTTCTGGACAGCTAACCCCAAAGCCTCCAGAACGATATTTTCGGGACTTAAAGCCGACTGCCTTTTTTGCCGTTTCCTAACCAGCAGCCGGCGGAACCATTTCTAACATCCGTGCAACAGTTCTAAGAGCTGCTCTTTGCAAATGTTTCGGGGAGGATGTGGACTGTCCTTTTCTGAAATGTATTTCTTTATTGGGAAAATGGAATGATTACCCCCACACCCCCACGCCGCCACCGGCTGCGGGAATTAACAATGTCCAGCCTCACAGCTGTCAAAGCCCTGATTAATTGGACTCACTCTACTGAAACCTCATCTGTTTGTCTTGTGTCGGTGTGCAAATTAAAAACACAGTGCTATAAATCTTGCACGGCTTTGTGTACCTTTCGGCTTCTCAGCTACCCAGCTCCCGCCCTGCTTTTTGTTTCAAAATGGCCCATGTGGAAAAACGCTTTGGATCGCAGCCCACTTCCAACCTGTCGCTGGCTAGTAACGCACATCGCTGGCTCTGGCTGGGCTTAGGCGACAAGGTGTGAAAGTCCCAGCGCTCAGTTATTAACTAACCATTGAGCAACACAACCACCAGTGCAGTTGCCCCCCAAAATCCTACCGGTCCCCTTTCACCAGGTTCTAGTTAGCCCCCAGAAATGGCCTGAGCTAAATGCTGTATTCCAAGAGTGGGGACAGGGCTTGGGTCTCGCCTCTTTCCATCCTCCGCTTAGCTCAGCAGAGGAGGACGCAGAGAAAAGAAGCTATCGCTGACCCATTTGCAAAGAGGAATCCCTTGGCTCCTGACCGTGCAGTCAGGCACCAGCGAGGAGGGTCTTGTTGCCTTCTAGGGATGAACTTCACAACTGTCTCTCCCCTGTTCTGCCCCTTCTCCCCTTCGATAACTGCAGCTGGCAGCAAGAGACGTTGCTGGAAGTGGTTAGCTGGGGGCCACGGGGTGAGGACACAGGGCAAAACAGAATTTGAGGAGCAAACAGCAGAGGGAAAGACACACACATGCTGACTCAAAGTGCTCTGTGAGTGTCTGGCACTGCAGGGGTCAGATCTGGCCATACCTCACCTCACTCTGCTGGGAAGGAAGGCAGCCTGCAAAAACAGCTCCACCGGTGCACCCCTGCCATGATGACATGTGCGACACAGCCTTTCTCACCAGTGTGTCCCTGGGTGGGTCACGGGCCAGGCCATTTATGGAGACAGAGAACATGAGGCAGGAATTAACATAGCCCCGGACAAAGGACAAGGCATGAGAGTGACGGGAAGGCCTGCTCAGGTCGCCTTCACCAATCCCAGGAAGGTAATGCAGGACCGATTCCGACAGCCGACTCCTGAGTGCTTTGTCCATGCGAGTTCTGAATGCCCCAAGCAATGGAGTTCCCATCGCTGCCCTTGAGAGGCTTCCCAGAGCTTGGATTGCTCCCTAGTAGGACATTTTATTTCATACTCAGCCTGTGTTCCCCTTTGCCCGGCCCCATCCCTTTGCTCCTTCTTGATTCTCTCTTGGCATTCACACCCTTCGGAGGCTTGCTGTCAGTTCCCATATGTCCCCACTCCTGTTTCTTGGCCGTGCTAACCAGCCCTGGGGAGATGTCTTCTGTTTGCAGGTGAAAATAGCTGCAGGTGCAAGTGAGATGAAATCAGGGACTTCCGTGTCTCCAGGGACCAGACCAGCACTCATTAAATAACCAACAGACACAAAAAGACACTGACAGGGATTTGTACCCACAAACCTCCAGGTGCTGAGACAAGGCAATTTGTAAAGCAGCTCCCCATGCCCCACATTTAGCTCTTTTAATCTAGGCCCTTGATAACAGGCTTTGCTGTTCTCTGAATTCCCTCCGGCTGTGGGATCCCCTGAGCTGCATGCAGGAGCTCAGGAAATCTCCCTGGAGCTACAGAGAGACGATTATTGTATCCCTGAGCTCCCTCTGCGGCTGCAGCCCACAGCCATCGAATCCTAGAAGATTAGGGTTGGACGGGACACCAGGAACTCATCTAGTCCAACTCCAACTAAATCATCCCTCCCAGGGCTTTGTAAAGCCGGGCCTTACAAACCTCTAAGGATGGAAATCCCAGCACCTCCCTGGGTAACCCATCCCAGTGCTTCACCAACCTCCTAGGGAAAAAGATTTTCCTAATATCCAACCTCGACCACCCCCACTGCAACTTGAGACCATTGCTCCTAGTTCTGTCCTCTGTTACTATCGAGAGGGGAATAATCACTTCTCTCCATCTGCTGGCAGTTCTCCTACTGATACCGTCCAATACGCCCTTTTGAAAATTGCTTCTTTGAAGCAAGAACACACTGTTGACTCACGTCCAGCTTCTTGTCCACTGTAACACTGTAACCGCCAGGTCCTTTTCTGCAGAACTGCTGCCCGGCCAGTCGGTCCCAGTCTGTAGCAGTGCCTGGGATTCTTCATCCTCAATGCAGGACTCTGCACTCGTCCTTGTTGAACCTCATTCAAGTTCTGTTGACTCCATCCTCTAATTTGTCTAGGTCACTCTGTATCTTATCCCTGTCCTCCAGCGTGTCCACCACTCCCCGCAACTCTGTGAACTTGCTGGAAGTGCAATCCACCCCATCCTCCAGATCATTAATGAAGAGGATGAACAGAACTGGTCCCAGGACCAACCCCTGAGGCACTCCGCTTGCTACCAGCTGCCAACTGGACATTGAGCGGTTGATCTCTACTCACTTGAGCCCAATGACATAACCAGCTTTCTCTTCATCTTATGGTCCATTCATCCAACCCATGCATCTTTAACTTGCTGGCAAGAATACTGTGGGACACCGCTTCAAAGGCTTTGTTAAAGGCAAGATATATCATACCGCTTTCCCCACATCCACTAAGCAGAAGGCAATCAGGCTGGTCAGCCATGATTTATCCTAGATGAATCCAAGCTGACTCTTCCTGATCACCTTCCTCTCCTCCAGGTGCCTCAAAATTAATTCCTTGAGGACCTGCTCCATGGTTTTTCCAGGGACTGAGGTGAGGCTGTCTGGTTGTTAGCTCCCTGGCTCCTTCTTCACTTTTTTGAAGATGGGGCTCTAGATTTACCTTTTCCCAATCAGCTGGGACCTCCTCTGATTATCTCCAGTTTTCAAAGCTAATGACCAATGGCTCCGCAATCACACCAGCCAACTACCTCAGCACCCAACTTGCACATGCCCAGTTTTTCTGCATGGTCCTGAACCTGTTCTGTCACCGCTGAGGACTGCTCACCTTCCCATCTGTGCTGCCCAGCACCGTAGTCTGGGAGCTGACCTTGCCTGTGAAGACAGGTGAAAAAAGCATTGAGTACTTCAGCTTTTTCCACGTCATCTGTCTATAGGTTACCTCCCCCATTCTGTAAGGGGCCCCCACTTTTCCTGACCTCCTTTTTGGTGCTAAGATGCCTAGAGAAACCCTTCTTATTCCCCTAGATGTCTCTTCCTAGCTACAACTGCAGCTGTGCTTTGGCCTTCCTGATTTCACCCCTGCATGCTGGAGCAGGATTTTTATACTCCTCCCTAGTCATCTGTCCAGGCTTCCATTTCTTGTAAGCTTCCCTTTTGTGTTTCAGCTCCCCGAAGATTTCTCTGATAAGCCAAGCTGGGCACCTGCCATATTTGCTGTTCTTTCTTCACAACGCTATGGTTTGTTCCTGTGCCCTCAATGAATACAGCCAGCTCTCCTGGACTCCTTTCCCCTCATATTAGCCTGCCAGGGGATCCGGCCCATCAGTTCTCAGTCACGCTGGCTATTTTTTATTTGTTTGCACGTCAGTGAAAAGTCACATTGCATTTGCTCCCCTTCACTGTGTGGTCTCCAGGTACAATTCTCCTTCCTAGGTCTAGATAGATAGATAGATAGATAGATAGATCCTCCCTGAGTTTGATTTTCTCCCTGTGAGCTTTACATTTACTCCACTCTGTTCTTTCTTTGGTTATTTCTGAACCCTGATCAGGAGGGAGGCACACAGAGTAAAGGAGCAGCGATGCACCTTGGGGACATTTGAAGTACGTCACGATATGGGGGCACCTGCCGCAGTCCAGGGGCAGGACAGCCTCTGCCCTGCAGCATTTGGGCTCTGCCCCACTAGAGGGTGCCGGGGCCTTCGTCTGCTAGGGCACCGCTCGCCCCACGGTTCCCACTGCCCTGGGCTATGTCTACACTTGCACTTTTAAGTCGACTTTAACTAAGTCGACTTAGTGTGTCTACACTTAAAATTAAAGTCGACTTAAAGGGGAACTTACAAAGTCGACCTAGAGCGTCCACACTGGATGCTCTAGGTCGACTTTGTGGGGCTAGGGGGACCTTGGGCAGGTCCACAGTGGCGGGGGGGGCACCCCTTGTGTGCAATGGGGCAAAAGGGTACAGGGACCCTGGCAAGGCAGAGCCCTGTGTGTGATGCTGTCTGGATTTAGGGAAGCACTTATGATATTATTTTCTATGGATATCTCATAAATGCTATAATCCATAGGAACTATGTCATGTTTGGTATCAATAGAAAGGTAGTAATTTGCTGGGAATGATTATATAGTTTATGTCTAGGAATT
>ML685885.1:255563-290608 GCA_007922175.1 Pelusios castaneus | reverse complement strand
GGAAGAAGCAAAGTTCACTGACTCTCCGGCCTCGCCTGCTACCTTCCTGGCCTTACCTCCCTTGCTGTTGAGTGAGCCCAGCCCAGATCACCCAGCCGCCGCGCTGTGCTGAAGGAGTTAGATGTGTTTTTCTGTAGCTGAATAATTTTAATTTTCTAGTCAGTTACCTTTTGCTTTCTTGCTTTCTTCTTTCTTTGGCTCTTAATTGCCTTTTCCAGCTATTAAGGATCCCTTGGCGTTCTCACCCCCTTCTTCTTCATTCTCCTTCTCTCCCTTCCTCCCATCTCTGTGACAGCTCCAATCACAGCATGGGAAACAGCCCCCAGCCTTCCTAAATTCACAGCTGGGGCAGTTGTTCTCCAAGCCCTTTGGAGTAGCCATTGCTCTGTGCGATAAACAGCAGCCGTGCCTTGCTCCAGGGGTGGTTGCCGTTCAGCCACAGGTCTGCCTCGGGCAGCAGAAGAACGTTGTTCAGCATCAGGACAGGGGCATGGACTGCAGTCGAGTTACACCCATTTACACCAGCTCTGAATTTGACCCACTACGTTGGGTCGTGGAATCTGTTCTTTGTCTTAGGGCCAGCTCTGGTTCTGTCTCGTCTCCACTGGACTCCCCATAGTATCCTTCATCCAAGCCCCCTCCTTTAAGTCCTATAGGCCAGTCGATATCCCCGGAGCCATACAACGAGGAGATGACATGCCAGAAGCCACTCAGCTAGTCAGTGACCAACCCAAGAGTCCTGAGCCTGCTCTTTTCTCTACACCCTCCAGAAAACGATGCCACGATGGCGTTCAACCAGCAACTCGGTGTGTCTACGAACAGAAATGAGCCTCTGGAAATTGCTTGTGAGGGCCAGAGAACATCTGCTCCAGAGAGGTCCGAAACCACAGAAACAGACATCCCATGTACTTTTCGCAAGGTACACAGCACCTCTAATCTCCACTGTGCTCAGGGAAATCAGCTGTGTATTTAAGGCTGTATTTCCCAAAGGGTGGACTCCCGGCTGCAGCTGCCAACGGACAGCTGGTCTGGTGGTGAAGATGTTCGCCTGGGGTGCTATGGGATGGGCCGCACTCCCCGTCTTTGCTGTGACTGTGAGCAAATCGCCTAGAGCCAGATTTGACAAGCAACCCGCTGAATTTTCTGCTCTCAGAATAGGAGCGAACGAAGCCAGCAGGAAAGTGCAGCAACACTACGCCCTTGGGAGGGGTCTCATTGCATGCTGGTGTCCCCGGCTGTCTCTATGCAGTCATTGTGGCTTCCGTTCCGCTTAGGGCCCTGTCTTCTTGATCTGGATTTGTACAGCAGCAAGCATGAGGGGGGTCCTGGGCCAGGACTCCTTGGTACTGCTGCATTAGAAATAATCATTCATTGCCATCGGAAGGGGGAATTGGGTCCACACATGCAGCCCTTTCCCAGGCGAGTTGTCCAAGAGCTCCTGTAACCGCTGTTCCCCTGCATTGATCCTTTAGTTGGTCAGTGAATCCAGTCCGCTGCGCCGGGTGAAATCACACTCTGGTGCTCTGGCAGGCACTGGGGCTAAATCTTCTACTATGAGCTGGGATTCTCCCACTCCTGCACATTTGCTCACACAGGTAGTGGAGCCACAAAGTAGGTGGTCTGAGGACAAACACCACTAAATCGATGGGTCTGCCCTTAGCACAGCTAACCCCTGCACCAGCTGCTACACTGCTCTCTGGACTTGCACGAATTCTCCCCAGGCCAGCATAGGCCTGTCTACATGAACCAGGAATCATGCCTCTCACTCCTCGAGCAGACATAGCCTGAATGGAGGCGCTGTCGTTTGGGTTATTTAAAGCTACTTTTAGCCCAGTGCCTGGAGCAACAGCTGAGGCTGAAGGGCCCAGGGTTTTGGTACCTGCTCCATCACAGGCCTGCAGGGTGCACTTGGAGAAGTTGCTTAGCCAGTTTGTGCCTCAGTTTCCCCTCCCCCATTGGTCCCTATTGAAGACTACATTTTCTAACCGAGCTCAAGGCCCTCACATTTGGGCACCAGACTTTAAAAAAAAAGTCCAACACAGGGGGACTGAGGCCTCTGGAAATCCGGCCCCAAGTGGGGCCCTGATATTGCCTTCATGTGGCATCCTAGTAACAATTGATTGTAGGGAACTGCCCTGCCTGGGGGGAGAAGAGTTGCTTTCTATAGGGCCGGAGAGCCACCCACCTAGGAGCCTGGAAACAGATTCAGCTGCATCAATGTTCAAAAGAATCAAAGAAGCCGTGGGATAAATAATCTCTCTTGGAGGGCAGCAGGCCATTGGCTGGATGAGAAACCAATACAAAAGGTACCATGGTGTCTACAGTTAGAATTCTCTGAGAACGCCAATCGCCCTGTCCCTGGGATGCACAATCACTCTCCTCTGCAGCACCAAAGAGTAAAAAACCGAGTCTCTGCACAGGGGGAACCCAGCTTCAAATAAGTGGAGCCTGCAGGTGGGCTCTTTGAGTATCGCTCTGGGAAAGCACGATGCCATGAGTAGGAATTGAGGGGCAATCTGGCTGCTGGGCCTGGCAAGGAGGTGACTGGGTGGTGTTTCTACAGGAGATGTAAGTAGATGGTCTAATCGTCCTTTCTGGTGGTAAGTTCCTTGGTGTTGATGCAGCTGTAATGGGTCCCCAGGACTGGAATAGCAGGGGTGGCTACGGGGCAGGATGGAGGAGCGCTCACAGAGAAGTGTGTGGGAACTTGGGGCTGGAATAAAAGTAGGACAGCTGCTGCCCAGGGTGCAGTAACAATGGCCTGCATAGGAATACTTAAATGGCGGCACAAGGGAGCCCCAAGGGCTCCCGGAGAAGAGACCTGCAGACAGGGGAACCTCCGGGGATCCCCAGTCTGTGGAGCGTTGGCAGCTGTCTTCCCTGGCACTTCTCAGCGGGGAGAAGGATGCCCTTCAGTCGACTTAATGAAAGCCCGGTGTGGACAGGGAGTAATTTAGGTCGACTTAAGCATTCTTAAGTCGACCTAAATTGCTAGTGTAGACACAGCCTATGTGCCTCAATACAGCAAGTAAGCTCTTCAGGGCCGAGACGATCTCTTAGGCCGTGTCTCTACAGGACCCAGCACAGTGGGGCAGATTTTGTTCTCAGTTCCCCCAGCGTAAATCTGGATTCACCCAAATGGAGCCCATGGAATTATTTTGGTTTTACACCAGTCTCCTGAGAGATCAGAATCCAGCCAAGAGAGCACCGGCTGAGCCCAGACTCCATCCCTATCCCTGTCTCAATGCACAAATCCTCATTATGCAGCGTCTATTTCTCCTAAAATCACTGGCTGTTGAGCCATCAGCAAATCAAGCGCAGGTGGCTTTAGCTATGTCTGCCACTTTATTCCCAGCCAAGCCCCTGGCAGCAATATGCACGCAGCACACCAGGCGGATTCAGACTCAGTATTGAGGCAATTCTTATTTCAAGCCTGAAACCAGAGCTGCAGGCCGCCCAGAGTGGAGTCTTTGTGCAGTGCCAAGAAGCTCCAGCCTCCTTCGGCCTTCTGTTTGCACAGCAAGTGCCAGCTCTTAGGGTCTCTGACGGATCTTTTCTCTCTCTGCTAATCACCATCAGAGCAGGATGTTTCCCACAGCAGGTATAAAACATGGTTGGAGCTGGGCTCATCAAACGGGGGGGAACTGACGAACCAAGCGGGTGCAGAAGAATTGTGTGTGTCTGATCATTTCTGGGCCGCTGTGTTTGTGTAATTGTATGTGTGAGATAGACGGGAGGGAATGGTAGATACTGTCTGAGAGACAGGATTTTGGGGAGCCTACATCTGCCGTGGCTGTGCGTTTAAGAGGCAAAGATGGATGGGTTGGGTGTATGACTGGGTAATAGAGGCTGGGTGTGAGACTGTGTTTATGTGAGAGGTGGTGGTGTGTGTAAAATGGTGTGTGCGGTACCGTGTGCTTTTGGGTGTGCACTTGTGTGCCACTGTTTACAGGTCTGGGAGAGCATGTTTGTTCACAGACGTGTGCATGTGAGAGATTCGTGGATTCCAGGCCAGAAGGGACCTTTGGGATCATCTAGTCTGTCCTACTGTAGAACACAGCTCAGAGAACTGTCCTTCAGTAGGTCCTGGGGCAAATCTCTTAGAAACACACCCAATCTTGATTTTCAAATGGTCAGTGATGGAGAATCTCTTGGTAAATTGTTCCAGCAGTTAATTACTCTCTTGTAAAAACATGTGCCTTATATCAGTTTTGAATGTGTCTAGCTTCGATGTCCAGCCATTGGATCATGTAAGACCTTTACCTGCTAGATGGAAGAGCCCATTATTAAAGGTTTGTTCTCTATAGGCTGTAACCAAGTCACCCCTTAGCCTTTTTGTTAAGCTAAATAGATTGAACTCCTTGTATCTACCACTGGAAGCAGGTTTTCTACTCCTTTAATCACGCTCATGGCTCTTCTCCCCACCTTCTCAATTTCTCAACATCCGACTTGGAGACAGAACTGCATGCTGGATCCCAGCAGTGCCAGAAGAGTAAATGACCTCTCCCCTCCTGTCCAGGTACCCATTTTTGCAAAACTGCACATGTGCGGGGGGTAAACAATATACAAGCACAGTAGGCGTGTCACAACATAGCTGTGTGACGGCGTGGGCGTGTGAATGGGAGTGCCAGACCGCTTTTGCGTACCGTTTTTGGGTAGTGTGAATTGTCTCAGTGAAGGGCTGGCCTTAGCAACAAGACTCATCTAAAATTAGCTCCATGGGGCCCTACCTCATATGCTTGCAACAAGGCGAAAGCATAAAAATCGTGAAGTTACGCGGGGCTGTCTCGTCTCCTGTGCGAGCGCCCGCCTGTTCTCTAAAAACTGCCCATAGGGCCATGAGCGCCAGGCCGCTGGCCTCATTTCCAAACCTCTTTAAAAAAAGAAACAGCGACTGGAGAGCTTGGCCCGCTACAGGAGAAGCATCTCATCCTAGAGGTGAGCGTTTCTGACACTCGTGTCTGAGCCTTGTTAAGCAGCGGGTGCCTGAGCTCTTCCGGCAGTGGGAAAACCGGCTTACAGCAACTCCCACTGAGCGCTGAATATGAAGCACCTCCTTCTCTAAGCCCGTTTGGGGGCCAGGAAGAGGATCTATTATTGATTTGTCTGTGATTTTATAGGCTGGCCTCCTTCCCCAACCCAGAGAGGTAATTGCACAAACAAACCAGAGCTAAGTAAGAGCTGCAGCTAGAGAGACTTATCAATAAATAACATCGTCAGCTGAAGTTTTAAAATGGCCCCAGGCTCCCAGGGCTGGCGGATGAATTATACAGCACTGCGAGGGAGAGGTAAAGGGCAGGGTTATGTGGCTGGGCAGAGGAACCCGGGGCATGGATGGGGCTTTTTGATCTTCTCCTTCAATTCCTCTGTCCTTTCTAGGCATGGTGGGAGGCCCAGGACCCCTGGGGAAGACAGAGCTGGCTAGGAAGATATGCAGAGAATAGCAAACTTTGACAAAAGCCTCATTGCTGGAGCTGAGGCGTAATTGGGGTGGAAGAAGAGCAGCTGAAACCTGCCTGCAGGGAAGCAACCAATGTGGTCTCTGGACTGTGTGTCATAGACACTACACTGCCAATATAGGACACCCAGTCAGTCACACTGTACGGAGGCTGCTTTCTCCCTTAGAAGGGCTCTCCCTAAGCAAGCACCCATTACTGCAGTGTCTGAGCACCTGGCAATCTCTAATGCATTTCTCCTCTCAGTGCCCCTGTGAGGCAGGGTAACGGCTATTACCCCCATTGTACAGGTGGGGAAGCTGAGGCACAGAGCCACTGATGCCCCAATTCTCAAAGATATCGAGGCACCTCATCATGAATTGAACTAATGTCTTTCAATTGCCAGGCTGACGTTCGTCCCCTGTTAAATTCAGGCCTACTCAGAGGTCAGCAAACCTTGGATCCCATAGGCGGTTTAGCAGAACCTGAGCCCAATTCCTCACTGCCCTTTGGGGCCATTTTATTATCCCCCTTTGGTACCAATGTAAGTAACTTCCCCGGCTGAAAGAAAACGAGGCCTCACTGCCTTGTCTTCTCTCCCTGAGATGGGCCAGCCCCTAAGGCCTCCCCTTTCCTTCTGTGCGTGTCTTAGCCAGGTAGCCTCACTGGAGAGCACAGGTGTGGGGAATAGCATGGAAGAATTAGATCCACCTGGATGGGACTCAGCGGCCCGGTATCCTGACAGGAATAGCTCCTCAGCGCCGATTCCATTGTCACCACAGGGTCCCGGCCCTCAATAGCAGGGATGCTGAGGTCTCTGCATCACCTCGCCTGCCTGGAGGGCCAAGAGAGGAGCCTGTTTATCCCTTGGCCTCTCTGCTGGGACAGCCAGCGCAGGGTCATTGAAAGCCCGCAGGGATGGTTTTCAAGATGCTGACACTTGTCTGTTAGGAGCCACGCTGAGAACCCAGCAACTCATTTCATGTAAGCCACCACCAGCTAACAGCTTTCAGTCCCTGCTGGATTCGTAGCTGGTAAGAATGGGTGGCCGGTTGTGCCTTGTGCTCAGCATGAATGGATGACCCAGGCTGTGAGAAATTGGCACCCCAGAGGTCTGAGGACAAGTTAAACCCAAGTAATTCTTGGCTTTTCCAGAGCACCTTCGCTCTATCAATTAATTCAGCTTCACCCCACCCCTGTGAGATAACATCAGTGTCTCTATTTCTTGGAGGGGGAAACTGAGGGACCATGACTTGCCCAAGGCCCCCCAGTCAGTCTGCCATAGAGCTGGGAACAAAACCCAGAAATCTGCCTCTGAGTTTGCCTTGACCACTAGCCAGCACTCCTTCCTGCGCTCTAGCAAATCCTAGGAGAGAATGCCTCCCCTTTAAATGGGGTCTGGCAGCTGGAACGCCTTCCAAGTGCTTGAGAAAAGTAAAATACTTCCCCTGTGAGTCGGCTGCAGGTGCCGCTGGGGTGAAACAAAGCAGCTGTTTAACAGCCCCCAGCACTGCCGTCCCACAGTTTAGGGCCTAAAGAATCCCAGAATCTAGTCTACAAGGAGCTGACATAACCCACATGCTGGCATTGAACAGAGGGGAAGGCACAAAGTTCTTGTCTGGGGGACTCTCCCTGCAGACTTGCCAGAGTCAGGCCCAGGCGTGGTTACTCTGCTGGGTGGGACTGGAGTAAACCCGAAATTGGCTGTGGCACACACTGGGCGTGTTCGTTAGCTGTTTGATATCCAGTGTGGGCAGGCAACCTGGCTGGAGAATCCAGAGTCACCTGGAGAGTAGAAGCAATGGGAAGGTGAGGGTCATTTACAGATGTGGGGGCTGGAGCCAGACTGGAAAGGATGCAGAACTCAGTGGAGCAGCACAAGCACTGGTCGGGATGGTTCTGCTGTGGGGACTGCATTCCCTGGACTTGGCCGCTTGGTTGGATTCAGACTGCAGCCTCCCGCCCCCCAGGGAAGGAGAGAGCTAGGATTGCTGCAGGCTGGCATTGCAGATGTGCAAAGGGAATTTGAAGAGGAGAAACTGGGACATTGTCCCAGCTTCAAGGTGCTGACCTTCCCTCTAGATTTGGACACCATTCCATAGAGACCGAGCAGGGTAAGGCCTTCCAAAAAGGGCCCTCGCAGAGACTATGTGCGGGCACACCTGCGGGATTACATTTTGCACCTACAACTTGAGACTAAGAGGTATTTTAATTTGGCTCGCACCCCTCAACTCCCTGAAAGTGCCGTCTTTAACAGAGGGGCGACTGACGCCGGCCCCAGCAGTGTCCAGGGCTGTAAGCAAGCCGTCACGCTTTCCTAGCGAGATTTGGTGAATTTAGTGAGGAGATTTTGTGTCCCTCTCCTTTGGTCAGAGATGGAGCTCTGCATCAAAGAGATACACATCTTGGTCCTGAAAAGTCTCTGCTTGGATCCGTCTCGCAGCGGAGGTGCAGGAAGGGGAAAGAGATACTGTACGTGAGGTCAGCTTATTGTCTTCCCTAAACCTGGTAGCTAGCAGCTGGCAGAGGACCCCACCCTGCATTTAGAACTTTGCCTGGTCTGATCTGGTCCGGGTGCTGATGAGGGTCGGGCCATGCAGTCCTTTCCCTGCCCTGTGGTAGGGTTGATTCTTAAACCATCGTGGTCAATGGCTGTCTAGCGTCAGCCATGGGTCTCCATTGAATCCGTCGCACATGGTGGCGTTTTCCATTGCCGGGGCCCTTTTAGAGAGTGTGCACGTTGAGCACGTCAGTAACTGAGGAGCTCCCTGGCCTGGCTGAAGCTCAGAATGCATCAGGCCTTCCAGCAAACCCGGGGGTCTCTGTGATGTGTGTCTACCAGCAGAGGAGGCTCTAAACCTTAGTATGGTATTAAACTGGCCAAGGCATACAACTGCCCGCTGCTGGGTGGATCAGAATGGCTCCCCTGTGTGTCATAGCCCCGCGCTTCTAATAGTCAATGGTGATTCTCCAGCTCAAGTGGTGGGCCTGTGGCTTTTGCAGCAGGAAAACCAAGCTCTGTCCCCCACAGTGATCTGGGTAACAGGACAAAGGTGACACAAGTGGCTGTCTGGGGGTGCTTAGCCCCCGCACGTCCCCTTGACATCAGCTGTGGCTATGAAGGCTCAGCACCTCCAGAAATCAGCCCTGACATGTCTGGGTCTTCAGGGAGAGAGACAGACAGACAATGTACACTGGAACAAGACTCAATATTCCTAAGGAAAACCGGTGTCTTTGGCTGTAGGGTTGTTTCGGTATGTATGTGCCGGCCATGGATACTGGAAGACAGAAATGACCAGGATGGCCCAGCCGTGAGGTCCATCTGGCCCCAGACCCTGTATCTGACAATGACCCGCACAAGCGGGTTTGGAAGTAGGTGTAAGAGCCCTGCGGGGGCAGATATGGGACAAGCTGCATCTCCCATAAATCTCATCCTAGTCTCCAATGTTCAGAGCCTGGAGAAGCAGGAGGTTTTATATCCCTTTCATACTCAGTTAGTCTTGGCTATTAAACCCTGAATATTCTTGATTGCCATAAAATGCTCTATTTTTCTTGGACTTTGGCTAATCTTGGCCTCAGTTACTTCCTGTGGCAGTGAGTTTCCTGGTCTAATAAGAGTTGGTGTGAAAAAAATTCCCTTTGATCGGTTTTGAATTTTCCACCTTTTTAATTTCAGTGACCGTCATCTTATGCTCTGAGACACTGAGAGCAGGAATTACTGATTTCCCTCCTCCAGACCAATTATTGTGTTATAAAGACACTCATCAAGTCCCTTCTTCTTCTTCTTTTCTCTAAGGTAACGTTTCCAGTCCAAGTCTTTTCAATCTTTCTCCATAGGAGAGTTTTCTCGGGCCTTGGAGCATTCTTCTCACCCTTCTCTGAACCCCCTTGAATTCTGCAATTTCCTTTTGGCAGTGGGGTGAACAAAGCCAGCGTCGAAATCCAGATGAGGCCACACCACTGATTTATATGAGAGATATTAAAATATTTCTGGCATTATTCTCTATCCCATTTCTAATGCATCTTACCGTCTTGTTTGCTGTCCTGACTGCCCCAGCATATTGAGCAGAGAGATTTACTGCTCTGTCTGCAGCTCCTTAGCCAGGCTGCCTGTTCACCTTCGCTTGTTCACATCCCTCTGAAGCTTCTTGCTGGATTTCACTGACCTAAATAATCTTGTGTCTTCTGCAACTTTTGCTACCTCTCTGTCCGTGCCCCCTTCGAGCCTGCTGATAAGATACGTTAGATAACGCAGAAGGCCCAGCTGCTATGATGAAAAAGGCCCATTTAATTGTAGTCTTTACACTCTTACACCGAGACAGTTTTGACCAATAACACCACTTTGCCTCTTGCCCCCTGAATACTTTGTCTCTTTAGCAACCTCTTGCACAGGACCTTGTAAAAAGCTTTTTCAGAAACCAGGATAAATGGTGAGTATCTGGCGTATGCTGGGGACTTTATCATTTTGACCCTGTGCTGTCTGATGCTCTGATTTATTTCGCTGGCTCAGTTTGATAAACACAAAGGTTGGGGCATTATTACCAAGGGAACCCTGCAATTTCATGAGCAGAGCACACCGTGACCGACAGCGAACATGCAAATCATCAGCCTGATTGATAGATGAGTCGCCTGTTGCACTTCCACGCGGTCCTCACCATGCACATTCCCTCTTCCTTTGAAAACCGCAGCTGCAAGTCAAAAGCATGATGTGGAATGGGAGATCAAGGGATGTGCGGTGATGGCGAGGGAAGACCTTTTCCTCAAAAGGATTCCTCCAAGTAGAGTGATCACCCACCCTGAATTGGATGGGACCACCCCAAAATGCAGAGTTCAAGTCCAAGTCCTGGACTGAGCAACTCCAAGAACAGCATTTGTCCTGGATTCCCTGTGACTCCGCATCTGTCCAAGGCTGAGGGGTGGTGCCAGCCTCTTCCCAGTGGTGTCTGTCCCCTACCCCAGAGACCCCTGCCGCTCCACTTCCCCCCAAGGCCTTGGCCAGGCGGGAGCTGGAGCTGGGTCATGGTGTGAGCTGCCCGTGGAGCTGGGTTACTGCAGGGAACCTTGGATCCACCACATCTCCTGGGTGGGGGACCTGGGTGCAGGGACATGCGGTGAGTATCCTGGACCTGCGCCCAGGGGACCTCATGGGGAAGAGCAGGCATGGGGTGGGGGGTCACTGGGGGTCGCAGAACAGCCTGCCCTGAACCCCAGGAGTTATCTCTATGTAGAGCCGACGGCAGGGAAGGGAAAGGAAAGGGGACCTGCCCCCACCCCCGGCAGTGTCCCCTCTCCTGGGCTGGCGGAAAAGTTCTCAGTTCTCTTTTCCACCAAATCCTGGCTCCCCCTCAAGAACGCCCCCTCTCCTGTCATTCCCAGGAACGGGTCCGAAGTGAGTGGCTTCTTGGCGTTCGTTAGCTTGTTGATTCACAGCTGCCTGATCTCCAGCATCTGAGTTCATCCCTGCCAACGCCAGGCGGCGTTTGACAGCAGGTGCGTGGGCACCTCAGCTGGGGCTGATTCGCCGGGGCAGCGATGGCTGCAGCTGATGGATGGCTGCCGTCTCTTTTCTCCCAGTGTCTCTGCGCAGCTGGGACCGGCTGGCGCCTCTAGCTAAATGCAGCCCACCCAGGACAGCTCAATGGGCCATCCAGAGCCCTTCCCCAGGCTCCCACGTCCCACTGATGACCCTGACACGTGTACAGGGCTCAGGATCGCCCGGGTGCCCCACCTGCTGCCACGACGTTACTTGTTCTCGGTGCAGCGACACAGCAGCCAATCTAGGCTCAAATCTCTGCACAGCCGTAGGCCCAGCTAAGAGCGAGTGGCCGTGTCTCAGGCTGGTGGCTGGCCCAGAGACTGTCCCAGCTTGCTGGTTGCTCTCACTAGCACTTATTCCTATAGCTCAGGTGCTGGGATCTTGTGGGCTGAAAGCACGGGGAGGGATCTCGTTTGAGGACTGGCACGGATAGGTGATGCTGCCAGCAGGTGTGGATTACGCACTTGCCCTGCCCAGGGCAGCTGGTTGCCCCACTCAGGCCCCTGTATGAGTCACCTCTTCTGATGTAGTACCCAGAGCAAGGGGGGGTGATTATCAGCAGCCGGGGGAGCTCTGCCGGAGCTAACAGACACGTTTTCACCGGCTGAGGAGGTGTATGTCAGGAGCAGGGGCTGAGTGGGCCTGGGTTACATACGCACGGCAGAGTGACCGCATGTCTGTGTGCCAGTGTGGGTGGCTGAAAGAGGCCTGGCAAACCAATGCAGACACAAGCATTCCTGCTATGATTACAGTGCGTGGTGCTCGGGAAGTGTCTGTGAAGTGCCCCCCGGTCTCTGTGCACTGCGTAGGCTTTGGGTCCTCGGCTGAGTTGTCCCTCAGTAGGGCCCGTGGTGGGTTCAGTGACGTGGAGATCTGCTTCACGGGGAGCTGAATTGAGACCTGACAGACTCATCACACTTGGGCCATCAAACTGCTCGTGGCTGGGGCTGACTCTCCGTGAGTGTTAGCCTCGGATCCGAGCACCTGCCCATATAGGGTGACTTGGATCCACTCCAAGCCCAAACATTGTAACACAGCCCTTCTCAGCTGCTACGTTGGCCCGTCTATCTGTCTGTCTGCTGCATTGTAGTGCCCTGGCGAGTTTGGGGACCAGGAGCAATAGAAAGCACCACTGAGATCAACTTGGCAAGATGCCGGCCAGCCCAGTGGAGGAGAGGGCCCCTTTCAGCTCAGCTGTGAGATGCTGCTCACCGGACCTGCCGGTAACAGCTTGCTTCTCACCTGTGGCCAGGCCTGGGGCGGGTTCTGCTCCCCCCTTTGTCAGGCCCTCGGAGTGCTGCACAGTGGCAGGAAAGGTGCCTGGGGACAGGCGAGTTCCCAGCGCTGTGGCTGCCAAACGGGAAGAAGGCTGATGTGTGCCAAGGCCCAGCTGGATTCTGGGTCCAGTGCCACTAAAGACACGTCCAGCTGAAGCAAGGAATTCAAATGTCTCCGATTCTCGTCGCTCCCCTGCGGGGAACAGGGCTCCTCCAACCCACCAAGACATCTCCAGGCCAGGCCCGAAGGCTTCACTCCACATTGGCATCCATTCGTTCCTCCTTGTCAACTCGCGGGTCTGCTCCAGTCAGAGGCTAGCTGCGTTCCCTGCCAGAGAAGAGCGAGATTTGCTGCTGATAGCTTGGTGGTTGCTGGCCCCAGAACCCGTCTGTAGCCCCTATATCTTTATTCCAATAGTTCTGTTGACGCCAATTTAGTCCACCTCTCACCCAAGCCAGGACTGCACCCTGAGATCTCTGCTCCAGACTTTGGTCCAGCCAGGTTTAACGTGTCCCAGGAGATGCGGGTTCCCACCTCTTCCCTTGAGTGGCAGTTCCATCTCATTGCCAGAACATTTCCTCAATATTCAGCCTACTTTCTCTTTGCTGAATTTTCTCCCCCTGCTGCCAGTTCCACCCCTCAGCTCTCCTGCCCTGCTGCTTACACCCTCCAGGAACTAGCAGGCTGTTATTTATGACCTTTTCAGCCACATTCACGTTAGAGCTTTGCCAAACAATTTATGTGATTTACTCTCTCCTCCCAATCTATCTCCCCAGCCCCTTAATCACAGCTTGTTTTCTGAACTGCTTCCCAGTGCACAATATCTTTCTGATATTTAGGTGCCCACAATGAGTGCAGGATCCCAGACGCAGGCTCTCGGGCATGTAAGAGAGATGGGAGAACTCAGAGGCTTCCAATGCTACAAGCGTATTAATGCTCCAGGCGTCCGTCAGCTGGCCAGGGAGAGATGTTCACTGTCTTTTGAGCTCTTCATCTACCGCTTGAGGGCAGGTCTCGTATAAGTGAGTTTGGAGACCCTCAGCCATAACAGACTCATGGACTCTAAGACCAGAAGGGACCAATATGATCATCTAGTCTGACCTCCTGCACAATGCAGGCCAGAAAACTTCATCCATCCACTCCTGCAATAAACCTCTCACCAATGACTGAGTTATTAAAGCCCACAAATCATGGCTTAAAGACTTTAAGGTACAGAGAATCCACTAGCAACTGAGTCATGCCCCAAGTTAGAGAGGAAAGTGGAAACCCCCCAGAGCCCTAGCCAATCTGCCCTGGGGGAAAATTCCTTCCTGACCCCAATATGGTGATCAGTTAAACCATGAGCAGGTGGGCAAGTCTCATCAGACAGACACCCAAGAAAGAATTCTCTGTAATAACTCAGAGCCCACCCCACCAAACGCCCCATCACGGGCCACTGGCATACCCACCACAATTAGTCAATGATCGGTCAATTGCCCAACCAGGCGGTCCCATCATACCATCCCCTCCATAAATTTATCAAGCTCAGTTTTGAAGCCAGCTAGGTTTTTTGCCTCCACAGCTCCCCTTGGAAGGCTATTCCAGAACTTTAGACACAGGTCACTAACCATCACAGGAGTAATTTTAAGCCTGATCTTCCTGATGGCCAGTTTATATCATAGTATCATAGAATAATAGGGATGGAAAGGACCTCACAAGGTCATCTAGTCCAACCCCCTGCCAAAAAGCAGGACCACTCCCACTAAATTACCCCAGCCAGGGTTTTGTCTAACCGACCCTTAAAAATCTCCAAAGATGGAGATTCTATCACCTCCCTGGGTATCCATTAGCTCTTGGTTCCACATTGGCACTGAATTCAAATAACCCCTCTCCCTCCCTGGTATTTATCCCTCTGATGTGTTTATAGAGAGCAATCCTATCTCCCTTTTGGTTAGGCTAAACAAGCCAAGATCTTTGATTCTCCTTTCACAAGGCAGGTTTTCCATTCCGCGGACCTTCCTTGTAGCCCTTTTCTGCACCTGTTCCAGTTTGCATTTATCTTCCTTAAACACGGGGGACCAGAACTGCACGCAATATTCCAAATGTTGTCTCACCAATGTCTTGTAGAACGGTACTACACCTTCCTATCTGTACTCGAAATAACTCGTCTGATGCACCCTAGGACTGCATTAGCTTTTCCTATGGCCACATCGCACTGACGGCTCATAGTCATCCTGCAATCAACCGGTACTTCCAGCTCCTTTTCCTCCTCTGTCCCTTCCAACCGATGCACCCCCAATTTACAGGAAAATTCTTATTTAGTCCCTAAATTTGATTCCTAATCTGTGCTCAGTGTGGGAAGTAAAGCCCACAGGAATTTAGGAGCTGCAGCAGGGCAGGCTGAGTGGCAAAGTACGCCGCAGGGGAGCAAAGAATACAGTTGACTGAATTAAGAATGGACAAGAGTCCCCCTTTGTGAAGTTACTGCTTATCCTGTAGCCATGTCTGGCTTCCTCCCTCTCTTCCATTCAGCTTGTAACTTGCCCCATTGCAGTAACAAAGCACCTTTCACCATGTGACCATCATCCGCCCCCCTGTGTTTGTTCACAGCAAAGGTCAAACCTGCGTCACCCACCCTTTCGGCTCCCAGAGAGTCACTGTTGAATGGTGGCAGTGAGGCCCAATGGCACAGAGCTGAGCGATTCCTTTTCTTCCCTGGAGGGGGCAGCAGTTCCCATCTGCTATTCTCATCTGCAATGGGCTTAAATTACAACCAGGGAGGTTTAGGTTGGACGTTAGGGAAAAATCTCTGTCTGTCAGGGTGATTAACCACGGGAATAAGTTGCCCGGGCAGGGTGTGGAGTCTCCATCATTGGAGGTGTTTAAGAGCAGGTCAGACAAACACCTGTCAGGGATGGGTTAATGGGGGTACTTGGTCCTGCCATGAGTGCAGAGGTGGACTCGATGACCTCTCCTGGTCCCTTCCAGTTTCTATGATTAAATTTAAAAAAATTATTGGCTCATTGCAGCTATTTAAAAATGCTCCTCTGCCCTCTTCCTTCTTTAGCATGCCATCCCTAAAACCCCTTGCTTTCAGGAGCTGTCATCAGCTGTCCCTACTGGAGCTGGTTCGGATCTCATTCACACTCCTGGACACAGGGAGTAGCTCCCTGACTGTGACAGAGCTCCTGTTTGGTCACCTTGCAGGAAGCTTTTCCCGCAGGATCGACAGCTGCACTGGAAAATGCACTGAGCTGCATGCCCCTGAAAAGCACACGCCAACGTTCTCGCACACGGTAACGTCACCCGGACGCAAATTTGCAAAGAGCACTACGTGCAAGGACCAATCAGGGCAGAAGAGCCAGCCCATTGCTTTCGTAAAGCTGCAGATTACTAAGCATTTCCGGCAGCTCCTGCCAATTCTGCCCATCTACGGTCACTTGATGTTAGTGTAACCCATATGCCTGAAAAGGCTATCTCTGAGAGACCTGCTGAGGGTGGGTTACTGTTGTTGGGCAGATTAGCGACCCACAACTGGAAACTTCCAGAAGCAGGGAGTGGTAGCAATTTGAGCATGCTCCACAGTGTACCCGGCTGGTGATGTTGTCAGTCAGATGACTGGAGAGCAGCAGCCTGAGCAGACAGCAGGCAGGAGCTGCCTTGAGGGGAGACCATGTGCTCAGTGTTCTGGAGAGGAGCTGAGCCAGGAGTGAACAAGATGTTTTCTCCATGTAAAGGAGTCATTTGCGACAGACCTTGCAGACATGCATATGGGACTGAGGGCTGGTTGCAGAGGAGAAGAGAAAGCCTGCATGGAATGCTACAGAGGATCCCAGCAAAGAAAGAAGAGGACAGCTATTTCTTGCCACTCAAGCTTCCACACTGGAACAGAGACTGTAGCTGGGAGTTGGGTGACCTCCACACAGACTTTGGGACTCTTGGGGATCTTTCATGCAAGGGATTGTTCTTTGTTAATTGTAGTTTGTTTTCTTAGGATAAGGTTCATTTAGTTAGTAGTTAATAAAGTTCATTGTTATGTTTGTTTTTAGTAGTATTTTAATGTGTGAGTGTAGCTCCGAGCAAGCTTCACCGTGAGTCCTGTACAGACTGGATCCTGGGTCTCCAGCTGCTTTCCCCATAGGGGTTGGGATTGATTTCTGTGGGGCACTGGAGAAGGGCAATTAAATGAATTTAGCCCACCCGAAGGTTATATTAGCTCCCAGACAAGAGCCGTTTATTCGATAGCTGGAAGGAGTGGGCATAGCAGTTTGGGGGCCGGGTTAAGGACAACTAACTATTCATGACTGCCTGTGAAATGCCTCAGTCAGGTAAATACCACCATTTCCAGCTGTAATAGACTAACTCCTGCCAGGATCCCCTCATGGACGGTAGCATCTCTTCCACAGATCGTGTCAAAGAGGCGCAGCCTAGTTTGCCCATTTTCCTCTCATCGCTTGGACTAAAAACTTGGCTGCAGCTGAAGGTGACTGTTCACATGGCCGTTGTCTGGGGAGTTTCATGCAAGCTGCCCCAAAGGAGAGCAAACCCCTCACGCTTCTCAGGAGAGTGAATGATAAAGGAGATCACATCTCAGCCCTGAAGTCTCAGTTTGAGAGCATGGACAAGGAGGGCCTCTGCAGCAGGGAGATGCAAGAATCTGGTGGCTGCAGTAGCAGCAGTAGCAGCAGAAGAGATGGGGAAGGGTTGATGATAGACCAGAGCAAATGGGGGCATTCCTTTGTCTAGGGGATAAGAAGCCAGACGAGCTAAGGAACCTGGTCTGAGACCCGGAAAATGGAGTGGCTTGGAGGCGTTTTCCAAAGTGCCTTGCAATGGCTTCCATCGATATTTAGGCTCCTTGGTTTGCCTTCCCCATTTTTAAAAAGGGACCGTGGCTCCTAAATCACTTAGGGCCAGATTCTTAAAGTTATTTAGGCTCCTGAGGAGGCAGATCGATACCTCTATGGACTTTTTCTGAAATGCCTAGCTCCCATTGAAATCACCTACTTAGGTGCCTCTGAAAATCCCATGAGGCACCTCTTTGTATTTTTAAATACCTAATTACCTTGGAAAATCTGGCTGCTGTACCTAAGGCCAGGTCAGACTGTTCCACTGAGCGTGGCAGGATATTCAGAGGAGGGAGGATGTTATGCATAGTTCATTGTTTTGTTTCAATTTGGTTTTCTCTCTTTTTAATAACTCTTGGTTTGGTTTTTAACATGATGCTGCCCGTTTGTGGGACTGTCATTTGGGTGATTTCCCACAGGTGCTCTGGGACCATGACCCAGAGGTGGAAATTCATAGATCCCAGGGCCAGAAGAGACCATTGTGATCATCTAATCTGACCTCCTGTATGACAGAAGACAGAGAATTGCATTAAAATAATTCCTAGAGCCAATCTTTTAGGAAAACCTCCAGCCTTGATTTAAAAATTGCCATGAATCCACCACGACCTTTGATATATTGTTTTTAATATTTAATTCCTCTCCGTGATTAAAAAAATTTGCACCATATTTCCAGTCTGAATTTGTCTAGCTTCAGCTTCCAGCAGTTGCATTATGTTAGATTTTTATCTGCTAGACTGAAGAGCCCCTTGTTAAATATTTGTAGATACTTCCAAACTGTGGCCCTTATATTTAGAGGGAGGCACAAAATGCAGCCTTAAGCCAGAGGGGAAAGACTTTGCAGCCTGAGGGACAGAGGAGAGGCTGCAGGTGAGGCTACACAGGCCAGGGCAGCAGTTTGATTGAGCATCTGTAAAGACACACTCAATCGAACTCAATTAGCCGGAGGCCGATCGGCTAAGACCTGCCCAGGAAGAAGCGTAGCGCTGATTTGACGGGAAGGCGTTTCCCATCGAATCAGTGGTGTGGGAACCCTGTGGTAAGTAGGCGGTAGGCAATTGGAGGGAGAGACACAAGGTATTTTGAGAACTTTGCGTATCTCCCTTTGATTGCTGCCAAAATTGCGCTGCGGTATAGACGAGGGCTGAAAGAGGACCTTCCTACGTCAGTGTCTGAAACGGTGGGAAGTGAAAGAGAGCAATCAGGCTGATCAGAAATCGACAAGGAAAAAACTGCCCCTTACTAAGGCAGGCCAGGAAAAATTTTTCCTGTCCTGTGAGATTTTTTGAGATTTCAAAAATATTTCCTGTCCGAAATCAGGACGAGACATCGAAATCTCAAACATTTTCACAAAGCAAAAAAATCTGAAAAATATTTCAGCGTCAGTCAATCAAAACATTTCATGTTGATAAATTTTGGGGGTTTTTTTTCAATCTTTTTCTCTTTAACCTCTTTTGGTATAAATTAAGTTAAATTTTGAAGTGAAAAGTTGTTTTGAACCCCCGAAAACCAAAACATTTTCAATGAGAAAATTTCAAAACTGGATGTTTCTGAAATTATGACGAATTAAGCTTTTAGGTCTTCCCAAGATCAACAAGTCGTCTGTAGAACTATTGGAAATTTTCTGATGGAACATATTTTTCATCAGGAAATGATGATTTGATGGAATCAAAACCTTCAGTGGGAACACACTGATTCTGTGAAAACTTTTAATGAGTCAAGGTCAGGGAGGTAATATCTTCAAAGGACCAACTTCTGCTGGTGACAGAAACAAGTTTACATGGAGCTCTTCTTCAGAAGTATGTTCAGTAAAAAGTTATTACCTCTCCCACCTTGTCTCTGTACTTATCCACTGTATGCAAACTTTTAATGTAAGCCAGGCAGGCTGGCTGGCCAGAATTGAATGCCTGCCTGTCTTTTTCTCAAATAATCAACATTTTTCATGGGAGGTAAATTCTGTTTTCTGGCCAGCTGTAATTTCACAACATCCCACACCTTTGGCAATGCCAGAACGAACTCCAGGCCTGTCTGGTTTCCCAAACTGGTGCAAATATAGCAGCTGAGAAAGACAAGAATTGATTTTCCCAGGACATTTGACTTGCATATTTGAGGAACTTGTCAAGCATGATTTTGATATCAACTGTATCAATCATTGTTCAAAGTGTTTCATTTGCAGTAAAGATGGGCTCCGATTCAGATGAAAACTTGTGTAAGGATTGGATCTGGAATTAGATGAGAGCCTGGATTTCATCAGCGAGGCCCATCTTATCTGCCTGGACATCTGAAAAGCAACTCAACCTGACATCAATTTGAAACTAAACCCATATTTCTAGAGCTGGTTGGGAATATTTTTCCCCTGATAAAAATGTCATTCATCATTCCCACCCTCCTTCATTTTCATCAACATTTTCCTTCAAAATGTTTCCAGTTTTCAGCAGAAAACTACATATGATTCAGTTTCTGGCAACTGAAAAAATTGCCAAAATTTCACACATCAGCCGTGAGTCCAATTTTGATGTGTTCTGCTGGGAGACATTCCGAGAGGCCCTAGACCTAATGGCGCAGTGTGCAGATGACACTCATCTGTACATCTCAGGCTTAGCTGACACAGTCACTTCGAAGATGTCAGAGTGCTAACAGGAAATTAGCTCTGGGATGAAGTGCATCTAGCTAAGTGAGGGATGCTGGCTGGAAAAGGGAAATGCTTTGAGGAGCCGGCCAAGATCCTGTCTTCACCTTCCATTGAAGTCTCACACCACCCCCATTTGCCCAAATGGGATCCTGTCTGAGTCGTTGCTAAGCCTGGATGATCAGGGAGCAGCAATTTCCCCAAATGCCTTTTTACACCATCAAGCTCACTAGGAAAATTCAGCTCTTCCTCCCAAACCAGCAGCTGGCCTTAGTCATCTCCACATTTGTCTCCTCCAGGCTGGGTTATTGTAACTCTTTGCATCTGAAGCTGGTGCAGAATGCAGCTGCCGACCTCCTCCAGGGCTCAGGCCTCTCTGATCACACAGGTCTGTGACCCAGTCCCTCTGCTGACTCTCAGTCACTCCTTATGCCAATGGAAGAGCTCAGTCCTAATTTTCGAAGCACATAATGGATCCAGCCACAGCTATATCAAAGACTGAATTTCAGTCTATGGAAACACTGACAGCTGTGCTCCTCTAGGACAGTCCAGCTCAAAAAGCTGCAGATGGGGGCATGAGAACATGTTTAGTCAAAGTGATCTTGCTCGGGACCATTTTCCGGAGGTCAAACCAATCTGGAATTTGGCCATCTTTAGGAGCAAAGCCTTACTCTATTGGAAGGGCTTTTCTGCCAACTGTGAGACTCACAATTCAAACACCTCCTCTATTCCCAACTTCCTCCCCACCCCAAAACCTTGCCCCAACCAGAGTTCTGACCCTATACAAGGTGCACCAGAACTCCCGGAAGTCCATTAGGGACTTTGCTATTGCTGTTGATTTTATGTGGAAGTTGCTCAGATACGATAGTGGTGGGTTGAGGAATAAAACTCTGAAGATGGAAGGTGGTGAAAAAGCCTTTCTAAGGCTAGTTTAGCTGTCTGGAACAGGTTACCCAAGAAGGTGATGGACTCTCCACCACAGGAAGTTTTTAAGACCAGGTTCAACAAACATCTGTTAGGGAAGGTCTTTTAGGTGTACTGAACCCTGCCTTAGAGTGGGAGCAGGACGAACTGGATGACCTCCTGAGGTCTCTTCCAGCCCCGCTTTCCAAATTCCTACTCTGCAGTTGGGCTGAATGGCAGGTTGACCTGCATGTAAGCAGTAATGGCCATTCCCACTTGAGGATCTCTCTCGCTATGTGCATAACACGGCTAATAAATGCCCAGGTCTAAACCAGTGATGCTCAGATCTCATTGGTTGAGGAACTACATTACCGATCAATGTTGCCCCAAAAAATCACTGGACTGGGAATTCATTCTTTCATTGTCCATACTGTTCTATATTCATATTTAAATGCTATTCAGTGTGCTACTTTCTCCATCCTCTAAGGAGTTTCCATCCTTACGGTTTTTAAGGCCCTCCTTGACAAAGCCCTGGCAGGGATGGTTTAGTTGGGGCTGGTCCTGCTTTGAAAAGGGGTTGGATTAGGTGACCTCATCGATCCCATCCGTCTCTAATGTTCTATGATTCTATGTCTGGTTTTTAACCAGCACCCTTGTTTTGCATTCATTCACACAAACAGCCCTACAATAGCTCTTCAGGAGCAAGGAAACACAGGATCATAGTAAAAGCATCCTGGTTGGTTCATGCCTTAGATTGGTTAATAACTCAATCACATGGTGTTTTAACAGCATATGTTGCAAAGAGCCACGGGAGACACATTAAAGAGCTGCTTGTGGCTCCTGAGCCCCAGTCTGAGTATCACCAGCCTAAGCAGAGAGGAAACCTCTCAACTGCTAATGCAAAACTTTTTTTTAACTGTTGGGAATGCCTCCTGAACACTAATGAAATGCATTGAGTTTTGTCCTGGACTGCTAACTGGTATAAATCCATATTGACAATTAACAGCAGGAGAGATGCATGCAATGTACATAGTGAACCTCGACTAAATCATCCCAGCCAGGGCTGTGTCAAGCTGGACCTTTGAAACCTCTAAGGATGGAGATTCCACAACCTCCCTCTTGGGGAACAAGTTTTTCCTTCTATCCAACCTAGATCTCCCCCACTGCAACTTGAGGCCATTGCTCCTAATTCTGTCCTCTGCCACCACTGAGAACAGCCCAGCTCCCTCCTCCCTGGAACCCCCTTCAGGGAGTTGAAGGTCACTATCTAATCCCCCCTCACTCTTCCTTTTTGGAGACTAAATAAACCCAGTTCCCTCAGCCTCTCCTCCGAAATCATGTGCTCCAGCTCCCTAATCATTTTTGTTGTTCTCCATTGTACTTCCTCCAATTTGTCCAGATCCTTTCTGTAGCAGAGGCCCCCAAACTAGACACCATACTCCAGGTCGGCTTCACCAGTGCCAAATAGAGGGGAATAATCACTTCTTTCCATCTGCTGGCAATGCTCCTACTGATGCAGCCCGATATGCCATTGGCCTTCTTGGCAGCAAGGACACGCTGTTGACTCCTATCCAGCTTCTTGTCCACTGTAACCCCCTGGTCCTTTTCTGCAGAACTGCTGCCCAGTCGGTCCCAGCCTGTAGCAGTGCCTGGGATTCTTCACCCTCAGTTCAGGACTCTGCACTCGTCCTTGTGGAACTTTATCAGATTTCTCTTGGCCCAACCCTCCAATTCGCTAGGTCACTCTCTGTCCTCCAGGGTATCCACCACTCCCCAGAGGTTATCATCATCTGCAGACTGACTGAGGGTGCCCCCCCCCATCCTCCAGATCATTAATGAAGATGTTGAACTAAAGCAGCCCCAGCACCAACTCCATGACACTCCACTTAATACTAATTGCTATGGGGACATCGAGCCATTGATCGCTCTCCACTGAGCCCGATGATCTAGCCAGCTTTCCATCCAACTTATAGTCCATTCATCCAACCCACACTGCTTTAACTTGCTGATACGAATACTGTGGGAGACTGAATCGAAAGTATTGCTAAAGTCACGTCCGTCACGTTCCCCACACTGACAGAGCCAGACGTCTCTTCACAGAAGGCAATTGGGTTGGTCAGGTATGACTGGCTCTTGGTCAATCCATGCTGTTTGATCCTGATCACCACCTTCTCCAAGTGCTTCAGAATGGATTCCCTGAGGTCCTGATTGGTACAAAGGTAAGGCTGAGTGGTCTGTAATTCCCCAGCTCCTCCTGCTTCTTTCTTGTTTTAAAGATAGCTATTATATTTGCCTCTTTCCAATTGTCCGGGACCTCCCCCGATTGCCACAAGTTATCAAAGATAATGTTCAGTGGCTCTGCAGTCACATCAGCCATCTCCCTCAGCACCCTTGCACGCATTGCATGGATCCCATGGATTTGTGCACATCCAGCCTTTTTAAACAGGGCTGTTCACCTCCTCCCCATGCTGTGCTGCCCACTGCGGCAGTCTGGGAGCTGACCTTGTCTGTGAAGACAGGAAAAAAAAGCATTGAGTACTTCAGCTTTCTCAACATCACCTGTGATTAGCTTGCCTCACTCATTCAGTAAGGGGCCCCCACTTTCCCAGACCATCTTCTTGTTGCTGATATACTTGTAGAAACCCTTCTGGTTACCCCTCACGTCTCTTGCTAGCTGCAACTCCGTTTGTGCTTCAGCCTTCCTGATTTCACCTCTGCATGCGCAGGTAGCATTTTTGTACTCCTCCCTCATCATCCGGCCAAGCTACCATTTCGTGTGAGCTTCCTTTTTGTGTCTAAGCTCCCTGAAGAATTCTCTAAGCCAAGCTGGTCACCTGCCATATCTGCTATTCTTTCTGAACATAAGGATTGTTTGTTCCTTTAAGGTTCCTTTAAAATACCGTCAGCTCTCCTGAACTCCTTTCCCTTTCATATTAGCTTCCCAGAGGATCCTGCCCATCAGTTCCTCAAGGGAGTAGGTCTGCATTTCTGAATTCCAGGGTCCGTATCTGCTGCTCTCCTTTCTTCTTTTTTATCAGGATTCTGAACTCAACCTTCTCATGGTCACTGCTGTCTGTTTGTGAGCAGCATGAGAAGGAGCATGGCCACATATAGTTTCCTCCAGTATTTGCACCAGGAAGTTGTCCCCAGCACTCTCCAAAATCTTCCTGGATTGTCTCTGCCCTGCTGCAATGCTTTCCCAGCAAATGTCAGGTGATTGAAGTCCCCCATGAGAACCAGGGCCTGGGATCTGAAAATTTCTGGATCCAAGTTTCCTGCTGTTCCAATCACATCATAGTTCCTTGACTATGCCAGCAGTGCCCAATCCTGACTTCTCTCCAAAAAGTCTTCGTTTTCTCGGGTGCAAGGCCCTGTTGATACTTGGCTCTCTAGTCTTTTAACCTTCTCTTTCAACAGGGAGACCAGCTTGCGCTTCGTACAGATGGAGTTGTTTCTATCCTCTGGGAGAAAGACAAACATGGCACATTGTAGGTAGGTCACAACAGTTCACTATCCTTCTTATCATCCTTCTACGAGCCTCTTTGGAAGTTGTATTTAATGCTCCTAAAAGCCTGAGAGGTGAAAACTCCGTGGGCAGTCTCCCGAGGGAAGCTCTCAGGGGAACTGTGTTTGCTTCGCCTCTGTTTGCTGCTCATGTGACTTGGGTTCACAGCTCACTGCTTTCTTTATAAGGCTGCTGGCTTCAAGCAGTTGTCTGCAGCTCCAAATTTCACCCTCCAGTCAATTCAAGGCCCACCCAGAATAAAGCACTCCCAATAAACATTTTTCAGACAAAGACTCAAGCCTGGTCTACACTGACCGGCAAATTTGGCAGCAGTTAATGGGAGTTACACAAGCTATCTAGAGTAGCTTGCACAACTTAGGTCAACTTCCTAACTTCGTTCTACGCGCCATCTCCGCTACACTGTGCTGACAGGACACGCGTGCGCATTGATGCAGAACTGCACTGTTCCTGGAGGTGGTTTTATTAGATCAACTTCTGGATCAATTGAGCAGGTCTTCACTGCCACTCAGTCGTACTGGTTCAATTGATCTGGTGGCGGTGAATTTACCGCCATCAGTAAAGACATGGTCACAGCGGACAGCCAATCAGATGTTCACCCCACCAGCTCATAACACAGCCTCACCTTCCTCCCCAGTGCCGCACTCACAAGTTTGGAGCACCGTGTTATCAAGTTCACGCTTTGCTAAGACGTGACTCCAAAAATGATTTTAAAAAATTCCAGTGGAAAAAATCGATAGAGACATACAGGCCGGCCACGGGTCCTAGTCTGGTTTTCAGGAAGTTCTTTCCCTCTTACTGTATAACACAAGCTTCACATTAACCAAAAAAAAAAAAAAAGTTATTTTAAATCACCCATGGGACGCTTGCTTGTGCAGGCCTCCTATAACCTGATCTCCATAGCCAGTCTTGGCTGGTCTCTCCGTGACTGTAACAGTTTGGGGCAGTGTAGGGAATGGGCACAAAATGTGTTCGCACCCGTTCAGATATTGCATGGGGCGTTGGCTGTGTTTGGAGCCGGTGCTCATAAGTTTTAGTCTAAATGTTGCTGCAAAGACCATTTTTCTAGCCTGTCACTTTGACCGGATCACCCCATTTCTTTGCTGGGTCCCTTTTTTCCACTGCGTAAACTCCGTAAGCTCTGTTTCTTTGCTTCCCAAGCCCTTCATGGCTTATCCCCTGATTCTGTCACCTCTCGTTCACCCGCGTCTCTTCCCCATGCTTCCAACCTCCAGTGCCCACTTGTTACATTTTCAAACGAGCCCCTTTCTGCTTTCAACAAGGCTGCCCCCACACTTGGGAGGTGCTCCCTGTAAACATCCGCAAAACTACCATGTTAGCCACCTTCGCTTCTCTTGCCTGGAGGCCTACAAAAAGCTTGAAAACAGTTAGTCTGTCTGCCCCCTGCCTACCACACTGTCCAATGCTGTCTCCTCATTTCCTTTTGCTCCCATGTACATTCGTACCCATCTCTGGTCTTATGCCTAGATTGGGAGCTCTGTAGGACAGGGACTAATTTATTGCTCTGTGTTTGTACAGCTCCTAACACAAGGGGATTCTAGTCTAGGACTAGGAGCCCCAAACACTACCTCTGTGCATATAATACTCAGTCTCCATCCATAATCCTTTTGTCCCCTGACGCCGTTACTGTGTGGTTCTGTTTTGCACAGCTGGTGCAGCGTTTTTCCCATGCAGTGAACTGCGGGGCTGTCCTGCAAATGCCCAAAGCTGAAGGGAGCCAAGGTTAAAGCAGGGTTCGGTCTTGTCTCTGGTGCCAGGAGCTGGTGCCCTGGCAGGCTGAGCTGTGCTGTACCCATCTGGGTGCACTGTCTATCCTGGAGAGCAGGGTAAACTGTGGGACTGGTCCTATGCCAAGCAGAGCAGAGCCGTGGGTGAGGAAATCCTTTGGCTTCTCTGCCCTGCAGGGAGTGTGAATGGGACGGATTCCCCTGTGGGCAGGGCTGGAATGACAGGGGGTCTCGGGAGCAGTTGCAGCTCCGCCAGCTCACAGGTGCTTCTCTGCCCTGGCGGTGGCTGGACATGGGGAAGGCCTCGGGCATCGCTGAAGGATGTAGAGAGCTCCCTTCCTGTGTGTGTAAAGCCACATGAGAGGAGGGGGCTCTTCAGATAGACACCTGTAGCCAGGACTCTGCCCCCTCCTTGATCCCCCACTCTGCTCCCAGCCTCAGCCCCTGGCAGTCCCCTTGCTAGGAAAGGACTTGCATCCATGGAAGGTGAAGCAGGGAGGCAGACTGGACAGGGGAGAGGGTCGCTGTAAGGTGAACCCACTGGAGTTTGCTCACCAAGGCTTGGATGGAGCTGCTGATGGCCTGACGCACCCTCCCCTGTGCCAGGCAGGGTCGCTGCTGCATGCCAGGGGAGATTTACCCATTGGGGGGTGAGATTTGCCCCACTGCCATCAGGGAGGGTAGCATTAAAGAACCTCCTGGGCCGCGGGAGCTCACGGGCAAGGACTGCCGGGTGGAGATGCTGATGCCAGCTCCCAGCACGCCAGCAGAGCCAAGCACCGTAGCCCCAAGAACCTCATTCCAGGGGGTTGGATCCTGCCAGTGGGAGTGACTGAAGCCCGGGTGGATACGTCTGTGTGCATGTAGGTGCAAGGCAATCTTCGCTGCAGAGCTAAAGGGGATTCGGCAGCCAGGGTGTGAACAGATGCGCTCCAGAGCCCTGCCCAAATGCTGCGATTCTTGCTGGGATGCCTGGGGCCCCTCCTTTGCTTCGTAGTACTGAAGTGAGCTGAGCCACAGCCGTTCTCTCCCAGGGCATTGTAGAACTTCCCGGCGCTTCTGGGCCCACTAGGGGCATTGTGGGAAGGCTCTGGAGGATGACTAGCAGGTGAGAGGCCAGCACAGAAGGCACCTTCGAGCCCAACCAGCTGGCCCGGCGTTGAAAGCACCACTAAGCGGGGTGAGAGGGTTGGGTGTGTGGACAGACAGGGAGTTAGGGTGTGCACCTGGGCATGAACACTGCCGTGAAGACAGACCGTACAGCTGTGAGTATGTTTTCAAGGCCAGCCCCTGAACAGGCGACAGCCGTCAGCATCTGCCTGACAAGCCGGGCCCCGTGCAGAGGCGGCCAGTAAGCTGGAACGGCAGCCGCTTGCAGGTTTCCATGACCCTGTCTCCACACAGTCCTCCCCCCTGTGCAGTCACCGTGGCCCACACGGAGCTGGCGTCTCCATCAGCTCGCTGCAGCGGAGAAATCAATTTAGAGAGAGATGAAATGGCTCGGCTAAGAGGCTCTTTAAGCTCTACTCTGGCGGGGTGGGTGAGCTAGGCGGGGGGGACAGGCTTCTCTGCAAACCATTAAGAGGAGAGGCTTTTTTTTTTCCAGGGCAGGAAAAGGACAAGAGCCAGAGAGGGAAGGACGGGGCTGGTGTAGAATGACAATGCGAAGGAGGGGCCGAGTAAAGAGAAAACACAGAGAAGGCTGAATCAAAGCCCTAGACCTTGGACACACTGTGGGTCTGAATTTGGTGACATGCTCACAGCTCACGGGCACATGTCTCTTCCAGGGTTCCCCTCAGTGGGCCAGACACCACATATTGTGGGTCCAGGTCTCAGCACTGTCCCTCAGTCTTCTGCTGGAGGGGCCACGGGCCCTTTACTATTCCACTGAACTCACCCGAGAGCCAGCAGGCAAGAGTTTTGGGCTGGGGAACCCAGGGCCACAAGAGATGGATCACTCTTACAGTGCCAGACGCCTCTCTTCCCAATGGCTTTTCCACCACACCGCGCCTCCCCCAGGCAGACAGGGAAGAAAAGAAAGGAGGAAAACTGAGGCAAGATCAGCTCCCAGACTACTGCACTGGACAGCACAGAATGGGGAGGAGGTGAGCGGCCCTGAGTGGTGACAGATCAGGTTCAGGACTATTTCGACAGGCTGGACATGCACAAGTCCATGGGGCCGGATGCAATGCATGCGAGGGTGCTAAGGGAGTTGGCTGATGTGATTGCAGAACCACTGGTCATTATCTCTGAGAACTTGTGGTGATTGTGGGAGGTCCCAGAGGCAAACATAGCACCCATCTTTGAAAAAGGGAGGGAGGGGGATCCAGGGAACTACAGACCAATCAGCCTCACCTCAGTCCTTGGAAAAACCATGGAGCAGGTCCTCAAGAAATCCATTTGGGGGCAGTTGGAAGAGAGGAAGGTGATTGGTAATCATGCCTCACCGACTTGATTGCCTTCTCTGATGAGATGACGGGCTCTGGGGATGTGGGGAAAGTGGTGGACATGACATACCTTGACTTTAGCAAAGCTTTTGATAGTCTCCCACAGTACTATCATCAGTGTGTGAAAGAAATATGGATTGGATGAATGGCTACAAAGCTGGCTAGATAATCAGGCGCAATGGCTCGAAGTCTAGTTGGTAGCTAGCAACAAGCAGAGTGCCCCAGGGCTTGGTCCTTGGATCAGTTTTGTTCATGAACTTCATTAATGATCTGGAGATGGGGTAGAGGCACCCTCAGCAAATTTGCACATGACACTAAACTGGGGGGAGTGATGGATTCACTGAAGGGCAGGGATAGGATACAGAGTGACCTAGACGAATTGGCGGATTGGGCCAAAAGAAATCTGATGAGGTTCAACAAAGGCAAGAGTAAAGTTGTGCACTTAGGATGGAAGAATCCCATGCACTGCTATAAACTGGGGACTGAGTAGCTAGCCAAGGGAGGGCAATGAAAATAATTTGGGGTCCAGGGCACATGACTTTTGAGGAGAGGCTGAGGGAACTAGGCTTGTTTAGTCTGCAGAAGAGAAGAGTGAGGGGGGATTTGATAGCAGCCGGTAACTAACTGAACGGGTTCCAAAGAGGATGGAGCTGGGCTGTTCTCGGTGGTGGCCGATGACAGGAAGAAGCAATGGAGCTAGGTTGCAGTGGGGGAGGTCGAGGTTGGGTATTAGGAAAAGCTTTGTCCCTTGGTGGGTGGAGAGGCACTGGAATGGGTTATCTGGGGAGGTGGTGAAATCTCCGTCCTTAGAAGATTTTAAGGCCTTGCTTTACAAAGTCCTGGCTGGAGTGATTTTGTTGAGGTTACTCCTGTTGTGAGCAAGGCTTGGACGGGATGATCTCCAGAGGTCCCTCCATCCTTCATCTTCTATGATTCTATGAGAAATGCAACGAGAGAGGAGACCCTCCGTAACAGCAGTTAAACCAGGCTGCGTCTACACTGCAATCGGACACCTGGGGTTGGCCCATTTCGGTTAACTCAGGCCCATGGGGCTGTGGGGTTATAAAATTGCAGTGTAGACCTCTGGGCCTGAGCTGGAGCCTGGGCTGTGGGGTTTGGGGCTAGGGGTAGATCCAAACAGGCCAAGCCTCGGTGGAACATCTGATCCTAACAGCACTTTTCACGCTGCCGCCGCACCTCACCACAACCTCCCTGGCTGGTGCTGCCTGGAAAGACACGTTTCACACATGAGCTGTCTGGAGGAGTCTCTATTGCTAGGGATGGAGGACTGGTGGGAACAAGCCAAATAAAATCCACTCGGTCAACACTGGGACTGGGAGGTGTGGTAGATCGTAGGGTGGTCCTCAAGAAATCCATCCTGAAACACTTGGAGGAAAATAGAGTGATCAGGAACAGTCAACATGGATTCACCAAGGGCAAATCGTGCCTGACCAACCTGATTCCCTTCTATGATGAGATGACTGGATTTATGGATGAGGGAAGAGCTGTTGACGTGGTATACCTTGACTTTAGCAAGGCTTTTGATACGGTTTCCCACAGCATTCTCATCAGCAAGTTAAGGAAGTATGGGTTGGATGAGTGGACCGTAAGGTGGATCGAAAACTGGTTAGATCAATGGGCTCAGCGGGTAGGAATCAATGGCTCGATGTCTGGTTGGCAACCAGTAACGAGTGGAGTGCCCCAGGGGTCGGTCCTGGGGCCGGTTCTATTCAACATCTTCATTAATGATCTTGATGATGGAATAGACTGTGTGCTTAGTAAGTTCGCGGATGACACCAAGTTGGGGGGAATGGTAGATACTCTGGAGGGCAGGGACAGGATCCAGGGAGACTTGGACAAATTGGAACACTGGGCTGAAAGAAACCTCATGAGGTTCAACAAAGACAAGTGCAAAGTCCTGCACTTAGGACGGAAAAATCCCATGCACTGCTACAGGCTGGGGACCAATCGGCTAAGTAGCAGCGCTGTAGAAAAGGACCTGGGGGTTATGGTGGACGGGAAGATGAATATGAGCCAACAGTGTGCTCTTGTTGCCAAAAAGGCCAATGGCATATTAGGCTGCATCAGTAGGAGTATTGCCAGCAGATCGAGGGATGTGATAATTCCCCTCTATTCGACACTGGTCAGGCCGCATCTGGAGTACTGTGTCCAGTTTTGGGCTCCCCACTACAGAAAGGATGTGGACAAATTAGAAAGAGTCCAGCGGAGGGCAACAAAAATGATTAGGGGGCTGGGGCACATGACTTATGAGGAGAGACTGAAGGAACTAGGCTTATTTAGTCTACAGAAGAGAAGACTGAGGGGAGATTTGATAGCAACCTTCAACTACTTGAAGGGGTGCTCCAAAGAGGAGGGAGCTAGGCTGTTCTCGAGGGTAACAGAGGACAGAACAAGGAGCAATGGTTTCAAATTACAGCTGGGGAGGTCAAGGTTGTATATTAGGAAAAACTTTCTCACTAGGAGGGTGGTGAAGCATTGGAATGGGCTATCTAGGGAGGTGGTGGAATCTCCATCTTTGGAGATTTTTAAGGCTCGGTTAGACAAAACCCTGGCTGGGGTGATTTAGTGGGAGTGGTCCTGCTTTTTAGCAGGGGGTTGGACTAGATGACCTCGTGAGGTCCCTTCCAACCCTATTGTTCTATGATTCTATGTTAGGGCAGGAACCTAACGGAGGACTTGAGCACAAACGAGTTGTCTGGGTCTGACGCGATTCCCTGAGGCGGACGTCGGCATGCCCAGGCTGAGAGGACAGTGAATTTCTGCTTCCTGTCATGGGGCAGGGGGACTGCACAGAGGGAGTGAGAAGCAGAGTGTGGGTTAGGATCTGGGGTAGGAGGGGGGCCACAGGTCAGGACTGAGGGGCACCAGCAGGGTTGGGAGTGGCCATACCTGCCCCACATGTCTTCACGTACACAGCCACGCCATGCTTATCTGTCTGTCTGCCGCCTCCCCCTCTTCCTGCAGGGTGCCCTTTGCAGCTGGGGCTCCCCCTTGTACTTCATTTGGAAGATGCTTTCAAGAGTTCTTTTCAGCCCACGTTTAAAAGGGAAAGATGGAGAGCAAAGCAAAGCTGCCTGGCACGTCTGCCGCAGCACAGAGGCCAGCTCTCTGCAATCGATAGCAAGCGCTCCCGAAGGGCTGTTTTCATTTCATAATATTTATTGGGTTGCTTTATTGTCAGAACCATTACAGTTCAATGTACTGCATGGATTTTATGCCAGGTGTATTTAGTTTGTCTTGTTTTTAACACTCCTTCCGTCTTGCCCAGAGTAATATTTGCACTGAGCTGGGCTCTCTCTGATGCTGGAACTCTTCCCATCGTCGCTGGGCAGACAAAAAGGTTTGGGAGACACTGGCTGCCTGTTTGTTTGAACTGAGACGCTGTCTGATTGGGATTGTGCAGGGGAGGACCTCTCTGTGGCCAAGTTGGAAGTGCCTGAGTTCTCCGGATTTTGATTCCTGGCTCTGCCACAAACTCCAGATAATGTTGGCCACCTCATTGCCCCTCCCTGTGCCTCAGCTTCCCATCTGTAAAATGGGGATAGTAAATCTGTCTTGTCTATTCAGATTTCAGATCTTGATTTGAAGGCTCCCACTGTGTGTTCAGTGGCCGGCACAAAGAGCTGATGATTTTGGCTAGAGCAATGGCCAGTTAATGACCAAAGGGAAAAACTCTTAGTGCTCATTTTGCGGGGGAATTGTTTTGGTGGAAACTCAGGAAAATAGACTCCAGGGAACAGCCCTGCACTGAGCAGAGAAAACGGATTGGATGAGGGGAACCTTGGGGATCCCAAGCGGGGATCTGCATTACAACCTCTTTGCCTGGGTTGCTAAATGGGCTCCAGCTACATGGGATCGTAGAATCCCGCTGGGGATTTGCTGGGAGTCTCTCATGGGACAGCGGCCGGCTGGGTAAACCAGTGGTGCTCAGTGATTGACACCAGCCGAAGAGCAGGGAGATCTGCTGCATGGAACTGCTCATTTAAGTTCAGTCTGAAAGAAAGAAAGAAAGAAAGAAAGAAAGAAAGAAAGAAAGAAAGAAAGAAAGAAAGAAAGAAAGAAAGACCCTCTCCTTAGCTCCCTAGTTCAGCCCACCCTGCCCGTAGGTTGGACAACAAAGAAAGGGGGCCCTAAAGGGCTTTTACAAGGTTGTAGACCCTCACCTTGTGTTAGAAGTACACGGTACCAGAGCATGCGGAGGGTGAAATTAGTCTGATCTCCAATGCCAGGTCTCACTTGCCTTCCCAGGAGCGGTGAGTGGTGGAGAATCGGCCCCCTGCACGGAGCTGGCAATTCCTTCTCACAGTGAATGAATGGCCAAAGTAAGGGAAGCCGGGAGCATGGAAAGAAGAAAGGGCTCCCCCAGCCCCCATGCCAGCCCAGGACTCAGCCGCGTGGCCGTCACACTGGCAGGAACCGGCGACAATGCGGGGAGGGGGGCAGTGTTTAGAAGGACAGCATGTGGGGCTCAGCGTTTTGCGGCACTGAAGGCATCGAGACTAACAAGCGACACTGCAGAGAACTGAGAACAGCCACGCACGTGGGCTTTGGGGAGACCTGCCATGGCTTCCCTGGGACAGTCTGCTCTTGCGCGAAGCCGAAATCCTGGCCCAGAATGCAGAGTGGGGTCACCTGTCCTGCTTCAGCCGTGGTCTACAGACACCGCCATGGCTCCACTCGGGCCTGGCCGGGGCGAAGACTGAGTAATTCCTGAGCCGACGGACGTCCCCTGTGGCAATTCTAGGTCCCTGCCAGGAGAGCGGTTCCTATGTTTATGGCTCAAAGGACGCCAAGGACCCCTGCCTTGGAGCCGGCCACCAGCTCACACTCGCAGCAACTGGCAGAGCCTGCGGGACGAGGGAGCCAGCCAACAGGATGGATCACTCGGTGATTCCCTCTCCTGCTCATTCCCACTGGAGCACCTGGTACCGGCCACTATCGGAAGACAGGCTATGGGGCTAGATGGACCATTGGTCTGACCCATGATGGCCGTTCCTACGTTCAATTATAAACAGTTCCCTCAGACCGGCCAAGAGGGAAAATGAAAATGGCCTGGGAAAGGGTTTGGAGACTAAAGTGTAACAGATCTCAGTGTGCTTCCCCCACTTTGTCCGGTAGGAGCTCAAACCAGCCAGTGCCATCGAAGAAAGGCGTTGGGAGGCCACGCGGCACATCTGGGCTTCCCTCCTCCCGACTCCAGCTCCGACTGGCGCCGATTGCTTCGCTTTGTTATTGCACAAATGCGTCGGGAGCTATTATGCTGACGGGTGAGTCGCTTGCTCGTCCCTCACTTTTTCAATTACCGCAGCACGCTGCCTTCCCGATTGCCTGGCGGGTCCCGGTTCACCTGCCTGCGGAGCGTAATTTGTTTTTAATGTACAGCTCCATGGTTTTCTTTTTCTTTTTTTTTTAAACAAAGTGATTTTTCTATTCACATTTATAATTAATTCCTAATCTGATGGTGTCTGCACAGGAAGGGGAAAGACTCTGTGGCAAATCCTAGAAAAGGCAGGTGCTGCCTTGCTAACACTTAACCCTTTCTGCACCCCGCTGCTGTGAAAAACCTTCTAATAACCCATCTAGGCAATCCCTGCCTGGCCCCAAACATGCATGGTGTGGTGGCTTCGGACGGTGGGTGACCTCCCCGCTGGGCCCAGCAAGCCGGCTACTTTCTCGCAGCAAGTGGAGTCGCTGTGTTAGCTGAAGGGGCAGCTGCTGACTGTGTCGCTGGCCCGAAGGACCAGACGTCTGACTGATGTGTCACGCCCATGAGGCAGCACCCTTTTGGGTGGGGGGTGCCAAGTCTTCCCCCCTCTCCCATGTGCTGTGTGGGCCCAGCGCCCTGGCCAGGGTGTTTGGCAACAGGGGGAGAGTCGCGGGCCCGTGTCCTGCCCCCCCCCCCGTCGCAGTGGTGTACCTGGGGTGGGGCGTCAGCCAGACCCTCCTCTAAGGAGCCACCCTCTGCTCACATCCCTGGCTGCCGTCCTCTACCAGCGATGCCCGGGCCAGAGCAGGCGGGGGAAGCTGCCACCCACATGGATCCCGGCCAGGGCCAGCGATGCATCAACCGGCCCCTCAGCATCCTGTCTCCTCCTCTGTCCCCACGCTGGGGACTTATAGGAGCCTGGATGTGGTGGGGCCAGGGAGCCTTCCCCATCTGCTTGTGCTGGCTCTGGCCAGGCCACTGGGCCCACGTGGGAGAGTGGTGGGGCCAGAAGCAGGAAGAGGTCACCCCATGGCCCTGCTGGGGACCAGGAGCAGCCTGGCGTGGCATGGGTTGCTAACCGTGGTCCAGCCCATAAGCCAAAGCATAGTTTAAGGGGTTAAAGTAGGATTCTGTGACCCCCTCCACGCACCCAAGACAGACCTAGAGCAAGGAAATGGCGAGTTCTGGAACATGTGTTAATCATCTGGTAAGGCCCAGACAGCACTGGACGTGCCAGACCTGTTCGCCGAGAGCGTCCTCTGCCTCCAGGTGATGAGGAGAAACGTTGCCCAGAGTGCACACAGCCCTCACTACAGCATCGGCCTTCCTGGACAATCACGTAACACGTGTGCAGGGCACGCCTCGCCGCGGCACACATGGTACACTAACACGCCTCGCCGCAGCACACATGGCGCACTAACACGCCTCGCCGTGGCACACATGGCACACTAGCACACCTCGCCGCGGCACACATGGCGCACTAGCACACCTCGCCG
>ML685885.1:136118-255381 GCA_007922175.1 Pelusios castaneus | reverse complement strand
ATGGCACACTAGCACACCTCGCCGTGGCACACATGGCGCACTAGCACACCTCGCCGTGGCACACATGGCACACTAGCACACCTCGCCGTGGCACACATGGCGCACTAGCACGCCTCGCCGTGGCACACATGGCGCACTAGCACGCCTTGCCGTGGCACACATGGCGCACTAGCACACCTCGCCGTGGCACACATGGCGCACTAGCACGCCTCGCCGTGGCACACATGGTGCACTAGCACGCCTCGCCGTGGCACACATGGTGCACTAGCACACCTCGCCGTGGCGCACGTCTGGCGAACCTCCGCATTGTCTTTCTTTGTATTATCCTGCCGGGGAAATGAGTCACATTCTTCTTTCATTCTTCCATCCATCCATAGTTCACTAATCTGATCCAAAACCCACTGAAATCAGCCGGACTCTTCCCCCAAAGGCTCCACCAGACTTTGGATCTGGCCTCGACAGTCCCAGCCGTTCTGCACGATCACACCTTTCAAAAATTCCAGGCTCCTTCAGTGTCTTGGGAGTGCTGGGAACTGGGCCAGCGGCCAGCCGTCTGCAGCAGCACTTCCCTTCAAGTGCTTTCAACGTGATGGCAACTAATTGAAAAATGAAGTCGTTTTCCCAAAACTCAGCATAAACGCAGAGCCTCCGAGGAAATCCTCTTTTCCAGATGCTGTGAGAGCGGGAGCTGTGTCTGGTGTCGAGAACACAGGACTGGGCCACAGATCCTCGCACGGATTTAGGTTCGTAACTTCCACATACCTTTGTGGGTCTGGGCCTGAGTGTCAGGAAACCAACATGAGTTTCCTGACTCCGTCACAGACTTCCTTTTTGTCCTTGGACAAGTCATTTGATCACCCGCTCCTTCAGGTTCCCCCCACAATGGCTCACCAATCCGGACTGGGACCTTTGTGCACAACTGCAATAGAGGTATTAAATGATAGTGATAATGGCAGAAAAAATGATCTTCCAGGCACTGATTCAAACTGGAACCAATTGGCCGGGCAGCAGTTCTGCAGAAAAGGACCTGGAGGATATGAGAAAGCAGTGTGCCCTTATTGCCAAGAAGGCCCATGGCATATTGGGCTGCATCAGGAGGAGCGTTGCCAGCAAATGGAGGGACATGATTATTCCCCTCTATTCACCACGTCCAGTTTTGTGTCCAGTTTTGGGCCCCCCACTACAGGAAGGATGTGGACAAATTGCAGAGAGTCCAGCGAAGGGTAATAAAAATGATGAGGGGGCTGGGGAACATGACTTATGAGGAGAGGCTGAGGGGACCAGGCTTGGTCAGTCTGCAGAAGACACAAATGAGGGGGGATTTGATGGCAGCCTTCAACTATCTGAGGGGGGCTCCAGGGGGGAGGGAGCCGGGCTGTTCTCAGTGGTAGCAGATGAGAGAACTAAGAGCAATGATCTCCAGTTGCAGGGGGGGTAGGAAGGTCTAGGATGGATATTAGGAGAAGCTTTTTCCCTAGGAGGGTGAAGCACTGGAATGTGTTACCCAGGGAGGTGGCGGAATCTCCATCCTTAGACGTTTTTAAGCTGAGGCGTCACAAAGCCCTGGCTGGGATGATTTGGTTGGGGGTTGATCCCTCCAGCTGGAATCTCCTAGGATCCCGTGATTCTCCTATCACACTTTCACAAGATCCAGCTTCTGCCCTGTTTGCGAACAGGTTGTGCTGAGGATTCCTGCCTTCCTGGAGCCATTTTTCCCCTGCTGACTTGCCCTCACTCAATGTGCCACACCAGTAATTTGACAGACCCAATTTGCCAGCCCTCGAACAGGTCACCTCTTCCTCCTGTATCCCTAACCAAGGGCTGGGGAACCTTTCTTCTGTGCAAAATGAACACTGGTTGGCCCCAGGAGACTCGGTTCAATTCCCAGCGTGGGTGACTTTGGGTCTACCATTTTGGCTCGGGTCCGCACAGAGATTTAGCTGCCTAAGTCCTATGGAGGTCTCTGGGAGCTAGGCACGGGTGCAAATCTGGGATCTAGCTAGTCTGGGCCTCACACCTCCAGTGGCACTGTAGGATAACAGCCCTGTCCTGCCCCCCAGGACCGTTATGAGGATTAATATGTCAGCGATTGGGTGGCACTCAGATTTTGCAGCGAGGGGGACCGGTAACATACTGAAGCTAGAGAGTGGTGGGTTTCGCATCCAAACCCCCATGCCCAGAGCCATCTGCCCTGCTGCTGTCTCAGTACCAGAGATATTTGTCCAAGTCCCATGACTCCGTGTTCCCCATTCCAGCAGGGAACAGCGACCTGAGTTTCGTTTCGTTCCGTGACATTAAAATGACAGCTCGCAGACGAAGCAGCTTCCTCAGGGGGTGACAAAAGTAAACGCTTTTTGGAAAGCAAGCTGAGGAAGGAGACAGCTGTCTAAGGAGCCTGTCAATCCAGCCAGCGCTGGCCTCGGCATTCACCTTCTAAAAGCTCATGATCGCTCCTCCCCACTGGCGACTGTCAAATCTGGACAGCTCGCATCTTAATCAGGCACAATCAAAGTGGGGCACAGCCGTCCCGGGTGTCGCAAATAGGGAATGATCTGCAAGCATTAGCAGAGCCACTGGGATGGTCAGCTTGGAGCTGTACGGGGAAGGTGGGAGATGGGGCTGGTGGCCTTTGCAGCTTGCAGTCTAATGACCCAATTCTGCTGTCACATAAACTGGTGTAAATTGAGTACTTCAGCTTCAGAGAAAGCTGGGGTACTCAATGCTGTTTTTCCCTCTGTCTTCTCGAACATAGGCTGCTCCCAAGCTACAGCGCTGGGCAGCACAGAATGGGGAGGAGGTGAGCAGCCCTCGGGGGTGGCAGACCAGGTTCAGAACCATTTAGACAGGCTGGACGTGCACAGGTCCGTGGGCTGGGTGCAATGCGTCTGCGGGGAGTTGGCTGATGGGACTGCAGAACCATTTGGCCATTAGCTTTGATAAGTCGTGGCAATTGGGAATGGGGATCCCGGATGATTGCAAAAAGGCCAGTCTAGTGCCCATCTTCAACAAAGGGAGGGAGCAGGATCCAGGTCACCACAGACTGGTCAGCCTCACCTCAGTCCCTGGAGAAATCATGGAGCAAGTCATCAAGGGATCCATTCTGAAGCACCTGGAGGAAAGGAAGGTGTCGAGGCGCCATCAGTGTGGATTCACCGAGGGCCAGTCATGCCTGCCCGACCTGATTGCTTTCTATGAGGAGATGATTGGCTCTGTGGAAATGGGGAAAGTGATGGACACGACACATCTTGACCTTAACAAAGCTTTGGATATGGTCTCTTCCAATATTCTTGTCAGCAAGTCACAGAAGTATGGGTTGGAGGAATGGACTACACAGTGAGATTTTTAGAAACTTTCCCAGGCTAAACCATGATAAAAGGTCTAGGTTTAAAAAAATATTGTGAATCAAAAAAACACGTAGGCTCAGGTCACTCCCGGAAACATTTCACTGTGATACTTTCATAGAATCAGAGAATCATAGGGCTGGAAGGGACCTCACGAGGTCATCTAGTCCAACCCCCTGCTAAAAAGCAGGACCACTCCCAAAATGCTTCATTTTGATTGTCACCTTTTTAAAAAACACAAACCCATAAAACTAAATTCTACTTTAACTGGCTTACGTTTTGAAGGAATGACCTGTTTTTGAATGGGGAAAAAACGAAGTTTGTCACTTTGAAAATGTTGCAACTTTTTTCCCAAAGTGTTTCAAGTTGAGAAATTTGCTGAAACTGAGCTTGACTGAAAAAGGGCATTGGTCTGGACAGATTAGTGGTTTGGGACCAAATAAAAAGTCACCAGAACAATTCCTGACCATCTCTAGTGCAGAGGGCTAAGTAAGGGGCTGTCCATAAATTATGCAATGCACAAAGGGACGGGCGAGTCCTTAATTTTGCTTGCATGACTGCCTGTTTGTTTCAGTATCACAGAATGTTGCAAGGCGGTAGCGGGGTCTTGAAAATCTCCAAAATATGTGTTACCTAATTTGTGGACAGCCTCAAAGCACCTAGACAGGATCAGGGGCCGGGAGTGAGCTCACTGTGTTTGAACAGTGCCCAGTGCAATAAGGCCTTGATCCCAGCGGGTCCCATGGCCACTTCAGAACAAATAATCATGCACATAAAATCCCAACTGGTGATTCATGAAGAGATGAAACCAGGCCACAGCATAGGTACAATGGTGCCTGATGGTCACAGTTAGATTTGCTTGGCTGCTCATTCTGGATAATTGCCCCTGCAAAGGGCCCATTAGGGGCCTAAGAGCGATTTTGCTGCAGTAATGACATGCAGATGATTTCCTGTTCTATTTTGCTATTTTGAAAACCAGTCTCAGTTTCCTTTGCTAAGTTAGCCCTTGTTATAAAGGATGGAAGCGAACAGAAGTGGCCTTGGAATTTCAGTCTGTGCTGTAGAACTTGTGGAACCAGGTCTAGGAAGGAAAAGCGGTTACTGGTCTTGGACAGGGCTCAGGCCTTTCTGTATCTCATGATGTGTTCGGCACAGTATGATGACCTGATTTTCAGCCTTTCGTCTCCCCTCGTTCCATTTAACGGGTCTAATGCGGAAGGATCCCTCCGTATCGACTCCGGACCCTGGGCAGTTCCAAAGGAGTAGCCGTGTTAGTCTATTGCAGAGAAACAAATAGAGTCCTGTGGCACTTTTAAAGACTAACAGATTTATTTATCTCATGAGCTTTTGTGGGAGAAAATCCCACTTCGTCAGACGCCTTGAAGATGGTCATCTTCAAACCGCATCTGACGAAGTGGGATTTTCTCCCATGAAAGCTCATAGAATCATAGGGTTGGAAGGGACCTCATGAGGTCATCTAGTCCAACCCCCTGCTAAAAAGCAGGACCACTCCCACTAAATCATCCCAGCCAGGGTGTTGTCTAAATGAGCCTTAAATATCTCCAAAGACAGAGATTCCACCACCTCCCTAGGTAACCCATTCCAATGCTTCACTACCCTCCTAGTGAGAAAGTTTTTCCTAATATCCAACCTCGACCTCCCCAGTTGCAACTTGAAACCATTGCTCCTTGTTCTGTCCTCTGTTACTCCGGAGAACAGCCTAGCTCTATTCTCCCTGGGACCCCCTTTCAGGTAGTTGAAGGTTGCTATCAAATCCCCCCTCAGTCTTCATCTGTTAGTCTTTAAAAGTGCCACAGGACTCTGTCTGTAGATCCTGAACATTGACAGTAAAGGAGCAGACTGCAAATGCCCAGCCACAACTCCCTGGCTGCAGATCTGCAGTGACCGCCCGGGGTCGGGATTCTGAAATGCTGTCTCTATTTATGGTTTTGATCTATGACACAGCCTGTGAGCACCTCCCAATCATTAATGCATTTCATCCTCACAGCGCCCCGGGAAGTGAGGAGGCATTACTATCATTTCACCCCTGGGAACCTTGGCCAGAAGCCACATTAAGTGATGTGGCCTAGGTGACCCAAAAGGTTTGTGGCAGAGAAGGGGATGAGTCTATGTGACGTGGTGAGCTTCATCCAGACTAGTAAGAGGTTCAGTCACCATCTGTTCTGTAACACTGGGTGTCTCGTGACAGCTCACCAGCCTCACCCTGGCTTTGCCCAACCCGGTTACTCCAACACATTCACCTGAGCCCCCTTCCAGCCCTGAATGCATCCCAAATCATCCTGCTTCAGGAAACAGGCCTTCTCCCTTCACAGAGAGTGTGAATTCGCCGCCTGTCCAGAGACAGTAAAACACGCCAACCTGCTAGAGGCTCACACAGTACTGAATGTACCCAGCACGGATGATTTATTGGGGAGCAAAATGTGTGTATTAACAGAAGAGCAGTGAGTGAGTGATACCAAGTGAAAGGAATAAAGGCAGAGACAGTCACGGGCAAATAAGCGAAATCTCACATCGAAAAGACTGAAAACGTAATCTAGTGAAATACAATCTTTGTCCAGGTTGGTTTCTCTTGCCCCCGATTTCTTTTCCAGCTTTTACTGGCCCATCACAGAGATCAAATCGCTTGGTTCCTTTGTCTCCCAAAGTGAAGGATAAAGACAGAGTCTGTCTCTGTTCCTCGTAATCCAAAAGGGACGTCTTTGTCTTACAGTCACAAAGGCCTCCTGGGGATCCAGCCTCCCGTGTCTTTCTGGGGGCTGGAACCAGTGTTCATTTTCTGTCTCGCAGGTTCTCGAACGGCATAACCCTGCTGGTTTAGCTGGATGGCCTAGTTTATTGTTAATATATAAAGTGAGGTTCGTCCATGCTCCTTTGTCTAGGACGGACGTGTTTATCACCTTTCCCTAGGCTAGGCTGTCTGGTCTTAACCCAGGGACTCCACACCTTCACACCTGCATTTGACAATGATATTAATCACCAGCGTGTCATTAGCTTTCACCTGATACCTCACGCAGTAGCTTCTGGATAAATACCGTCACACCAGAGTGTTGGCTGTAGGGAGCTGGTTGGGTCTGATGGGAGACAGCATCTTCTGTGTGAATGAGCATCAAGGGGTCTTACTGCCACGTTCCCAAGCGCCAGGCCAGCCTGCCTACCCGGCTTGTCCACCGATGCTGTGTCCACGTAACAGTCATCATTGGAGACACAAGTGAGACTGGACCGCCAGTGCTAAGAGAATTTCTTACATACACTAAATGGGTTCAGAATTTCTCCCTGTTGTTCTGTAGTCTCTTCCCCATGCTACGAACAGCGGGAGAACTCGTCTAGACTGCCCCTGATATTTTACCCGCTGTCATCTCTCTCATAGCTTGGCATGGTGCCGCCCTTCCCTTCTGCCCAGATGATTTGCTGTATGGGCTTGGGTAGTCCTTCCCCTGCTCTGTGCCTCAGTTTACCCATCTGCAAAACGGGTACCACCGTACCCCCACCCCCGCTCCCCATGGTAACGTACAATATAAATGCTGGCGCACAGCTAGGTCAGACTCCAAGGGCAGTGAATGAAGCCGCTGATCAAATAAACTTAGTTCACAAACCTTGTGACCAGCTGGAACCCCAATCCCTACAGCAGGTGTGTTTAACAAGGTCTTTACTAACTCAGAGCTGGAGAACAGTGTATCTGTGTCTCAAGTCTTCATAGCCCCTCAGTGTATTCTTTCATCACCAAACCAAAAGTGTCCCCTTTCTGACAACAGCTTCTTAGCGGTTATTCTTTCGAAACCTCAGAAACTGCTCCCAGATGTGTTCCAGAGCAAGACCCTGAGCTGAACCCCGTCCCTGGCCAACGGAGACGTTGCCTTTCTGGGTGTTTGGCAAGGAGAGATTTGCACCTAGTTGTCAGCAGTCATATTTTGATCATGTAGCTGGTTTAGGGAGCGCCCGGTGGGCCAGATGGAAACGCTGAAGCAGCCCCAGCTGTAAGGAGCTTTTGTGGTGACTCTGCAAAAGAGGGGCAAAGAGACCGAGCACTGAACTCTGAGCGGGGGTGCAGGAAGCAGCCTTTAGTCTGGACATTGTTTGATCAGCATTGCTTTGCCACAGAAAGCAACTGGGCAGCTGCCGTGCCGTTCAGCGTGTGGTGCTCGGAAACTGGGTTTTGTTTTTCCATGGAAAATTTTGACTTTTTAATTGAAAAACTGAAAACTTCTGGTCGAGAGTTTTGTGGGTTTTGTTTATTGGACAAAGAGGCGAAATTACCATTGGAAAGCAGATACTTTCTGGGGATGAGATGAAACCCAATTTTCCGTTGAAAACCAGTTTCAATGGAAAAATCTTCAATCAGCCCAGCTTGGGAGCCAAGAAGTCAGGCGCCTTATAAATACCATAGGCTGATGGATGAGATGTGCTTTGAGTTGCAATCCACCAGTCGGAGGGTTGGGAAAGGAGAGCAGAGCAGTCTGTCCTACATGCAAATTACTCTCTGAATTTTCACAGCCCACCTTTTGGCCCGGCCACAGTGTACTCACATAGCCACCGCATGCCGCTGGTGGCCTACAAAATGTTTCTCTCTCCCCACCCACCATGAATTTCAGAGGTGTGATCTCTTCGCCTTTGCATCATGGTAGCGCAAGCCGGATCAGCTGCTATCTTTGCTGATTTAAATCAATTTATGAAAAGCTCCAGAACCTGGGGCAGGTCTGGGGTTTATAGACAAGATATTGTTCGTGTTTTGCAGTGTCCCTTTACAAAAGTCAGGGGAAGGAACTTAAAGGAGGCCAGTGGGGAGAGAGAGAGAAATATGTGAGACGGGTGTGGGAATGGGGACACAGCCCTTCCCAAACTGAAGCCCGATGGTCTTTCATCAAACACGCACCATCGACAAAGGGCAGTTGTTCCAGCCAGAGGGATCACAGGTGATGTACCAAGCTCAGTCTCATGCATCCACAAATCTCTGAGTTGGTTCTGCGGACAATGCCAGGCAGGGGTCAGGCTGTGCACCCCTTGGCACATGGGTGGAAGATTTGAGCACAGTGTGCCAGGCCGGTTTTGTGCCAAATATGGCGATCAGTTAGACCCTGAGCATGTAGGCAAGACTCACCAGCCAGAAGCGACACAGCAGAAGAGCACAGAGCATCACTTCTGAGTGTAACGAGTGACCGAAGGAAGGCCAGGTCTTTGCGAGATTGTGGCATTTCACACAAGGTCAGTCCACTTTCTTCTCAGGATCTGGTGCACGCAGAACGCTTGGTGTTGCTCCAAGTCCCTCTGTGTGAGACTCCAGGTTTCAGCCCTGTACAGCAATACACAGGCTTGATAGATCCTGAACTTGGTCTCCGCACAAAGGCGTATTCGCATTCCTGAGCGAGACGTGGCCTTCTTGCAAGAGACGATGGCCATGTTTAGGCTCCTCAACTGAAAACTCCTCAGTGCAGCAGCTCCCCTGGCTGCCGGTATGGTGCAGACAAGGTGATGGGTGGTTTGAACCACCACGTCCCACGGAGCTGCTCTGAGCGGGGTTAGCTGCACAGGTGATCCCGTCCAGGAGGACTGCCGGCGCTAGCCTGCCAGGCCGTGATGTTGCACCCGTGCTCGAGCAATGGTGGGAAGGCTGGGTCTGCGAGGTAGATTGGCAAATGAGATGTAGTCCAGGACGGATCGACCTGCATCGTCATGGTGGGGCTGTATGATAACTCATTGGGGGTGCATCTACACTTAGAAATTAACTCAACTTAAGGAGGCTTAAATCGACTTAAAATACTCCGCCTCTACACTGGGCTTTCCTTAATTCAACTTAAGCTGCTCCGTAAGTCGAATTAAGGAAAAGTTAACAGAGTCCTGTGGCACTTTTAAAGACTAACAGATTTATTTATCGCATGAGCTTTCGTGGGAGAAAATCCCACTTCGTCAGATGCTTTGAAGATAGGGAAAGGAAAGGAAGGAAAAGTTAGTTCAAATTAATAACGCCTCATTTTAATTTGAACTAGCGCTTAAATCGACTTTATTAAGTTGACTTAAGCCAATGGAGACGCAGAATAGTGCCTAGGTGGACCTTTTAAAGTCAATTTAAAGCATTAAGTTGAATTAATAAGGCCCAAAAGGGGCCACGTCTACACTTGAAAAGTTGTCGACTTTTGTTAAGTCGACTTAAAATCGACCTTATTAAGTCGACCTAACTTCTCAAGTGTAGACGTGGCCTTAAGGCCTGAATCCCTTTGGAGGTCTTCACTCATCTCCCTCCACCTGCCACACCCCGCAGGGTGGGATGGAATTTGCAACCAAAAGCAACGAAAAATTATTCCAGCCGCCATCTTCGGCTGCTGTGGCATTCCTGTTGTTCATGTGAGTGCCGCTTCCCGCTCTTCCTGAGGTAAATTGCAACAGAAGTGCAGGGAGGACTCCAGATTTGTGTGGAGTGAGAAAATGTTGAGATTCAAATGGAGGGCTCTTGGGAGCTGTGTGTGAATGATTGCATTCTGCTCCTCTGTGGTAGATGCTCAGGGCTCCTTAGCTGATAAGAAGCGATCCCTAAATGTTAGAAATGACAGTCGCAGGATAAGAAGATGGAATGAGATGAGATGAAATGCCGAAAATCAGGTCTTGAAGCGGTGCCAAACACATCATGAAATATCAAGAGCCCTGAGCCTTGTCTAAGAGAAGCAAATCTTTTCTTCTTTCTCTCTGCATTGGCCTGGCCCCAGAAGGGCTACAGAGCATATTGAAATTCCAAGCCGCACACGCTCACCTCCATTCAGTACGATAATGCCCAACTGAGCAGAGGCAATTGTGTACGGTTGGGTGCCTGTATTTGTGATGTTTGGATTTCCCCTTCATCATCTAGGGAGGTGGGTTCACTGCCATGGGTGTGTGTTGCAATAAGAGCAAAGGGAAACACACCCCTGTGCTGGCCACAGGTGATTAAAGTGCATTTTTGTGTGTTTGGGTTTTTTTTTAATCACCACGTCTGGAGCCATAACAACTGTGAACATTTTAAACTGTTTGGGTGAAATTTGATAGCCTGGGCTATGCAGGACGGCAGAGGAGATGAGCTAATGGTTCCCTCTGGCCTAAACTTCATGAAACTCTAAACATGAGTGACCCAGGGACAGGCATTTTTTGATTGTTTGGCTTCTTCCATACGGCTCGGGTCGCTTGATTATCCCTTCTTTCATGTCTGCTTTGGAGCCCTGAAAGATGCTGCGTTTGCTGGAGATCTCACATGGTCACTCACTCATATAAAACTCTTGGCAACTCATCTTAATCTGCTGTTATGAAAAAGATTTCTTCCCATCGTGTAAACTGCCTGCCATGATAAGGAACCTCAGCTCTGTTTATTTGGATCTAGCTGTGTCGTCTGAGTTTTTGTTTTCTGTCTAGAGCCTAAAGCGGTGTTGTGTTAGTGCAAGAGCTCCTTCTAGGGCTGCTACCTGACCTTGTTGGGCATTTCAGCTTCTGCGTAATAATTGCAGGAGCACCCTGCCGCGCCAGGTGCTGTACGAATACCTCGTGAGAGACAGCGCCTGCCCTGAAGTGCTCAGAGCCCAAAGAGATGAGATGGACAAAGGACAGAGGTGGGGAAGATACTCATAGAGAGGTACCGTGATTTGCCAAATGCAGAGCAGGGAACAAAGATCCTGGTCTCCTGTGTCCCAGGTTACCGTCCTGTGTGTGAGACCATACTGCCTCCTCTATGTTGAATGTAGCATCTGATCATCTGACCTTTGGCCTTCTCCCTTCCCTTAACCTGAGATGTGCTTTGTTGAGATACTTCCCCGTTCCCACCAAAGCTCTGATCCAAAGGTAATTGAAAGACTCCACCCCGCCATTGATTTTAATAGGCAAATCTTACTAATGATGAAAAACTGTAACACCTGCCACCAGGAGCCCTCATCAGGGAGTGACTCTTCCAATGGATAGTTGGGGTTGGTTCTTATCCTCCGTGGGGATGGAAAACCCACTGAACAGCTCTCTGTCTCTTCCAGCACAGGAGAATGGAAGCTGTCCTTGAGCTGGCTAATGACTTGTGGAAATCAGGCCAGATGTTCGGAAAACCCAGTCCCTACCCTGTTGTGAACGTATTTACCGCGCCCTGCTTCGGCACTGACTCTCTAAACCATGTTACCAGAGCCGAAGGCAGCTGTGGGGCTGGAAACTGCAGTCTCGCAGGCCGCCCGTCCCGAACTGCTGATTAATTAGGAAATCGTATCCACGGTTTAGCTTCCCTGCTATGGCCTAAGGCAAAGCCGCAGGCAGCCAGCGTCTGACAGTTGCGCTGTGTCTTGTCTCAGCCATGCTCACTTACTTTCTCTGGCTATGTCTACACTTGTTAATTTAGGTCAACTGAGCTAAGTCGACGTAACAAAGTCGACTTTAAGTCAACTTTCTTAAGTCAACTTAGCATGTCCACACTCAAATTTTAAGTCAACTTAGAGGGGACCCTACAAAATCGACCTAGAGCGTCCACACTGGACGCCTAGGTCGACTTGTAGGGACTAGGTGGACCTGGGACGGGTCCACAGTGGCGGGGGCACCCCTTGCCAAGTGCCAGGGAGCTCAGCCTTTGCCCCATTGTACCTGGGTACAATGGGGCAAAGGGGGACAGGGACCCTGGCAGGGCATAGGGTCAGGGTGGGCAGGGCTCTGCCCTGCCCTGTGGGGGGGCATGCCAGGCTCCCCCTGTGCCAGCCACCCTGGCAGGAAGGGCAGTGGGGAAGCCCTGGAGCCCCCTAAGTTGACTTAAAGTTGACTTAGGGCTACTCCACGTCTACACTGGCTTAAGTCGACTTTCTAAAGTCAATTTAAGCAACAAGTCGACTTAAAACTAAGTTTTATAAAGTCGAGTAAATTTTTCCATAAGTCGAGTTAAGCAGCAGGAGACACCAGCGTGGACGCAGAGTAAATTAAGTCAACTTAAGCCTGCAGGCTTAAGTTGACTTAATTTACTAGTGTAGACGTACTCTAGGTGACCCATTCCAGTGCTTCACTCCCCTCCTATGGAAAAAGTTTTCCTAATATCCAACCTAGACCTCCCCACTGCAACCTGAGACTGTTGCTCTGCCACCCCTGAGAACAGCCTCGCTCTGTTCTCCCTGGAACTCCTCTTCAGGTAGCTGAAGGCTGCTATGAAATCCCCCCTCATTCTTCCCTTCTGCAAACTAAACAAGCCTTCAGCCTCTCCTCCTAAGGCATGTGCCCCAGCCCCCTCATCATCTCTGTTGCTCTCCTCTGGACTCTCTCCAATTTGTCCTTTCGGTAGTGGGGAGCCCAAAACTGGACACAGTACTCCAAATGTGGCCTCGCTGGTGCTGAATAGAGGGAAATAATCTCTTCCCTCGATCTGCTGGCGATGTTCCTATTAATGCAGCCCAATATGCCATTGGCCTTCTTGGCAACAAGAACATGCTGTTGACTTATATTCAATTTCTTCTCCACTATAACCCCCAGCTCCTTTTCTGCAGACCTGCTGCCTGGCCAACCTGTAGCAGTGCTTGGGATTCTTCCCTGCTCAGTGCAGGACTCTGCACTTGTCCTTGCTGAACATCATCAGATTTCTTTTGACCCATCTTCCAATTTCTGTAGGTCACGCTATATCCTATTCCTGCCCTTCCTCAAGTTTACGTCTCCCCCAAGTTAAGTGTCATCCATAAACTTGCTGAGCGTGCAATCCACCCCATCCTCCAGATCATTAATGAAGATGCTGAACAAAATCTGCCTCCGGCCCACCCATCAAGTCACTCCACTTGGTACTGGATGTCAGGTAGACATCAAGCTATTGATTACTAATTGTTGAGCTTCGGGTGATCTTTGCAGTTATGTTGTGTCTGTCTGTCTGTCTCTAGATACTTATTGTAATAGGTGACGAGTTCCAGTCATATTCTGGATAAATTGTACTAAATTAAGTTTAATACCTTTGGGGCACAATGTATTAGAAATGTGATTGTTTATGTGTTGTTGTGGGATTGTGGGTAACTTTTCTAGAAGACATAAGTAATGTAAACTTTGGGGCATGTTAGGAACTTCAAAGAACTGTTTAGAACAATACACATGAAGTAGGTTTCCTAGAAAATACTTGAGGTAAGAGCAATGCAAGTGACTCAGCTCTGAATCCATCCTTTTCAAGCTGCACCTTTTAAGAAAAACCCCTTGTCTATAAATTACCTGCTAAGGGAAACACCAGATCAAAGATCCCTGAACTGCATACAGGATGGACTAAACATTTCATGAGTGATCTTGTTTGGAGAAAGGATGTTAAAAACTTGACACTGCAAGTGGGTGGGGCTTTGAAGGATTGCTTGCTTGCAGAGCCCATGTTGCAGTTGGGGTGATCTCTGGTCAGCTCATTCACATCCATATAGGTTTTTATTAGTTTCTGTATGTTTTCTTTGTGAGGCTTTTACCTTAGGAATAAATGTACTTGCTTAGAAAGAGCTGTGCGATAACTTAAAGCTATGTGGTAACTTACAGCTGTGGGCCATTACACTGGTTACTTTCTCTGCAGAGAAAGCAAACAGGCATGCACAGGCAGTCTGTTTTGCTGGGGAATATCACAGCATAAATACAGGCTTTGCAGCCTGGAAACACCCTGATCAGAAGGGTAGCTGGAAGCTGAGGTGGGTGACCTTGCTGGATCATAGCGGGGGAACATAGCTGCAGTTGCCCTGAGCTGTGACAGTGGTATCGCTCTGTCCCCATAGTCTCCAAGTCAGGTCTGTACTAGACAGGTCTGCTGGTCCAGTGATGACACTGTGAGATACGATGCTTTCTGAGGACATTTTTAGACTCTCATAAGAGCTTCAGCCCTAGAGTCATACCTGGCTCATTTGCAGAGCTGGGGTCAGTTAGGCCAGCAAAAGTGTGTTAGGACAGCAGTGGGAGCTGGGTCTGCACTAGAAGAGTTTGCCAGTTAAGCTACATGGATATTCCCCCACCCCCCATTGTTTTCAAAATTGATTTAGAAACAATGGCACAGAGCCAAGAGCACAGTATGTCAGACACGGCCCTCCGCAGGATTGGCGAGCTCACGGACCATTCTTCACTTTCTTCTCCAGCTGTACTAGGGCTCTAAATTAACCGCATCAGCTCAGGAAGGGACCTGCTCAATACTTGGTGGAAATCCTGGAAGCCGCCTCTTGATGCACAGCTGAGGACAGAAAAGCTAACAAGGTGCGTAAGGGCTGGCTCGAGATATCCTGATGCTGTTACACACATCAGGTCTGGAGACCGTGTGCATAAGGGTGTACCCCAACTCCACGCAGATGTTGCAGACCTGGTGGAGGCCAAAGACAGGGGATGAGAATGATTAATGTTCTGGGCAAATGCTCCAGTGGAGAGAGATTGAAAGGCATGGGATTGCTACTTTAGAAAGAAGGACTAACAGGGGCCAGGTGAACATCTACAAAATGGACTGGTCTAGAGAAGGTACCTGGGAAGCTTCTGTCCTTCCTGTCTCAAAACCCAAGAACAAGAGGACTTCGATGAACTTTCAGTTCCGAAGGGGGAGCCGTGTTAGTCTAGTTCAGTAAAACAAACAAGGAGTCCTGGGGCACCTTTAAAGAGGTGGCTGCAGGCCCGGAGAAATGATACGACTCCTGTCTACAGTTTGAAACTTGCAGGACTTTGCAACGAATCCTCTGGATGGAAGGCAGGTTTTCTCACAGTCCTGGGCCATTTTCTCCATCCAAACAAAGTGACTCTTGTTTTCCCTTCCAGCCCAGATGGAAATTGGCTTGCAATCTCTAACCCAGAGCTCCACCTCCACTCCTAACTGGCCACAGGCAGCAGGAGGCACAGAAATGCTTTAATTAAAACAATCTTTTATGTTCCAATCCAAGTCTCATTTTCTCTACCTGGTGAGAAATGAATCGTCTCAATCAACAATTGAGCTTCCAGATTGCTGTGCCGAGCAGAAAGGCACCGCTCTGTGTTAATTAAAGCTTGGATCGCAGCATCGTCCAGCTCTCGGAAGTCAGCCTGCTCATGGATGGGCTTCTAATGAGATCTTGGGCAAAATCTGCCTGGTGAGCAATCTCGCACTGGCCATTTAAAAAAAAAAAAAAGTGTTTTTGTTCCCCTCATTAAACAGATTTTTTAAACCTTTAAGAAATGAGTGTATAATACAGCTCCCACCTTCCTGCACTTTAATTAATGTATGTCTCTCCAGTCTGATAGCTATGGTGATGATCAATGGGTAGACGGGGGGGCATGCACAGTGTGACAGACAGGAGGATAGCCGTGTATGGTTAGGGGTGATGGAGAGCGGTGTCTAGAGAGAGAAGTAGCTTGCATGATGTCGGTAGCCAGTCAGGAAATGCCCTTTTTCTGCACCTTTTGCTTTTACAAGGCTGAATTTTTATATCCATCACAAAGTTTGAGGGCAAAAGTAAATGAATTTTGGTTTTTTGAAAAAAGCCTCAAACGTGCCAACATACTGGGGGGGAAAAACGTACATTTTGTCAACAAAAAATGTTTTTAAAAGCACCCCAACCTAAGGAATAACTAAATAAACCTGGTGTTTGGATGAACATTTCCAGCCGGGTCTAACAGTGTTGTAGTTTGCTCTGGGGTGGTGGGAACATGGATAAAATTTAGCACCTATAACCATCCCTGCTTAATATCCTTAAGCTTGCATCCCCCTGTGCATCCTCCCTGCCTGATCCCTGCCCCGGATGGAAGGAGCAGATTCTGATTCAGAAGTTCTTTTATTGCTGTCCTGAAATGTGGGTTTGCCTGAATCGGCATCCGCAGAGTAGAAAAGAGAGAAGTATGGTGAACCAGCACCGCTGGCCTCTATGTATGATTCTCTTGTGCATCACAGGCCACATCCTGCTAACCACCGATGGAAATACACCGGGGCCGTGAGCTGTTGGTGCAGGAGAATCCATGTGGTGGCCCCGCCACAGGGCAGTTCCAAGGACCTGGAGCGGCCGGATAATTGAAGTTACCGGTGGCCAGGAATGGGCAACTCCTTTCTTGGTATGATTTGATCTCTGAAAAGGAGGACGGGAATCTGCAGAGCTGAGATCCCCCAGTACAGTACCTCTCTGCTAAAATGTTTGTTGGGTTCCTAGCAAAAGATCCTAGAGGCTTCGGCTGTCAGACCGAGGGCCCTGGCTACCTCAGCAAGCCCGCTTCCTCTTGTGAAGGCGAGGGGTTTGACTGACAGCCCAGCACAAAGCAGGGAGTCACACAGCCTGTGGGAGAGAGCTGCTGCCATTTAAAGGGCGCTTCCTTCTGCAGCTTTCAGTGATGGAAGAAAAGGGGCTGTCACGATCCATCCCTGCTCAAAGCAATAGCAGGAAGCTGTGGTATTGCTGTAAATGAGGGGAAGGCTGTGCTGAGGCCTGGGAGCCACTCCTTTGTCTCTCCGCAAGAGTGTAACTTTGTCCATGTTTAGCGCAAGGACCTGCGGATCGGTGCTGGCTTCTAGTCTGAGTTCCCGGAGGGAATGTTTTCTCCTGGCTAGAGCCGGGAGTCAGGACTCCTGGACATATTTCCAGTGTGGGGCAGTCATGAGATCTAGCAGTGAGACCTGACGAGTAAAAGTCAAATCGCCAGGCTCTTGTGTCCCACTCTAGCACTGACTCACAGCATGACCTTGGATGTGTCATTGGTCAGCTTTCCCTGCTGCAGAATTCCCCTGTCTTGTGGCATAGAAATTGGGAGCCGAATGAATTAACGTGCACCAAGTGCACCCAGCCCGTCCATCAAAGGGGCAATGCCCAGGGCCTAGCTTGTTCGCAGACATTTCCTCCCAGCCAAAATGAGCTCCGTCACTTCAAAGGAGGCTATTTGCAAATCCAGCTGGTCGGATCGCAGCGCTGAACGTTGGCTCTTGCCAGGGGCAGGGTCCCAGCTGTGCTCGGAGAAGCGCTCTGTGCTGGAGAATTCCACCGGCACCTTGAGATCTAAGGCCAGGCAATTATCTTCCCTGACAGCTTAATTCATTACCCTGGGCGCTTGAACCGTGCAAACCACAGGAGGAGGGCTGAGGATCTGGTTTCCTAAAATGTTTGCAACATGTGGGTTGATGCTACATGCCGTGAATGAGCAGGGAGAGGCAAGCCGCGTTCCAGCATCCGTTGACAGATCCAGCAGCAGGTTTGAATCAATCAGCTTTCCTGTAGCTGAGGATTAAATGGGGCGAAAACCATGCTTTTTTAGTGCCTGGGGATGCTTCCTCGCTTCGCACTGACATCAGCCCCTTTCTTTCCCATCAGTGCTGGCGGAAGCAGAGATCTAAGGCAAACAACTGGCCCCAGGGGAGCTGCACAGAGAAGACCCCAAGCCGGGACGTTCAGACATGAATTTGCCCCAAAGCAGCTTTGGATTTGGTTTCCAGTTCAGCTCCTTGAAGAGCGAGGCCCAAAGCTGGATTCCTCCAAAACTCTGTCTCAACCCTCCTCCGTTAAAGGGGGGAGGCAGTGCAGTCTAGTGGATAAGGTGCTGGACACCCTTAGGCAAATCATTTCCCATCTCTGGGCCTCTGTTTCTCTTCCCCTCGCTCGCTTGTTTATTGAAACTTCAAGCTCTTTGGCACAGTGGCTATCTCTCATGATCGCTACGTACAGCTCCCAGCACAGCAGAGCCTTGATTTGGACTGGCGGCCTGTAGATGCTGTCCTACCACTAATAAATAATAGCTGGAGGGAAGGGGCGAAGAAGAGGGAATTTTCCAGCACTGCTTGGTGCATTGTGCACATGGGGCCTTCTCGTTCCTGACTGTTCAGAGTCTCTGTCTCCTAGCCTGCAAATTCCAAAGGGGTAGCCGTGTTAGTCTATTGTAGAAAGACAACAGAGTCCTGTGGCACTTTTAAAGACTAACAGATTTATTTATCGCATGAGCTTTCGTGGGAGAAAATCCCACTTCGTCAGACGCTTTGAAGATAGGAAAGTTACAGAGTGGGAGGAAATTATCGTTTCCCAGGGACGTGAGATGGAAAAGGCCTTCCAGATGATTGCTTCTCTCCATGCCCAGAGGACGGTGAGACAGCAGGATGTTTCAGATGGTATGGCAGCTTGCAGGACATCCACAGAAGAGCAGCTCACTGGAACCGCACTTTGGCTCTGTCTACACTAGAAAAGTTAAGTTGACTTTATTAAGTCGACTTAATAAGGTCAACTCTAAGTTGACCTAAAGTCGACCTTATTAAGTCGATTTAACAAAAGTTGACTTAACTTTTCTAGTGTAGACAGAGCCCCTTTTCGACCTTATTAAGTCGACTTAACACTTTAAGTCGACTTAATACAGTGGATTTAGGCGCTAATCCCTGTCCACACTGGTTTAAGTTAACCTAATAAGGTTGATTTAAACGTTAAGTCAACCTAAAACGAGATGTTATTAAGTCAACTTAACTTGTCCTTAAGTCGACTTGGGGAAAGCCCAGTGTGGACGCGGAGTAGTTTAGGTCAACTTAAGCCAACTTACGTCGACTTAACTTGTAAGTGTAGACGCATCCTTGGTGTCAGCTGTTACAGCTGAGACTTATTGCAGGTCGGATAGGACAGCCCTTTTCACCAGATGCTAGGGGAAAGGGGCTGGACCTGCTAGGAAAAGAGCTGCTGTGGTTACAATACCCCTCACCATTTCTTCTATCTTTTGCAGAAGAAGTAATCTCTTCCTTTACAGCAGCCAGCCCCTTCTCCCTGGACTCTGATCTCCTGTGATGAGCGGAGTGTAGCTAGAGCAAGGGACCCTGCCAGTATTAACATGAATGCAAATGTATTTAATCCAAAGGAATTCTCGGCAGGCGTGGCTCTGTGTGGAACACAGTAGTCCGTTTATGCCAGCAGAGCGGGGTGGTAAGAAGAATGCTCCACTGAAAAGGGATACAAGTACAGGCGCCAACCCCACCATGGGGCCTGCAAAGCTGCCAGGAACTAAATTTTAAGTCCCATCTGAAGGGTTGCATTCCCACAGCAGCGCTCCCGTTGCCTGAGAAGCACTGATTTGGAGGGAACCGCATTCTCCGCTGAGCAATGGACACCACCCTGCTGGGGCATTGGCTAACCAGTGAATAAAATCACAAATCTTTGGGCCATCAGTGGGGTTCCCTGAAGCGCTGAGTGTTCAAACACCAGCCAGACTCTGCATTACTTAGCTAATGCAGCCGGCCACCCACCATGGCCCATCCTTAGCCTCACGTCCTCCAACATGGAACCAAAGCTGGATTCCTGCTCTTAACTGGATGCTGAAGGGACACAGAGCCCACCCCAGAGAGCGGGAGATGCAGAACCCTGGCCAATCAATAGATTGCTACAGCTTTCGACACATCCATCATTTGTCAGGAGACGCATTTCGCCTGATTCCTGCAGAGCCTGGGCCGAAACGAGCTAAAGGGCTTGAAAAGGTGCCGCGTTCCAAATGGTAATGGATAATTCAGTGATCACAGGAGCCGATAAACAAGCAAAACTGCAGAATGGGTAAAGAGGCTCTGGCACCAGCCCCTGCAGCCCAGCACGGCTTTATATTCAACAGCAACTTCTCTCCAAACTGGTTCCTGAACTCAGTTATCATTGACAGGGGCCAGCGATGCTCAGGGCGCTGTTGTGGAAGGGCTGCACACATCTCGTTGGAGGCAGTCTGGGCCCCCAAAGAACTGGCTGTCTAGACGGACAAGACCCAGAGAAGTGGCGTTCCCAGGTCACGCTGCCAAGCCAGGAATAGAAGCCAGGTGCACCCGCTGGTGAGTGTGTCCGTGGCCTCCTGTGCACCAATCCATAGAAGAGAAGAGGTGCTACAGCTTCTGGCTGGCTTGCCCTTGGCTCTGCAAGTCCTCCATTCAGTCCTGGTGTGTCGGCCAAGAAGGTTAAATAAAGGGAGGGGGGAAAACCCTAAATTAAGCCTCTCCCTCTTAGCGGGGTCTCATGATCCCTCCTACACAAGTGGGGAAACTGAGGCATGCAGCACTGCCGTGGCTTACCCACAGTCATACAGGAGCCTGTGACACTAGAGCCAGGAAAGCAAGCCAGCTCTCAAAACATCTAGTCCCAGCTTCCTACGCCACCCCGTAGTTCCTCTCCGCGCTGAACAGCCCCAGGCTCTAATTGCCACTACTTGGCTGGACCAGGCTGGGAAGGGAGAGACCATAAAGCACGGGAAATAATTTGTAACAAAGCAGGTAACAAGCAGAGACACCCATTAAGAATGAGCTGCTGGTCGAGGCAGAGCTCTGGAAACTCTTCGGCAGCTGCTTGGCCAGTCAGACTTTCCTGCCCGCTGTTCAGTAGCTCGCGCAGTTCTGCCCGGTGGCAGCCAGCGGGTTCCTTTTGTGTTTGTTCTCTCCCTCCGCTGCTTTGAGAGGAGCAGGGTTAAAAAGGGCCACGGCTCTGCATGAATGTCAAAAAGTCTCTGAAGCCCAGGAAAGGATGAGACTTGCCCAGGAAGTTCAAGGTCGAGCCACTCAAGTTTTCCTGCTGTCGAGGGGCAGTCGTCTTTCTGTGCAGCAGGGAAAAGCGAATTCCAGACAGCACTCTGAGCACAGAGTGCCCCATTGGCTAAAGGTTAAAGGCACTAGGAATACATTGGTCTTTAATGTGATCCCTCCTGCCGCTAAGATTGGGTGAACCCATCTGGCTTCCTTTTACACCCACTGGCTCATGTTCAGTTCTCCAGCTGTCTGTCTCTGGTGTCTGTCTGTCAATGGTATCTCTCTGCAAGGAACAAGGGAGTACACGCAGCATGAAATTAAGAAAGGGGAAAAATAGAGTGAGTATCAAGGAAAACTTCCTGACAAGAAGATTTATGAGACTGTGGGAAAACCTCTCTGAGTGAAGGGCTGCACCATTTAAAACTGGATTAGACAAGGCATTAGAAAATGTACTACAGGGAACAATCATGCGTTGCAAGAGGCGGCGATGGGGCTGGATAGATGCTGTCCATCTCTGATCTCTGTGAATCTAATCTAAAGCCATCTAGCAGCTACCAGGTGCTTACACCATGCCTACACCCTTCAGTCTGAGGCCTGGGAACTGTATGAAGATGAATGTACAGCCATCAAAAAGCTTGCAGCATTTTTCACATCAGTGGGATTGTTAGACCCAGTGCAGAGGCCAAATTCTGACTCAGCTAATTACATTCTACCTCCCTAAATTCCTCCATGCAGTTTAAAACCGGATACAGCACAGTTCTTTGCTTCCTATTGCAAACTATTGGCCAGTGTTGCCTATGGTTGTTAAACAGCTGTCGCCCTCCACCCCAGAGGTGGGCGCATTTCAAGTGAAAGCAATTCCTGCATATCCAGCGAGGCAGTTGGTAAAGTGTTTTGGGAGGGCAGATGGGGCATACAAAAACATTAATTAATTAATCCTGTTGCCTCCGCTGCTCTCCAAGCATGGCTCCTAAAGGGTGGAATGAACTTGGCCCCAGAGTGCTGTGTGCCAGTCCTTTGGAGATAGAATGTGCCAGGAAAGCAGAAGTATGTTTTGCTTGGGAAAGGCACAAGATCACAGCTGGAGAACAGAAAACAGCTTTGCTTCTGACTAGTGACTTAAACAGACCTGGCAGAGGGGCTGTGAAAATGTATCTTTGCAAAGGGGCTTTCTTTCTTCTACTGCCCCGAGTGCTTTGTACACCATCCTTCAGGCGAGGCATAAAGTTGAGACTCTCACTACCTGCTGCGACTATTAAAGATCCTGTGGCCGTTTTCACTCGAGAAGGAATGTTTGTACTAAAGGGGTGAGACGCTGGAGGGCTAGCAAGAGGAATGCAGAGGGAACTTCTGTTCTTTGCCTGCCTGCTGAGACTCATGTGGAAAGCATATTTTTCACTTGCTCTGCAAACCTGCCCCCGCTCTTTGCAACGTCAAATCCAATTCTCCCAGAAGCCTTGCTGTAATCTGGTTATATTGCAAGTAATTTGCTTTCTAATTAGCCCACCTGTTAACTGTGCAAATTCCCATGGTTTTACTTCTATAGATTAATGGCTTTTAAGGCCAGAAGGGACCCGAATCAATCCAGTAGTCTGACCTCCACGGCTATGTGGGGCTGTACCATAATGCTCAATGGTCTCGCATGGCATCTGGTGGTTTGTACGTCTTGCCAAATGCCATTGCACAGATTACTGTGTTTCTTACATTTCTGAGTGATTGTGTCCAGTGGTTTGCAATTGCCTTCCAGCTTCTACAGGAATGTGGCTTAGGTTCTCCAGGCCTGCTCTGTAGAGCTATGTGGATTTCTCTTTGATACAGCTTGCATCTAGAAAAAAACTTGAAAGGCTGCATCCAACTCCCCCAGCAACCTGTCATCTTCCTTTCCGGCTCTGGGAGAGGGGAGGCAAAGACTTATTTTACTTAGCATACGTGTGATAAAGGGGTGACACCCTGGAGCGCTCTTGAATTCCTAGTCCTGGTCACGAGTCAGGTTAGGATGATAAAAGATTTATATCTGGTCAAATTCCAGTTTGCCTCCCTAAAATCCTCGAGACACAAGGTCGGGGAGGCAATATCCTTATTGGACCAGCTCCTCTTGGCGAGAGAGAGAAACTTTTGGGCTACACAGAGCTCTGGAAGAGTTTTGTGCGCTCTCTCACCAGTAAAAGCTTTCGCCACACCCACCTTGTCTCTCTAATGTCCTGGGGCCAGGATGGGTGAGACTGCGCACGTGAAAGGAAGAGCCCTAAAGCCTCTGTCATTTCAAATGGGTACAAAATCCATCTGTCCTTCCTGTCCTAAGCGGTTGTCGCTGTCCTAGAAAGCGAGAGCAAGACACGAGGTCTAGCGTAATAGGTCTGAGGTAAAGCTGCGGTCAAGCCCTGCTGTTAGAAAGCGAAGTTAGCAGGAGTCAGGCAGAAAGTGGCAAAGACATTCCTAAACGCTCACCCTCCCATCTATTGTTCCACACTGTTGGAATCCAAACAACTTGTTGGTTTGCTGGAAAAGACTGAACTGGCCTTGTGACATATCCTTCACTCTGTGTGGCTGTGTCTACACTTGTTAATTTAAGTCGACTTAGTGTGTCTACAATTAAAATTAAAGTCGACTTAAAGGGGAACTTAGAAAGTCAACCGAGAGCGTCCACACTGGATGCCTAGGTCGACTTCTAGGGGCTTAGGGGGATCTAGGGTAGGTCCACGGGGGCAGGGGGGCACCCTTGCCCAATGCCAGGGGGCTCAGCCTTTGCCCCATTTTACCTAGGTACAGGGACCCTGGCAGCGTATAGAGGCAGGGTGGGCAGGGCTCTGCCCTTCCCTGTGGGGGGGGCATGCCAGGCTCCACCTGTTCCCTCTCCCCCCCCGGCAGGGAGGGCATTGGTGTAGCCCTGGGGTAGCCCTAAGACGACTTAGGGCTACCCCACGTCTACACTGGCTTAAGTTGACTCTAGGGAGTCGACTTAAGCCTCAGGTTGAATTGAAAGGTGGTGTTATAAAGTCGACTTAATTTTAATTAAGTCAACTTTATTTTCCTTAAGTCGACTTAAGCAAGCTGCTTAAGTCAATTTAAGAAAACTGTAGTGTAGACGCAGGGTAAATTAAGTTGACTTAAGCAAGCTTAAGTCAATTTAATTTACAAGTGTAGACGCAGCCTGTGTGTGGTTTGATACACCTACAGACCACGGTCTCCATTTCATTCAGCTGAGGAAGTGGGATTCTACCTGTAACCCATATGCCTGAAAAGGCTATCGCTCTGAGAGACCTGCTGAGGGTGGGTTACTGTTGCTGGGCAGATTAACTACCCACAACTAGAAACTTCCAGAAGCAGGGTGTGGTAGCATTGTGAGTATGCTCCACAGTGTACCGGCTGGTGTGATGTGATGTCAGTCAGATGACATGGGAGCAGCAGTCTGTGCAGACAGCAGGCAGGAGCTGCCTTGAAATGAGACCATGTGCTCAGTTTTCTGGAGAGAAGCTGAGCCAGGAGTGAACAAGATGTTTTCTCCCTCCTATGGAGTCTTCTGCAACAGACCTTGCAGACATGCATATGGGACTGAGGGCTGGTTGCAAAGGAGAAGGAAAAGCCTGCATGGAATGCTACAGAGGATCCCAGCAAAGGAAGAAGAGGACAGCGATTTCTTGCCACTCAAGCCTCTACACTGGAACAGAGACTGTAGCTGAAAGTTGGATGAACTCCACCTAGACTTTGGGACTCTTGGGGATCTTTCCTGCGGGGTTTTCTGCAGGGATTGTTCGTGGTTAATTGTATTTTGTTTTCTTAGGATAAGGTTCATTTAGTTAGTAGTTAATAATTAGTAGTTATGTTTATTGTAGTAGTATTTTAATGTGGGAGTGTAGCTCTGAGCAAGCTTCGCTGTGAGTCCCGTACAGACTGGATCCCGGGTCTCCAGCTGCTTTCTCCATAGGGATTGGGATTGATTTCTGTGAGGCACTGGAGAAGGGCAATTAAATGAATTTTAGCCCACCCGAAGGTTACATACCCACGAAAGCTCATGCTGTAAATAAGTTTGTTACTCTCTAAAAGTGCCGCAGGGCTCTTTGTTTGTTACACATTCCTAAAGGAGAAGGTCCAGAGCACTCGTGCAAGCACATTCCAGAAAGGTACCAGAACATCCCAATCCCCCAAAGATGAGGAGGGTGCACTGAACTCAGAACGACAAGATGATGTATGGAGATGCTTTGACCAGACCATCCGGGACAAGCTAAAGGGTGCTGTCTTACCATGTCAGAGGATGGCAAGTACACACATCAGAAGGGCAAACACATCTTGTTTGTATCAGTGTATAAAAGAGGGCCTCAAAGGGAGTGCCTTTGTTTGGCCGAGTGAGAAACAGAAAGTCCCACCGTTTACTGAGCTGGGCTACGTACGTGTATTGTGTACTTGAAGCACATAAAAGGCACTGTTTACCTTGCTTCCTTTGCAATAAACCTGGACTGGCGCTTTTGTTCCTGAAACAGAATCTTGGTCTTATTGGATAATCTGATCGTGGTTTGGTGTCTCAGGTATCTGCTCAGATCACACCGAGGGAACACACACACAGAGCCAACGCCTCACAAGTAGCATCGCTGTGCGCGAAGTGAGCCAAACATCTAGGAGAGTGGAAAATCAATCATCATCAGGTGACTTGACCAGGAACGTGGGCCTCTGCCAGTGCCCCTCAAAACAGAGTTGCAACCCTTCCCTATCTTCACCTTGCTATCCTCTCTTGGGCTCTGCATTCACAAAGAGCTCTTCTATCCCCTGCTTTTCCGGTCCTGGGTCTTCTCGTGACCAGAGCTGGCAACTAGACGTTCTCTGATTAAAAGAATATGGGAGCACAGATGAGACCGGAATTATACATCACACCTGAGCTTGCATGGCCTTTGGAGTCCAATCAGTGAGCATCCCGTTAGGCTAATTAGCAAAGGGAGGAGCAATAGAACGCTGGGTCTCTTTTGCCAGTCTGCTCATTGTTCATTCAGCTCCCACCGCCAAAGAAACAGGAGACTTTTTAAATATCAGTGCCTCTCCAGGCTGATGGACGACTCAAACAGAGAGCAGACACGGGGATAGGTTTTAGAGCTGGGTGACATTTCTTCTGTCAAAACTATTTCCCACACAAAAATCCCGTTTCGATGAAACTGAAACCGGTCATGAAATCGCATCCACTTCCAACAGCATTTCCATGGGGAAACAATGGCAGGAAAGCCCAACTAAAAGTGTCCATCTGGCCTTTCTCTGTTTTTTCAGAAAGGAACGTTTCCATCTTTCCTTTTGAAATGTTCTGTCATATATTTTAAAAATGACCAGAATAAAAACCGGTCACAACCGAAATGTTTGGAATTCATCGAAATGAAAACGTTTTGTTTGCCACCTCCCCTGTGACATTTTTTTGTAATTCCAAATTTTGGCTTTTCATCCCCATTTGAGTCGTGCACCCCCTGCTGAGGTCACAGCCTCTACTCTCCCGTCAGCTCTTTGTCGTTCTTACCTGGACTTTGCAGCCATCATGAAATAGAAAATAAGCCAATATGTGGATCACATTGGATCTGGCAGACCAGATACCAGGTCATACCAAGGCCCCTCGGCCTCAACTGAACACTGACACATGGAAACCCATCTGGCTTATCTGGGCATTAGTGTTGTTAAAATAGATCTGATGTTTTATAAGAATGAAATGCTTACAGGATGCCGTGTGTGTGAATCTCACTTATAACATCTGTGTCCGATGTTATAATGTTATTTTAAGGGTTTGTATTATAATCTACTGTAGCTGTGTAAATCAGCAAACAGGAAAGGAGCATTAATTAATCTAAAATGCTGGCTTCCTACACACGGTGTTAGTCCTACCCACCAAGAAAGCCTATTGAAAGCAAATGAGCCTTTGCAAAACATCCAAGAACAAAAATTGGGTTGATTGTTTTCCCTGCTCATGAAGAGGAGACAGGCAGATAGACTCGACCTGTCAGCTTGAACGCTGGAGAAGGAATAAAAATCCCTGACAAGAAGGAATTGTATCTCTGTGCTACTTGCACTTAGGGAGGGCAAGATTTCTATGCATAAGCCAAGGGTCCCCAGCTGCTTAGCCTGGGTTAGCTCTAAAGGACATATCGCGCTTGCTGATTATAAAAGCTTCCACCATCGTTTGGAACCTATGGCTATGTCTACACTTACTAAAGTTAGTTCGAATTGGTTAATTTGAACTAATTTGAGCTAATTTTAGTTCGTTCGAATTAACTTAATTCGAACTAGCAAAACTTAGTTCGAACTAAGCAAGTGCCATTCATGGCACTTGCTTAGTTCGAATTAGCGAATTGCATTGAGTTCAATGGGCCGGTTAGTTCGAACTAAGCAGTTAGTTCGAACTAACATGGCCACATTGGTTAATTCGAACTAACTAGTTTGAATTAACCCTTAGTTCGAATAGCATATTCGAATGTATTAGTTTGAATTAAGGACGCCCTCAATTCAAACTAATGAAAGCCTAGTGTAGCCATGGCTTAAGTTAGTTCGAATTAAGCTTCCTTAATTCGAACTAACTTGCAAGTGTAGACATAGCCTATGACTGTAACTCATTTGTCTGGGTATTTTTACCTGATTTAACCTTGTGAATAACTCTCATTTATTTTTCTAGGTCATATGCCTTTAGTTAATTTACTATAGGACAGGCTATAAGGGTCATCTATGATGTGGAAATGTGAGATGCAAATGACCTGGGACAAATGACTGGTCCTTTGGGGCCGGCAGTAACCTGAATGTTGTGGTTTTTGGTGTAAGGGACCTTCTATCATAAAGGCAAGTTTATGGGTGGCAAGATAGATGGTTCCCTAGGACACCTGGTCTGTGACTCATGGGCAGGCTATCATAGTGCCCACGGAGTTCACGCTTGATACTGGTTGGAGAGATCTAAGTGGAGCATCCACAATCAGTTTGGAAGATGTGCCCTGATTCGTAATGCTCTTCCCTGAATCTGGGACTCATTCTTATAATTGCCAAGTACTCCATTTGGGATTGAACAGTCCATTGCACACATACAAAATGGGCAATAGCTGCCTAGGAAGGAGTACTGCAGAAAGTGATCTGAGTATCATAGTGGACCACAAGCTAAATATGAGCCAGCAGTGTAACGCTGTTGCAAAAAAAGCAAACGCTATTCTGGGGCATATTAACAGGAGTATTGTGAGCAAGACACGAAAAGTGGGTCTTCCGCTCCACTCCGCCATGATTAGGCCTCAACTTGAGTACTGTGTCCAGTTTTGGGTTCCTCATTTCAAAAAGGATGTGGAAAAATTGGAGAAAGTCCAGAGAAGGGCAACAAAACTGATTAGAGGCCTGGAACATTTGACCCATAAGGGAAGACTGAAAGATCTGGGTTTGTTTAGTTTAGAAAAAAGGAGACTGAGAGGGGACATGGTAACAGTTTTCAAATATCTTAAAGGTTGTTATGAGGAAGAAGGAGAAAAATTATTCTCCTTAATCACAGATGATAGGACAAGAAGCAATGAGCTTAAATTACAGCAAGGGAGGTTCAGCCTAGACAGTAGGAAAAAAATTCCTAACCATCGGGGTGATTAAGCACGGGAATAAGTTGCCTAGGCAGGTTGTGGAATCTCCTACATTGGAGGTTTTTAAGAGCAAGTTAGACAAACACCTGTCAGGGATGGTTTAATGGGGGTACTTGGTTCTGCCATGAGTGCAGGGGACTGGACTCGATGACCTCTCTTGTTCCCTTCCAGTTTCTTTGGGTGCGTCTACACTTGTAAATTCAGTCGACTTAAGCAGGCTTAAGTCGACTTAATTTACTCTGTGTCTACACTTGAGTTTCCTTAATTCGACTTTAGCAGTTCCTTAAGTCGAACTAAGGAAAAGTTAGTTTGAATTAGTAAAACCTCGTTTTACTTTGAACTAACCCTTAATTCGAACTAGTTAGCTAGCTGCTAACTAGCTAACTGCTTAGTTCGAACTAACCGGCACATTGACCTTAATGCAACTGACTAATTCGAATTAAGGGTTAGTTCGAAGTAAAACTAGGTTTCACTAATTCCAACTAACTTTTCTTTAGTTCGACTTAAGGAACTGCTAAAGTTGAATTAAGGAAACTCAAGTGTAGACACTATGCATGGCACTTGCTTAGTTTGAACTAGCATTCCAGTGGGGCCATGCTAGTTCGAATTAAGTTAATTCGAACTAACTAAAAGTAGTTCGAATTAGTTAGTTCGAATTAACTAATTCCAACTAACTTTGGTAAGCTGTATAGCACCTGTCCCTAGAGAGAGTATGTGGGATGCACAATATCCCAGAGGATAAAGAGGTGCCGATCCCCCTCACCAGGTTAACTGGGAAAACCAAACAAGTTTGTTGTGATATGAAGGAGGGTGATTCTAAGGTGTATAGGAAACTTACAGAAATGTGTTGCAAAGATTTATGATTATCCCCGAGATCTATCAATTGATGCATAGAACTCTCACAATGTCTAACAATATCGCACCTGTCACATATCTGCAGTAACGCAGAACTTTATGGGAAGCTAGATAGTGGGACTGGGGGCTGAGAGCAAGTCTCTAAAACCTTTTGACCTGGAGGCCTAGGAGTTGTTGTTATGGGTAGTTACAGATGAGGTGAAGGCAGCCATCTGGGACAAAAAGCTTTACATGGTTTTAGAGGCTGCAGAAATTGCTGATGAATACGTTGAATCAAGGGCCTGTGTGGGGCACAAGTGCCAAGGGAAGGGAAATGCCACCATTACCCAGGTTTAGAGGGGGGCAAGGTTTGGAAATAAACTTAACCCCAAATTTGATTAAAGAAAAAAGACCCAATGGAGCCAGGTTTTAAATCCCCTAATCTAAGGGACGGCAGATAGTCTGTCATCACTACAGAGTGGCTGGCCATCTCAAAGCAAATTGCCCAAAACTTCAGGGAACCCCATCCCGCTTCTCAGCCCCGCCCCGCGGTCTGTGTCAGACCTGTTGCCCCAGAGGCAGCAGTAGAGGAGGTGAGAAGAAAGCCAGTGAATTATTTGAGGACGGACTCTCAGGGAAGTAGCGAAGAATGTATTCGGAATGCTACAGTAAATGGCAGGGTTGTATGGGCTGGAGAGACATGGCATCACGTCACTATGGTCCGGGAAAGTTGGGTAAGGGAGGAAGACGGACCCCCTGGTGAAAGTTGAAATATTTTCACTGCGGCTGAATTCTGTGTAACTACCTCTGGCTCGGTGTCCTACCCTCGAGTAGGAGGGCTTTAAGGGAGATTTTATTCACCCTCTGAGGAGGGGTCTGGAGATCCTCTTGCTTTACCAGAGTCGGCTTTTTAGTGAGACTCCAAAGGAGTTTACCGAAGCTCAGCCTGTTGACAAGGAGAGGAGAGCAGCTCAGAAGAATACCCCAGCTGGAGAAGGGAAGGGTAGATTTTTTAGGTTTGTTTTACAGGGAGGTTCCAACAGGGGAAAGCACTGCGCTGGTGAGGTCTGCAAGTAAGTGCTTGTGCCTGATCCTTGCAAACAAAGGCTCTTGGTTCATTCATTTTCAGGCCGTAATGGACCATTGCAACCATCCCCACCCCCCTCCCGCCCGCTTTCTCTTCCCACTTGGATCCTTAGGATTATGCAGCGTGGAGGATAATCCTGGTTGCACATGAGCGCATGTGTGAGACGCTGGTGCTCTGAAAAGCACAGCGCTGGACGGCGAGCACACATGGAGCTGCTCAGCTTGTGTCCCGCTGCATATTTCATCATCCCTTCCCCTTTATATCGAGAGAGCGAGATGACAAACCCACCACCCCTTTCTTCTTCCCTTCTTTGGCAAAATTAATAAAACATGTTTCCATTTCAGCGAAACAGGCTACGGGGAAGGCGAAGGCTCCCAGGATGGGCTGATTTCCTCACTCCCATCTGTAACTCAGCCAACTTGCCCGGGCCAATTACACTGAGCATAAGTAATTCCACACCTCAGCACTCTTCATTCCCGTCTCTGAGTGCGGAAGGTTTGTTTCTGTGAAGGTCCCATTGAAGGGCGGGCTAATTAATATGCAGCTGGCTCCCAACCACATTCTGGGCTCTCGTTATCGGTGTTACAGTGACCGGTTAGTTTCCCGGTGTTCATGCCTGTTTGTGTCACTACAACATATTCCCCACAAGAATCAGCAGCAGGTGTCAAACCTGTAGCCTCTACCAGCACATCACAGCTACTTCCTAAGTAAAAGGAGTGACGCCACTGGCTGGGTGCGTCTACACTTGGAAATTAATTTAAGTTACCCTGCATCTACACTACACTTTCCTTAAGTCGACTTAAGCAACTGGCTTAAGTCGACTTTAGGAAAATAAAGTCGACTTAATAAAAATTAAGTCGACTTTATAACACCTCATTTTAATTCGACTTAAGCCTAAAGTCGACTTTTTAAAGTCAGCTTAGGCCAGTGTAGACCTGGAGTGGCCCTAAGTCGACTTAGGCCAGTGTAGACCCGGAGTGGCCCTAAATCGACTTAGGGCTACTCCAGGACTCCACCACTGCCCTCCCTGCCGGCGGGGGTGGCACAGGGGGAGCCTGGCATGCCCCCAAACAGGGCAGGGCAGAGCCCTGCCTACCCTGCCCCTATGCCCTGCCAGGGTCCCTGTCTCCCTTTGCCCCATTGTACCCATGTACAATGGGGCAAAGGCTGAGCCTCCGGCACTGGGCAAGGGGTGCCCCCCTGCCCCAGTGGACCTGCCCGAGGTCCCCCAAGCCCCTAGAAATTGACCTAGGCATCCAGTGTGGATGCTGTAGTTCGACTTTCTAAGTTTCCCCCCAAAGTCGACTTAAAATTTAGGTGTAGACATGCTAAGTCGACTTAGCTAAAGTCGACCTAAATTTACAAGTGTAGACATAGCCGCTGTTAGCAGCAGCAAGCTACTGTCCTTTCACGGACAAGCTCTGCCAGCATGCTGGGTAACGAGGCCAGTTAGCTTTGAAATAAGCCCTAGATCCAGACACCTCAGGCTCTGGAGGAATTTGCACTGAAATCTTCACTCTTCGCACCTGGCAAGCGCGGGGATAGGCAGCGTGGCTCTGCAATATTTAGACAAACAGGTGAGATTTTAATGACTTCATGTTTGCAGGAAGTGCCCTTCCCAATGGGGCCTGGGTCCCCCTGGAGCATCTGAGAGTGACTGGAGGAGTCGGCTTGGATTACAATAGAGGAGGGTTTGACAGTTGGGTTGTTCCTATATCCTTGGTGAAGCACCAGAAAACTTGGAGTCCTAAACCTTGAATTTTGGGGCTGTTCTCACCTGCAACTGCATCCAAACTTCATGACTCAGACTCCTCTGAGCTGCTGCAGAAAGGAAAGACAGCCGTGGGTTAAGGCCACAGGTTGGTTGCTTGGAGACCTGGGTCTTGTCTCCAACTCTGCCCAAGGGTTGACCTTAAGTTGCTTCTTCTTGCCGTACTTCAGACCCACTCCTCTCTGTAAAACGGGGGCTCATGGTACGTCCCTGCCCCTCAGGGATGCTGGGAGGCTGAATTCATTACTGGCCGTGAGGCAGCTCAGATGTGATGGAGGTAGGGTGCACAGGACCCCGCGAATGACAGTTCAATGGAGAAACTGATGCCAGTACAAGCAAACAAAGGGAAATGAGTCTTTCTAAACCCATACGCTTATGGGGGAGAAATCTTAGAGAATGGAGAGAGAGGGACCCTTCTAACGCATCCTCCAGGGCATCAGAACAAGATGGTTCCCAACGGTCAATTCACCAGTCCTGGGCTGCGTCTAGCATCAAGTGAACCAACCAACGGGGCTCCCTGCCTTTTCAGGGGAAGACAATTTCCCAGCCCTGTGCATCACTATCAAGAAATTTTCCGTGAGAGTTGCCCTAAGTTTCCCCTTTCTCAGTTTCATCCTCTGACTCCTTCTTAGACCGTCTTGTAATAGCACCTGCTCGCCATTAACCTCTACAAATAAACTCCGTGGTCAGGGGTTTGGCTGTTGTTTGATTTTAATTATGCCAAGTGAAAAGTCTCTTCTCCTGTGCGGCTCAGACTTTGTACATCCCTGCCGTGTTTGAAGAGCTGGGCTTAATGTTAAATTAATCACACTCACTCTGGAGAAGCTTGGGGACTGACTGGCATCGCGGGGAGAGCCAACGCCAGCACAGAGCTCGTGCAGGCTGGCAGGGGATATAACTCGTAACAAATCCAGGCCTACCTGGGCCCACACACAGCAAGGGTGAGGGTAGAACGCAGACGCCTCTCTCTAGCGGCATGTTTGCTTGAGGATAATAGTCTACTGCTGCTACTGACTAATGGATTTCTGCCTGCGGTGCCAGTGGGAGCGTGGTGCTGAAGGCCCCTGGATGGAGCCATTCAACAGGGAATAACCCTATCTAGGACTAGATAGCGAATGGCTCCATGTCGCACAGAGAGGACACCCACATCACACACCATGGGGCCTTCAGCTTTCTCCTCCCCAACGCGCACCATTCCTGCTCCGCAAGCTGATGCAGATGGAGGGCCGTGAAATGGGGCCATGTCAGACTTTCTCCAGCGAGCAGAGAAGGAGAAGTCTTTGCATCCACTGTAGTTCTGCCTGGCCCTTATGCAGAAGGAGTGTAAAATGCCCCTTGCCCCATCCGCTCCCTATGCAGCAGAGGACTAAGCTGAACCTGCCTCTTTGCACCCTCCAGCATTAACCAGCAGTGCCTGGCTGACGGGCTTTAATGCTGGGGGCATTCTTTGCCTGTGTGTGCATGTAATCAAGAGATGTCAACTGCCTCAGCAACAAAGAAATGTACAAATCAAGAAATATTAACATGTCCTTAGCAAACACAGAGCAGATGTTTCAATAAGGCCTCTAAAAAGAGAAAGAAAAAAATCAGATAGAGAAGAATAATTTTGTTCCTCCAGAAAATGGTCTTGCTTTATGCAGCGGATAGCACAGACAATTCCCTGACATTCCTCAGCACGGGGTGCGGCGCGAGCTCCAAGACGCTCCCAAAACCGGAATCTTTTATTTGACATCTGCTGGGAGGGAAGAAAACCCAAGAAAGTGATGAGCTCGGCTGTTTTACCATCTTGGAATAATTCAGGATAATCTAGGCAAAAAAGAAAGAAAAAGAAAAGCAAATGGGTTGGGGTTGGGGTTGGGGAGGAAGCCTTTCAAAGGAGAAAAAGAATCAAACATTTCTAAACGCTGCGCGGCAGGCTGAGCCAAACCAGACAGTAATGATTCATTGACTTGTCTTCACCCTTCACTTTTCCTATAATGGGCAAAGAAGCCATGGAAATATGCAGCCGACATTTCCTTCCACTCCTAGCAGCTATGGGAGACAATGTACAAACCACCACCTCCTGCACTCTAGCAGCTCACGATTAGCAGAGAGAAAGGAGGCTGTCCGCGGGGACATTGGGGTGTGGGGCGCTTACTGAGATCTACTAGCCATACCCCACCTTTTCAGTTCCCTGCCGGGGCAGGTGACACCCCAGTCCCTCCTGTTTTCTGCCAGCCGCACACGACTATTTAATCTCCCCTCAGGCTGTAATACTTCAATTTCATCTGGACTATTCAGCTCTGTCCAGGAATAACAGTGGTGTGCTATAAGCAGAAGGTCGGGTGAGATGATCTGTCACCGAGGATGGCTCCCTTTCACAGCTGTGTAGACATTTGTCAGTGTTTGAGCTTGGAGTTTCTCAATCTTTTCAATACCAGGAACAGGCTTGCTGCTTTCCTAAACTGTGACAGGAAGATCTCAGAGACTGGCGTGGTCCTCAGACCAATCCGTGAGAAACACTCACCTAGCATGTCTCTCCCTCTGATCCCCTTCCTTAACCATCTAGTTTCATCAGTTTACCTTGTCTGATCCCTCTGCCTGAGCTAACCTAGCTGATTTAGCTACACTACCTGGCCTTCCCTCTCTGATTGACCAGGCCTGGCACTATGGCTTGTAAGTGTAACCTTCGTGTGGGCTAAAATTCATTCATTTGCCCTTCTCCAGTGCCTCACAGAAATAAACCCCAATCCCTGTGGAGAAAGCAGCTGGAGACCCAGTATCCGGTCTGTATGGGACTCACAGCAAAGATTCCTCAGAGTTACCCTCCCACATTAAAATACTACTAAGAATAAACATAACAATGAACTTTATTAACTACTAATAAAATAAACCTTATCTTAAGAAAACAAAATACAATTAAACAGAACAATCCCTACAGAAACCCCGCAGGAAAGATCCCCAAGAGTCCCAAAGTCCAGGTGGAGTTCACCCAACTCTCAGCTACAGTCTCTGTTCCAGTGTAGAGGCTTGAGTGGCAAGAAATAGCTGTCCTCTTCTTCTCTCTTTGCAGGGATCTTCTGAAGCATTCCATGCAGGCTTTTCCTTCTCCTCTGGAACCAGCGACATCTGGTCAGCTCACTGGTTAACCAGCCCTCAGTCCCAGATGCATGTGCACAAAATCTGTTGCAGAAGACTCCATAGGAGGGAGAAAACATCTTGTTCACTCCTGGCTCAGCTTCTCTCCTGAAAACTGAGCACATGGGCTCTTCTCAAAGCAGCTCCTGCCTGCTGTCTGCACAGACTGCTGCTCCCATGTCATCTGAGTGACCGCACCACATCACACCAGCAGAAAACCCTGTGGAGCATGCTCAAAATGCTACCACTCCCTGCTTCTAGAAGTTTCTGATTGTGGGTAGCTAATCTGCCCAGCAACAGTAACCCACCCTCAGGAGGTCTCTTAAAGAGAGAGCCCTTTTTAGGCATATGGGTTACATAAGAACAACACAAAGCTGTAGGGAGCATCAGCATTGTTTAGCTTTTTTTTTCCCCTCAATGCAGCGGCAAAGATTTGAAGGTGGCATGTGTCTGTTGCATTCCTGCAGCAGTGTAGGTTAGAGGTGAAGGAACATCCACTGATTTGGTGCTCTTTAGGACTTCCATGACCACAGACTGGCTGAGGGAACCTTGGGCGAGTCTACCCTGCTATTGTGATTATGCTAGCTTGAGTTAAGTGGGTATTACTCTGTCTTCCCGGGCTGGGAACCATATCTCCCAGTTGCTGGGTAGACTTCCCCTTTAAGGCCCAGATCCTCAAAGGTATTTAGACTCTTAACTTCCTCTTCCACTGGAACTTCCATGTGAACGTGACAAGTGACCGTCAGGAGACTGAAATATCTTTTGGGATTTGGGCCTTGGTGTCTCTGTAGGCCACTGAAGAACCGTAGATAGATAAGAACATAAGAGTGGCCAATGGTCCAGCGAGCCCAATAGCCCAGTGTTTCCCAACCAGTGTGCCACGGCAAATGGGTGTGCCGTCCGGCCTGAGCAGGTGTGCCATGGAATTTTTGGAAAAACTGCTCAGAGTTCTGGAGTGGCTCATGAATATTCATGAGTTCATTTGGAGACTATATGGTGGTGTGTCTCAAAATAATCAAAGGTATCAAGGTGTGCCACGGTAGAGAAAAGGTTGGGAACCATGCAATAGCCTGTCTTCTGACAGTGACCAGTGCCAGGTGCTTCAGAGGGAATGAAGAAAACATAATCACCAAATGATCTGTCCCCTGTCACTCATTCCCAGCTTCTAGCAAACAGAGGCTAAGGACACTTCTGAGCACGATTTTATGTCCCTGCTTATCTTGGCTAATAGCCACAGATGGACCTGTCCTCCATGAACTCATCTGGTGCTTTTTTTAAGCCCATCACAGTCTTGACCTTCACAGCAGCGCTGGCAACATATTCTACAGGTTGGCTGTGCGTTGAAGAAATACTTCCTTTTGTTCATTTTAAGCCTGCTGCCTATTAATTTCATTTGGTGACCCCTGGTTCTTGTATTAATAAAAGGAATAAATAGCACTCCCTTATTTTCTTTCTCCAGGCCCATCATGGTTTTATAGACCTCTATGATATCCCCCCATAGTCATCTCTTTTCCAAGCTGAAAAGTCCCACTCTTCTTAATCTCTCCTCATAAGGAAGCTGTTCCATATCCCTAATCATTTCAGTTGCCCTTTTCTGTACCTTTTCCTATTCTAATATATCTTTGTTGAGATGGGGTGACCAGATCTGCATGCACTATTGAAGATGTGAGCATATCATGAATATATAAAGAGGCAATATGATATTGTCTGTCCTATTATCTATCCCTTTTCTAATGATTCCTAACATTCTGTTAGCTTTTTTGACTGCTGCTGCCATGATTGTTTTCAGAAAACCGTCCACAGTGACTCCAAGATCTTTCTTGAGTGGTAACAGCTAATTTAGACCCATCATTTTATATGGAGAGTTGGGATTATGTTTTCCAATGTGCATTACTTTGCATTTATCAACACTGAATTTCATCTACCATTTTCTTGTCCAGTCGCCCAGTGTTGTGAGATCTCTTTGTAACTCTTCACAGTCTGCTTTAGATTTAATGGTACTGAGTCATTTTGTATCATCTACAGATTTTGCCACCTTACTGTTCATCCCTTTTTCCAGATCATTGCTGAATATGTTGGACAGTTCTGGTCCCAGTATAGACCCTGGGGGACACCACCATTTACCTCTCTCCATTCTGAAAATTGACCATTTATTCCTACTCTCTGTTTCCTATCTTTTAACCAGTTACTGATCCACTATTGAGCTTCCCTCTTATCCCATGACCACGTACTTTGTTTAAGAGCCTTTGATGAGGTACCCTTTCAAAGACTTTCTAAAAATCTAAATATACAGGATCATCCTTTTCCATATGCTTGTTGATCTCCCTGAAAGAATTCTAGTAGATTGGTGAGGCATGACTTCCCTTTACAAATGCCATGTTGACTCTTTCTCAACAAATCGTGTTTATTTGTGTGTCTGATAATTCTGTTTTTTACTATAGTTTCAACAATTTGCCTGGTATTGAAGTTACTCTAACTGGCCTGTAATTGCCGGGATCACCTCTGGAGACTTTTTAAAAAATTGACATCATATTAGCTATTCTCCGGTCATCTGTACAGAAGCTGATTTAAATGATAGGTTACATACCATGGTTAGTAGTTCTGCAATTTCACATTTGAGTTCCTTCAGAACTTTTGTGTGAATACAATCTGCTCCGGGTGACTTACTACTGTTTAATTAAACAGTTTGTTCCAAAACCTGCTCTAATGAGACCTCAATGTGAGACAGTTCCTCATATTTGTCACTTAAAAGAAATAGCTCAGGTTTGGGAATCTCACTCCCATTCTCAGCCGTGATGACCAATGCAAATAATTCATTTCCTCTTTCCTCAATGGCCTTGCCTTCCTTGGGTGCCCTAAAAAATCTCCACCTAAAGAAATCTGATGAGGCTCAACAAGGACAAGCGCAGAGTTCTGCAGGTAGGATGGAAGAATCCCATTCACTGCTACAGACTGGGGACTGACTGGCTGGCAGCAGTTCTGCAGAAAATGACCTGGGGGCTACAGTGGATTTAGGGCTTCTCCAGGTCTACACTGGCTTAAGTTGACTTTAGAAAGTCAACTTAAGCCAAAAGTTGACTTTAAATGAGGTTTAATAAAGTCGACTTAATTTTCCTTAAGTTGACTTAAACAGCTTGCTTAAGTCGACTTAAGGAAGTGTAATGTAGACAGAGTAAATTAAGTCAACTTAAGCAAATTTAAGTTGACTTAATTTACAAGTGTAGACGCACCCTATGGTTCTCCAGTTACTGTTACCCAGGGGTTCAGCTATATTCACATCTTGGCCCACATCCTGCACTCTACTTAGGGTTAAATCAAGAAATGTCTCTCCTCTGGTGGGTTCCAGGAGTAGCTGCTCCAGAAAGCCATCTTTAAAGTATCAAGAAACTTTATCTCTGCCTCCTGTCCTGAGGTGATACATACCCACACAACGTGGGGATAGTTGAGATGGCCCGTTATTACTGAGTTTATTTGTATATTTCACATTCACCCTCATCATCCTGGTCAATAGTATACCCTTGATGTGACGTAATTGAATGAGACTCTTTTCATTTGACTGATTCTCATCAGATCCTACCTATATTTTATCCTCTTCCATCCTCTCCTCCTTACTAGAACATAGCAAATCCCCATTAATAGATCCTCTCCCAAGGGATGTCGTTGTCTGGGTAACGTGCTCCTCTGCACCTGTTGGCTTTCCCCCAGCCCTTATTTTAAAAACTGTTCTACCACTTTTTTAATTTTACGTGCCAGCACTCCAGTTCCATTTTGGTTTAGGTGGAACCCATTCTTCCTGTGTCAGCTTCCCCTTTCCCCAAATGTTCCCCAGTTCCTAATAAATCTAGACCCTGCCTCCCTACACCATCATCTCATCCACACACTGAGACCCTGCAGTTCTGCCTGTCAAAATGGCCCTGTGCGTGGAACTGGAAGCATTGCAGAGAATGCTACCAAGGAGGTCCTGTTACCTCTTACCTAACTATTTAAATGTGGCTTCCAGAACCTCTCTCTTATCCTTCCCTGTGTCACTGGTACCTACGTGTACCACGACCCCCAGCTCCTACCTAGCACTACATATGTCTGTCTAGATGTCTCGACAGATCTGCAACCTTTGCACCCAGCAGGCAAGTCACCATGCAGTTCTCCCAATCATTACAAACCCAGCTATCTATGTTTCTAATCATTGAGTCCCCCATTACTATTACCTGTCTTTTCCTAATAGCTGGAGTTCCCTGCCCCAGAGAGGTCTCCTCAGTGTAAGAGGATACCATGACAGCATCTGGAAGGAGGGTTCCAACTATGGGATTATTACCTTCCGCTCCAGTTTGATGTTCTTCTTTGAGACCTTCCTCTTCCTCAACGCCACAGAGGATGTCAGATCCAGGATGGGACTAGCCTACGATGTCCCTGGAAGTCTCCTCAGTGTATGTCTCGGTCTCCCTTAGCCCCTCTCTTCCAGCCACCTGGTCTCTGAAGCCTGTATTTGGTCTCTGAGGGCCAAGAGCTACTTGCATCGAATGCACACGTACGTCACCTACCCATAGGACAGGTAATCATACAGGCTGTATTCTCTGCAATATACAGTCCATTGTGATGCTGGATTGCTGCCTGCATTCCCTTTTTACTGCCCCAGAGCTTTCCTTTATTTGTGGTTCTTTCTAATCAGGGGGTGTTTATTGCCTTCAGTTCAAAGAACGTTAGTGAAGTATATAAACGACGATGTTCCTCTGTGGCACCATCACAATGGCATAGATATGAAGGGTATCCTTGGGACTTTGCTGGTTCCAGGCGTTCGTATCGTACAAGTTCCAGCTTCACACTTCAATTGGCCTTAGGGTTGGAAGGATCCAAGCATGTCATCTAGTTCAACCCGCTGTTCAAAGCAGGACCAGCCCCATCTAAACCGTCCCAGCCAGGGCTTTGTCAAGCGGTGCCTTAACTCCTCTAAGGATGGAGATGCCACCCCTCCCAAGGGAACCCCTTCCAGTGCTTCACCACCACTGCCTAGTCCTGCAGCGAGCGGTGGTGACCTGCATGGCGAGGCAGGAACAAAGGCATGTTAGAGCCTGTATAAAGTGGATTAGGTTAATGGGAATTTATATTATTAGGGGAAACTAGTTTTAAGAGTAGTAGTTAGCAAGTATAGGCCCAAGCCTGAACCAGTTTTCAAAGGCCTTAGCATAACCGCTCACATGAACCTATGCCAAGAACTCAGACGTCACCTAATGAGCAGCTGCAGCCCTAACGAGCACCTTAACGAGAAGAGAACTCCCTGATAGCTCCCTGATAAGCTTACAGCTAACTAAAATGATCAATGGCTGACAGGTAACTAAAATGATCGATGGCAATGTGGCAAAGACTGTGGGAACCTCTGTAAAAACAGGAGGGGCACAGGGGGCTAAAGCTCTATAAATATCAGCCCCACAGATACCCCCTTCGGACAGGGTTGGACTGACTCAAGACGCCCAGTGGCTCCGGTCACTATAGCAAGTGGGGTCAGTCCAGAGAAGAAAGAGAAAGGTCAGGTCCTAGTCATGAAGCTGACTGGACTGGCACGTTGGCCCGAACTCATCAAAGAAAGATCAGCACCTGATCCCCGACGGTGGCGAAACTGACACGTTGGTAAGGAGTTCGGTGAGTATTAAGAAACCACAAGAGGCCTAGGTGAACACTGGTTCGAGAGTAGCTACAGGTATATAAGTAACAGGTATATGTGTAACAGGTATATAAGTAACTAAAATAGAAATTGAAGCTTAGTACCCCGAGTCCTGGTGTAAGGACAGAAGTAGGTTAGCACCCTGGTCCCCGAGGGTACGGGGGGATAGGTATAAGGTTAGGGATGTGTAGGGCTCAGTCCCCTTAAAGGGATTGCAGCAGAAAGGTTGTTCTTTTAACAACTGGATAAACTAAAAGTTAGTTTTAGTTCCCCAAACCTAGGTTGTAAAAGGTATTGGGCTAAGGTTAGGGATCAAGCAGTTTAGCACCCCAGCCTGGGAGTACAGGTAGATAGCCTGCTGTCCCCTTTGAAGTTAGGGGCACCCCTTTGTTGCTAGGGGCAAGTGCAGAGTAATAAGAATAGTTTTAGTTATTAAATAACAAGTAATTCTGAAGCATGCTGCAGCACAAGAATATCATAGTATAACAGCAAAGATAAACCTTGCAAGTGTGTAACAGTTAAAAAGAGTGCACGAACAAAAAAGATAAGCAAAGATATGTCTTCTTGTACCCAAGATGATCTGTAATAAACACTTTGTACTTATAATTCTCTTGATTCTATTCTATTGTTATTTGCCATGGTACTGTTAATTCCTGACACTCCACTCCCCCTTTTTCTGTTTCCCCTATGGAAACAGCACTTAATTCCTTTGGTAATTACCTGGGTTATCTGCTGGTTCGGTTTAACCCTTTATTATTCAGTTCTAGCTCCCCTGACTACTGATGTATCTGTCAGCGCCTCCCTTCCATCAGATCAAGGCCGGGCTATAATCCCGGTGGAAAAAGAACCCGGCGTCTGCCTGGTCCCCTCAATGAATAACACCCCCGAGGGGTGACGCCAAACAGTATAAACAGTATACAGGCTCATAAAGAGCCAGTGTGTCTGACGGGCAGCACCTTCATTTCCCCCACAGAGGGTTCAAAATCCAGCTGGGGATGTTGCAGGTGAAGGCTAGTTCTGGGTCTGTCCAAGCAGCTGTTCCAGTCCAGAGAAGAGGGTCTGGAAGACCCAGGAGTAGCAATGATATTCACAGCAATGATATTCCAATGGAATTTCTGAGCAACTCCCTGGGAGCAGGAGGCCTGGCTGTGACGTTGAGTCTCTCCGTCGCCTGAGACCAGTTGCTGAGTCTTTCTTGCTGCCTCATCTTGACCGTCAGCTCAGATACCACTGTGAGGCTGACCTCCTTGACAAGAAGAGCCGTGTGACACCTAACTCAGCGCTGCTATTCAGATTCATTCCCTACAAAAATTAAATCATATACAGCTGCTCAATAACCCTGCCACTTCCAATTCCATCAATGTGCCACAAAAGCCATCAGGAACTGTGAGAAATGCAGGAGTTACGATGGAGTTTTCCATGCCCTCATTTACTTTTCACCTTGGTTCTGCAGCTCCTGGTCCAGCCAGAAAGAAGAGAGCCCTGCCCCCATCCGGCAAGCTGCTCTTGTGAAAATTCCCATGGTCATGGTCAGGGCTGTCCTTAGAGGGGAGTGGGACATCGCGGGGCCCACATAACCGCGGGGCCCAGGGTGATTGCCCCGTTCACCCCCCACCCTCCCAAAGGACAGCCCTGGTCATGGTGTCAGCGAGTCTGAAGACGGAACGTTGAGCTGGTTGGCAGACACGGGGTCGCTGACTCAGTTTCCCACTCTGCTGCTGTTTATTAGATTTGTCAGAACGCTTGAGGGTGCTCAGCCTTCTGCCCTGGACGTGACTCGGGCCATCTTTCTGAAAGGCAGCAATACAGCTTGCGATAGCTCACCACCAGGGAGCCAGCCATTTAAATGGCCTAGGCCTGGGTTGTCCAACCCACCACCTGGGGGCCAGAGTGCAGCCCCCCAAAGACTTCTATTCCACCCACCAGGTGCAGCAGTAATCCCCCGCCCCATACATACATGCCCCGAGCTGAAGCTGAGGAGCACCCCTCCACTCCAGACCCATGCACTGCCCTGCCCTGCACCAGCCAGGACTCAGGAGCAGAGGTGGGTGTGGGAGATCAACCTCTTGGACACTCCACAGCCCCGCTCTTACTTGCTGACTAAACCCAGCAGGAGCACAGACCAGACCAGCATCCCCATAGGCCACACCCGATCGCAGCCCCAGCCGACTGGTAGGCTGCTTCGTGTGAGACTGGCTGCTGGGGGCAGGGGCCATGTGAACCAGAGCTCCCAGTTCCCTCCTTCTCCCCCATTTCCAGACCAGTTCATTTGAGTACCAGTCCAGCAATCAGCCCTGGGTGGGGTGGGGAAGCCACTTCCCCCAGCCAAGCTCCCACAGGCAGGAGAGACCAGGGTTGGAAGTGGATCCCAGCCACTCCCCGTTGCTAAAGAGAGGAGTCAAATGGGTGGTGGGGCACAGTGGGAGAAGGACAGAGCCACCCCCATAAGTGGGGCAGGGAGTGGGGAGAGCACAGCAGCTATGGGCTGTAGGGAGACACAGGAGTCATGTAACCAGTTATGAGTCCGCCTCCCCACCCCTCCTCCAAAGGCCCCCACCCACCAGCATCCACGGACAAAAATAAAAGTTGGCACCTGTACCGCCTTCCCCTGCACGCCGTGCCAGCCAGCCCCACACAGCAACGCCACTCCCCATCCAAAACTTGCTCACAAGCCCCTGAGTGAGAAAAGTATTGTAACGTGACCCCTCACATTCAAAGTTTGGACATCCAGTCATTCTCCTGCCCAACTGCCCCACACCCTTACAGTTCCCCTCCATTTTCAAATACCTGCAGGGGTCGGGGGGAGGGAGGGCAGGGCGGAGAGCTGAGCTTTACAGGTGTGTGTGTTAAGGGAGCCTTCCAGCTCACCCCCTTTGGGGGGTAAAAAGTCCACGAGAACCCAACATCCAAATGAGTGTCCAAACCATCACCCATTTTCTCTGGGTCCCACTGGCACCTGTCCATCTTTTTCCCACTATGGGGTACAACAGCAATACCTTGTTGGTCTTTCAGAGCCCAGGGGAAGCTCACACATTCACTGTTCCCCAAGCTCTCCCTGTGGGATCTGTCCAGAAAAACCATCAGGTGCCACCCCCTCCTCTCTTTCCCACACAGCTCCCTCCTGCATTCTGTCGTAGTTCCTGATTTTCCCTCCCGGGTCTTGCTCTGTCTGGCTCCCTAGTCCAAGCCATGCCTTATCTGGGGATATCTTACCCAGCCACCTGGCTGTCTTTTCGAAACCCTCAACACAGGTCTTCCTCCTGCCTGCCCCAGTCTCTCTCTCTCTCTTTTCTGAGTGAAGGTGCTGTTTATATTCCCTGGCACTCCTTCCCAGCATTCCTTGCTGTGACAGCCTTAACTCACATTAACCCTGGGTACTACAATTCCCAGAATTCCACTCATTCTGACCTGAATGCAGGAACAGGACAGGGGCAGGCCTGTCGCCTTCCTTTAAAGGCGGGTATGTCCTGTTATAGGGTCTGTGTCTGGTCCCGCACACCTAGGCTATGTCTACACTTACCAAAGTTAGTTGGAATTAGTTAATTCGAACTAACTAATTCGAACTCATTTCAGTTAGTTTGAATTAACTTAATTCGAACTAGCATGGCCCCACTAGAATGCTAGTTCAAACTAGCCGTGTCTATGCAGGGCACTTGCTTAGTTCGAATTAGTCAGTTGCATTAAGCTCAATGTGCCGATTAGTTCGAACTAACATGGCCACCTTGACTTAATTCAAGCTAACTAGTTCGAATTAAGGGTTAGTTCGAAGTAAAACGAGGTTTTATTAATTCGAACTAAGGAAACTCAAGTGTAGACACAGAGTAAATTAAGTCAACTTAAGCCTGCTTAAGTCGACTTAATTTACAAGTGTAGACGCACCCCTACAGCCCAGTTCTCCTCTCATGTACACTGAGGTAAATCAGGAGTAACTCCAACAAATTCAGTGGTGTTACACCAGGGAAAACAGGAGGAAGGGAACAGTCCCCAATCTCTCGAGGTAAAACAGGTGTTAGGCTATATCACTCTCATGTCACGTCCTTCGCACAGTAGCTTTATGGACAAGAGAGGCTAATGACACTTTCTGTGAGGACAGCAGTTAGGTTCTCGCAATCGGCTTGGCACTCTATGGGCCCTTCAGGAGCTGGCTAGTGAGTTTCACAAGGGGTCTACTTTAGCTCGGCGGGGCGAGGCCTGATGACCTGAGCTCTGCACTGATTCAACGCCAGGAGAACTTTTTATATGATGTGAGGGGCCTCAGGAGGGATCTCTTGGAAACTCTCCTGGCACTGTGAAGTGATTGCCAGGGGGAAGCCTCATGGCTGGAGGTGTTCTAAAACCAGTGAAGAGGAGGGTATCCAAACCATGACAATGGTGTCTTGGCCAAGGCTTTGGGGTAAACTACAGAGAAAAGTGAGGGGGGCTTAGATAGCACCCTATAACTACCAGAAGGGGGCCCCAGGGAGGATGGAGCTGGGCCGTTCTCAGTGGTGGCAGGTGACAGAAGAAGGTGCAATGGTCTCACGTTGCAGTGGTGGAGGTCTAAATTGCAATTAGGAGAAACCTTTTCCCTGGGAGGGCGGTGAAGCACGGCAATGGGTTACCCAAGGAGGTGGTGGAATCTCCACCCTGAGAGGTTTCTAAGGCCGGGCTTGGCAAAGCCCTGGCTGGGATAATTTAGTTGGGGCTGGTCCTGCTTTGATCAGGGGGTGGGATTAGATGATCTCCTGAGGTCCCTGCCAACCCTTGTCTGCTATGGTTCTGTGATACATGAACCGTTGGGCCAAATTTGCCAAGTCAGTGGAGTTACACTATGGACATTTCTGGCCCAAGCGCCTCTCTCTCCTTGATCTGATTTATGATTCCACGCATGCTCTTCCCGCATTCAGAGTTAAGGGGCGACTGGTCTTGTTGAATGGGGCTCTCGTTCCCACCAGCATCTCTAGAGGTAACAGGCCTGTGCACAAGGACATGTGTCCCAAGCCCCAGCCTGAATCCATTCCCCACGGGGTAAAACAGCTTGGCAAACCTGCCACTCAGAACTCAGCAGCTGCATCATACGGGCACTTTGGGGCTTAATAAAGCCATGAGATCAAAGCAGTCACCACGCACAGCTATAAACAGCGTGATTGCAAGCCATGGATAATTGCACCCTTGTTAACACGTTCCCACTTGCAGTGTCGCTTACGTAATTCATAACCATTTAACAAGGCAGCCGATGGCAAATTAACTAAACATCAATTAGTGAGGAATATGGTCGTCACATCCACCCCGTTAACTCGTGGCTAATTACCTCATCGTACCTCCCATGTATTAATTGCAGACTAATTGTTTCCCATATCTGGCTGCTATAATTTAAAGTTTAAGAACTATCCACGAAGCAGCTGTATTTCTCTTGGCACCTCCCCTCCGTGTTACAGGTGCAAAGCCCGTTGTCGTTAACGAGAACGATGGGCTTGGCGGAGCTGTCTGCCCTGAGCTGTCCCTTTCTTTGCTTGTTGCATCAGAGCCAACTTCTGCAGACACGTTCTCTGATTCTGTTTAACTGGTATTTCTGGACACTCCACTTCAGATGTCTTGTGCCTGGTATTTTCAGGGGTGCCCAGCACCTCTAGCTCCCACTCATGCTGACTGAGTCAGATTCTTGGCACTGCTGAGGCCTGGGAAGACGAAAATTTGTCTTTAGGTTACCTGAAAACTTAGCTGTCACCTCCCTCTCCTCTGACGTGCACCAGCGCTGAGAGCCCAGTGCGTAGGTTAGAGGGAACTTTCATTTTGCGTGCAGTGGGGGTCCATCCCACCGATCAGCTCCGGTAGTGCTGTTGTTATTAGAATGTGGCCCTCGGAAAGACAGCAGGAACATCTCACTAACTTTATTCTTATTTTATTAACAAGCTGAAGAAGATCACACATGCTGCAGTCTGGCAGTGGAGAGAGAATGGAGAATACAGAATGGCCGGTGTTTGCATTACTCCTATCGCCCCGTGCCAGGGGCCCCAGAGGTATCAGGAGGTGGTGGTCCTGTTACGGTCAGGTAACAGCTTTTATATTGTATTACACGGACACCCACTGTATCTGGTGCATATTCATGAGGGTTTCCTCCCTTTTGCCTATCTGAACTTTCACACCCCACTTCCGCTGGGGTCCCCAATTCCAACAGTTTAATCCACCATTTATCTCATGCCCACTGGCATTTACATCCCTTTGCTGCCATAGCGTTACTACGGCGTAATGCTCTCTGTTCCTTAAAGTGTCAGTCACCTGTGTCTGTGTTTCTAGCTTCACCCCAGTCAACTGACTTATCACGCGAGCTGCTATGTTTCCTTTTGTGGCTGGTGCCCAGACCTCTGTGTTACACCCGGGATCAGTACTCACACATCACCAAGATACACCACAGGCCAGAGGGACCAGTCTGGTTAGGAGATGCAGGGCTCACGCTTTCTTTCTTTCTTTCTTTCTTTCTTTCTTTCCAGAACTCTTCCTGCAAACTCAGAAATTCAGGGACTCCAGGGCTATATCTACACTAGAAAAAGCTAGGTCGACCTTATTAAGTCGACTTAACAAAGAGATTACCCTGAATGAAGACTTAGTAAGTCCACATAACTGCCCTTAAGTTGACTTCATTAAGTTGACTTAAGGGTTAATCCATGTCCACACTGTGCTTAAGTCGACCTAAGGAGTAGACTTAAGGGTTAGGTCGACCGAACCGGCGGGTCTTAGAGTTGACTTAAGCTTTCATTAAGTCGACTTAAGGAATTTGTTAAGTCGACTTAATGAAAGCCCAGTGTGGACGGGGAGTAATTTAGGTCGACTTAAGGCTACTTAAGTGGACCTAAATTGCCAGTGTAGACATACCCCAGGTGCTGGCCGATAGGATGGCAAGCAGGGAGAGAGAGGAAGGTGTCCCAGATTGCTTGGGCCTGGCCTATAGCAGGCTTGAGAGAGCAGAGCCGGCTTCCTGTGGCTGCCGCTGCAGAAGAAATGGGCAGCCGTGGTCTCGGCCAGCTGGAGCTCCTGAGTGGTCTGCAGACGGCCCTCTACCTAGGGAGCATGCTGGTATATTGAATGCCTGGGCTGTGGACCATGTCAGGGAGAAAGGGCTGCGATTGTCAATCTTATGGCAGCTGAAGATCTGCAGCTGCCTTTCTGGGTGCTCCGTGAGCAAGTGGGGATTCAGACATGCCCCCAAAATGCCGTGTTTGGGGTCCCCCTTCGCCTCGGTAGAAAAGGCAGGCACCTCTTCCACCCAGTCACTTCTGTGCTTTGCCTCTGAATGATGGGAGCAATGCTCCGGGAGGGTTTGACTGCCGAGAGCGCACGCCCAGCTTCCCATCAGCACAGCCCTGCTGTGTTACACCACCGTTGCCCCCAGGACCTCTCCCGGACTAGGGACTTCCCTGGCAGATCGGAGAAGAGGATAAGATTGTGCCTGAATTGATGCTTCTAGGAGGAGGCTGCGGGCTCAGAGAGGGGAGGGGCTGGTCTCGTCAAGGCCTCCGTGAGCACCAGAGATAATTAAGTGGGCTCCTCGCCAGACTCTCCAGATGTTTAATTAATACCGAGATGCCCCTGCTCATCTGTCAAGTCCCCGTGCGACGGCCCGGCTGCGCACTAGGATGTGCGGCTGACAGGATGCGAGGTCCAGAGCTTTTCTCACAGGGCATTAATTGGCCTCAGGGGGCTGCTCCTTTCGTCCTTATGTCATTCCTGCCGATTGTCCCCGCCTCCTAAATCCTCTTCTGCTAAGGCCTCTTTCCAAGGAAGACTCCGGCTCCAAGCCTGTGGTCTCTCTCTGATGGGTAATCTCTGGAGGGTCCCAGGTCAGCCCCACTAGAGGTCTCTGCCACTGGTCCCGACGGACCGTCCTGGGGTCTCCTCTGACAGACAGAGTGACACTGCTCTCCCATGTGCTCCGTAGGGACCAGCCAGAGGGGAGAGGTCTCAGAGGTCAGTGGCTGAGCTGGGAGATTGATCTGAGTCCGAGGTCCTAGCGGGGAAACCAGACTACACCTTGGGACAGTACTGACCTGGGGCTCTCTTCTGTTCCCAGCTCTGTCACTGGCCCACTGCGTGGCTCTTTGGGGCAGGGACGGGCAGGGCAGCACCCTGGGAATCGTTCCCCTAGCCTGGCTCACAATGCCTTTCCCTGTGCTCTCCGGCCCTGCAGGGAACTGGTTTGCAAGGAGCCGGAAGGGGGTGTCCAGTGCACAATGTCACCGCGCATGGCTTACCGAACCCTCACATAACGAAGGGTCTGGCAATAAAGCCAGGGCGACGTGAGCCAGGTTCCCACTGAATTTTTGTGTAATCTATAACAATAAAGTCTAACGTTAGTATGCCCACGCTGTCAGGATGAAATTCCTGGCACAGCTCATTGAGTTGCTGGAGACTGGTCCGCACAGATAAATAGGCCAGGACGGCTCAAGCACAAAGCACACACGGCTGGCTTGTGGGCTATAAAGTTACTAATCAAGGGGACAACTCAGCTCTCGCACAAATGATGGTCGATAGTGAGAAAATTAAAAAGGGCCTGACGTATGTTTCCTTCAGCTCCCTCCAGCCATTCTCCCTGGCTCGAGAGCAATTTCTCCATGAAATGACCATGGAAGATGATCTTATTGATCCGGCTGGGTGCAGCATCCCCCTCCTGCCAGGCCAGCTGTAACCAGGGAGTCATGTATTTTATGTGCTGCCTCAGTGTGCGCATGGAGAAATCATTTGAAACCCAGGCCTGTGAGAAGTGAAACTCCAGCCCCCTAGAGCCCTGATCTCTGGGGTGCCTCCTTGAGGGAAATGAAATCTCTTCGTGTAACACCATCCTGGTGCACTGTCATAGTCGTGTGCCTTCCTCTAACGCCTCCAGCAGTGGCCACTGTTGGAAACTGAACTAAACGGACATATGGTCTGCCCCATTCAGAGTCGACATGCCCTACATGTGCAGGAGTCCTGGGGGAAGATCGTGCACCGCAGAGCAGGTGGAGGCTAGCTGATGGGGATGGGAGGAAGGTGGTCTGAGGGCGGAGAGGAGACATGGGGTCTGTGGGGGGGATGACAATACAGCTACGTGCAGGCTGGGTGAGGAGGGATGAACAAGGCGGTGTCAAGACACTGGTTCTAAGCACATGTGGTTCACATTGTGTAAGCATTTGGGGGATCTGTGGGATTGGGGGGGGGCGTAGCGGGGGATTCACAGTTGCTTTGTGCTAATAAAAATCCTCCTCAGTTCCCCTGCGAGCTCAGCTACTGTGGGGGAGAGTGCAAGGAACGCTCTTTAGATAGACAGAGGCCACTGGTGACCCATTGCTTCTGAAGGAGGGACCGGCTTGGAGCAACTCCCTGGGAGCAGCTGTGCGTCTTGGTTAGGCTGGTTCAGAGGCAGGTGAGGGTTGTAGAAGGCAGAGGGCCAGATAACGACAGCATGGCCAAGTCATCCAGCTGCTTACCTGTGCCACACTCTGATCCCCTTCGTCCCGCAGCAGCCCCTTGGATCCTGCATCTGTTTGCAGAGGATGACCTTGGAAAGCCAGATGGCTGCAAGGAGGAAGGACAGTGGAGTCTAGTGGTCTCAGGCCTGGGAGTCAGGAAACCTGGGTGATCTTTGGCAAGTCAGGTGAGCACACCATGCCTCGGTTTCCCCATGTGTTGCATGGGTGTTAACAGCGCTAAACTGAAGCTAAGGAGGGCTGTGAGCTACACTACCCTTTGCAGAGTGGTAGGCACCAGGGAGAGGCGAAGGATGAGCCATCTCCAGTGTAAGGATTTGATACATCAGTTATAAGAGAAGTTTCTGTTTTAGCTAAAAACAAAGATCCAGTGCATGGGTTCTGCATTTATCCATATTGAACCTCACCAGATTTCTTTTGTCCCAATCCTTCAATTTATCTAGGTCACTCTGTGTCCTGTCTCCACCCTCCAGCATATCTACCACTCCTCTCATCTACAGCCTTGCGGAAGGTTCAATCCACCCCATCCTCCAGACCATTAATGAAGATGTTGAACAAAACAGGTCCCAGCACCGACGCTGAGGCATGCCCAGTGGTTAAAGTATAATTTGATGGACCCCGGAACCCTCCTAATCTCTGGGCCCCCGTCCCGTATTGCCTGGGCCCCCTTCATGCATGTGCGGCCCCAGCCCAGGTAGGCATTTGCAACCACTTCTCAGTACCACATGCATCAGTTATTGCTCCATAAAAATTTTTATAATTTTATATGGCGTTTATGTCTATAGCAATTATTGTCACAAACTAGCAAACACTGCATAACGCAATAAGTATTGTGATTAACAATGGTGGGGCGTAGGACCTGCCAGCAGTCAGGGCAGGGCGGAACATGCGTTCCGCCAGATTTTTCTATTTTTAGGGGCCCAGAACTCTGGCCCCTCAAATTTGTGGGCCCGGAACTGCGTTCCAGTGCATTCCCCCTTACTCTAACCACTGAGCATGCCACTCGATACCAACTGCCAAGTAGACATGGAGTCATTGATCATCACGTACTGCACCCAATCATCTAGCCAGCTTTCATTCAACCCGTCCTTCCCACAGTCGCTGCACCAGTGCCCAATACAGAGGTGAAACAACCTGTCTGCTCCTAATCTCGATTCTCTTGCCTACTCATCCCAGGGTTGTATTAACTCCTTTGACCACAACGTTTCACTGGCAGCTCAAGTTCAGCCGATTGTCCACCACGATCCTGTCAAAGTCTCCAGCCCCGAAGAGTGAAGTGCCAAGAAAGAAGAAAACTCCTCGGTGTAACACATACATGTGCAGCAATCACAAATGTCACCATGGAGCTCGCTGCACTTCACAGCCAGCCGCAGGCATGGAGGAAGGAACCAGAACTTTCTGCTCCAGATAAGAGGGATTGACCACTTTGGATAAAGCAAATATTATATTATATTCGGATGTGGACCTCCAACCATTAGCACAGGCGCACAGCACTTTCCAACTGGCTGGGCGGGCAAGAAGCTGGACCCTATGGGACCTAAAGGGTCTCCCCCATCACTAGTGTCTACGACTCTGTCTCCGCAGGCCAGATGCTGACACTCTCACTCGCCCTGAGTAGCATTTCTCTTTGAAAAGCTGCACGTGCTTCGTTCGCACCAGCAGGATCTACACAGGCCAGCCAGTGTGCAACACGTTGGTGTACTTCAGAAATCACACTCCTGAGATGAGCGTTGCTCTTTTCAGCGGGGCTGAGTGCAGTAAAGGGGGGGAGGATGACTTGATTAAGGAGCCAGCAGGAGAAACTGGGCTCAGAGGGGAATCTGGAGAGGAAAAGACACAGATAGTTCCAGGAACAGCAGTCCCTTCCGTGAACACCTAGTCTGGGCCAGGGCTTAGGGGGAACCCCTGGGTGGAAAGCAAACCGTATTCTGTTCTGTTCTTATACCACACTTATCACCACAGGCTCTCAGTGCCTTCCAGTCACGCATTAAACAATGTGACTAACATCTGTCACCGGCTGTTTGTTCTCTCCTCCTCTCCCCAGGGGAGAAACCTGTGCAGTGGAGCGTCTTATTTTGGTAGGTGTGTTTTAAATATACCCATTGTTCTGTGTATGGCACAGAAAGCCCTTGGAGTGGAAGTTGGCCTGCTCATCCCATGGTCTGGGACCAGCCCTGAGAAAGTTCTGTGTCCTGCATGGGTGAACTTGGTTCTTGCTGGAGAGAGTTCCAGTGGGCCAGAGCAGATGTCAACCATGGTTCTCATCTAAGAGTCTCGACTCTTAGGTACGTGGGCCCAGGCCAGGGAGCGCCTTGAAAATAAGCTCTTGAGACTCTGTCCATCAGTACCACGGCTGTCCTGCCCCGGTTCAGCTGTTCTCGTGCAGGAGCTGATCCCCCGCAGGCACCGGGCTGTCCTGGTGGAGGGGTGAGCTCGTAGGGGTGCGGTGCGGGTAGCTAGCTCTGCGTGGTGCTGGCACTGGGGACGTGCTGTCTGATCAGGTCGCCGAGTGGCTGCATGTAAATGTAAGGAGGGGGGAGAGAACGTGTCCCTTGTGGAACATCACCAGGGAGGGTCGAGGGGAGGAGGGGCAGTTTCCCATCATGACACTTTGGGTGAGTCCCTCCAGGAAGGACTGAAACCTTGTTAGCACGTTTCCCAGGACTCCCGCCACCTCCCTCAGGTGAGACAGCAGGATTCACGGTCCGCAGCGTGTCACAGGCTGCAGGGAAGTGCAGGTGGACGAGAAAGCCTGGAGGATCTCCACTGGCAGAAGACTTCTCCACTGCCACTAAAGCCGTTTCAGTTCCAGTTCCTGGCCTGAGTCAGGCTGTGAAGATCAGCTACAGTGAGACAAGCTGGGAGTTGACCTTTTGCGGGGTTCTTCGTGAGCTGGCCCAGAAATGGGGGCTTGACAGGGGCTGGGACTGAAGTTCCCCGGTTGGCTTTCTTCACTGCTAGCCAGAAAACTGCAGATTTGAAAGGGGTTTCCATCTCTGGCAGGTGTGCCAGGACCTGTGTAGAAGTGGGGGGCCACCAGTGCTGGAACTTTGGCCCTGCCCTCTGCTCCTCCCCTTCCCTTGGCCCCACCCTCTGCTCCTCCCCTACCTCTGGCCCCGCCTCCTGCTCCTCCCCTCTATCTGGCCCTGCCCCCTGCTCCTCCCCTTCCCCCAGGACCCGCCCCCTGCTCCTACCCTTCCCCCAGGGCCCGCCCCCTGCTCTTACCCTTCCCCCAGGGCCCTGCCCCCTGCTCCTCCCCTGGCCCTGCTCCCTGCCCCTGCCCGTCCCCCAGGGCCCTGCTCGTGGCCAGGCTGGAAGTGGGAGCTGGGCTGTGGTAAGAGCTGCCAGGGAACCCGGGGCACAGTAGCAGTCCCCAGGCCCTCCTCCTGTCTAGCAGAGAAAGTCTAGCACCATCCAGTGGGTGGTGGTTGATGCTAGGCAAATTCAGACTGGAAATAAGGTGCACATTTTTGATAGGGATGGGCATTAAGCACTGGAAGAATTTACCATGGGCGGTGCTGAGTTCTCCATCACTGGCCCTTTTCAAAGGGAGGTCAGATGTTTTTCTAAACAATCTGCTCCAGTTCAAACGGGACTTCATTCAGCCGGGCTCGCTGGCCCGCGGAGTAAACGATCACGGTGGCTCCTTCTGGCCTTTGGAGCGATAGGCTAGGGTGCTTTAACTGAATTGGGTATTTCCTCCTCCCTTCCCACTTGTCTGCAGGCTGCAGCCTCTGGGGGATTCTCCGCTGGCCTGGCAGGTTAATGACACCAGGGTGTTAATGGCATTTCCAGCTGCTCTGAGATAATTCCATTAGGGCTTGTCTGGCTCCCGCGCATCCCGGGCTGACTGTGACTCAAGGCCTCGTTAAGAGCCAAGATAGCTTCAGAGGCGAAGCCTGCGCTGTACGTCCGCCTCGTGACCCTTAATAGACGTACAATCCACCGCCTCATTATAACAGGCTAGGGAGTTTCAGGAGAGGTTGTGAAGAAGTGCGATAATGACAGCAAATTAGAATGATGTTATTAGAAACAGAAGGGCAGCCGTGTTCTGTTGGAACATGTCCGAACGCCTCACTTCTGTCCCCAGTGAGGGCACTGGTGCTTTGTGCCTCAGTTTCCCCAGTTGTAAAATGGGGAATGGGAACAACCAGCACAGTACTTTGACACCTAACAGCAGATGAATCGCTGTCCTCTGATTGGCCAGCTAAGGTACTTATCTGGCTCCCATTACTCTTCTGTCAGATCCTCTCACAATGCTATCATTCCCGTGTAACTGGTGGGAAACTGAGGCACGGAGAGACTGAGAGGCAGAGTGTTAATGCTATTTAGAGGCATATCGATGCGGATGGGCCATGGGAGCTAGGTGTAGATTGTTTTTTGAAGAGCAATTAAGGCACCTTTGACTACATGAATTGCCTAACTCCACACAGGAAAACCATGGCAGGGGTGGGACTTGAACTGCCATTTCCCAACCCGGTGTGAAAGCTCTAACCATTGGGCCAGCCCACCTCACCAGGCCCTGAACTGGGTGGGACTCAGGTTGACCTCATGTAGTGTTACTAGGCAATACAGCCCATGTCAGTCAGGATGAAAGCTAGCATGTCTGAGAGACCCCCCCCACCCCAGGATCTCATCCCCAGAGCCTCATCTGCCCTGCACCCAGATCTGCATCCTCCACAGCGAGGGACACCAGTACCCTTTGCAGATCTTTCTGCTTTGCCCTGAAATAATGGTCCACCCAGCTCAGGCTCCCTGGCCCTGCCTTTGCAACCTTCCCTGCTTTTGCCGTGAAGCCAAACTTCAGGACTGTGAATTTGCTCCCTGCAGACTTCCCCGGAGGAGGTGGGAATCCAAGAAGGGTACAGTGGAAAAGCAAGCAGGACATTTCTCTGGAGAAGGCCTTGGAGCAAAGCCTGCGGATGTTGGGGAAGGAGTGGTCTGAACACGGGATGGGAAGCCAGTAACACCTGAGCTCTGACCTGGGCAGCTACACCCACCCCCGTCGCTCTGGGGTTCTCCTCTGTGAAATGGGCACCACACTTGCCTAGCATGGTGGGTTTGTGGCTAAGCTGCTAGACGAGGGTTTGGTTCCCCACACGGCTAGAAACTCCCTGTGTCTCTTTGAGCAAGTCACTGACCTGCCATGAGCTCCGGGCCCCTCTTTCCAAGCTGTTCAAATTCTCCTCCGCTTTGATCTCTGCCAAACACTTGACACTGGTTCAGCTGCTGGTCGTCCGAGACCATTATCCAGCACGCCAACCCATATTGTTCCTGGTACCATCTGTTCGTCTTTATCTCGTGTGTTAAATTTACAGTGTGATCTCACTGGGGCAGAAACCCTCTTGTTTGTCCAATGCCTTGCACAGCACGGTCCTGGTCCATGAATAGCCTGCTAGGCACTAGGGCTATGTCTGCGCTTGCAAAGTTAAGTCGGCTCCGTTAAGTTGATTTAAGTCGACTTTGTTAAGTCGACAGTAGACAGAGCCGTCCACACTGGCTTTGAGCCGATGTAATACGGTCGACATAGCGCTATTCCCGTCCACACTGGCTTTATGTCGATGTTCAGAAGTGGTGTTATTAAGTCGACTTTATCCGTTATTGAGTTGATTTAAAGAAGCACTTAAGTTGACGTAATAAAAGCCCAGTGTGGACGCAGCTTTGTGTGGGTCAATTTAAGCGTCCTTACGTTGACCCAAGTTGCCAGTGCAGACGCCCCCCTGGTACTACAGCTAATAAATAATAATCAGATGGTGATCACTGAACGCCTCGGGCCATCGTGAGGGGAAATTCCTCGTCAGTTGTGAGCTGTTCAGGTCGGGTCCACACTACAGAGTGAGGTAGCAGCTTAGGCCGATCTCATTATGGAAGTGTCAACCCTTAAATTTCTCTCCCGCCCCACTGCGGCCCCCCTCTGTGTGCCCCATGGAGGCGAGGGTGATGAGGTCTCCGTAATCTCAGCGTAGGTCGCTCATGTCGCCTGTCACGGCCTCCAGGAGCCGTCCCACATGGACAGCACAGTCGATACAAGCGATCCCGGTGCAGGCACACGCCGCTGACACCCGGAGCAAAGTGTAGACACGCACCAGCAATGGACGTCCTGCAGTGGCTGTGTGCGGATGGCAGGGAGGCTGACTTCCTTTTGTCGCGTAGACAAATGATCAGTGACGTGGCGCGGGGCGGAGTAATTCGTTCATGCTCCTAGCATGCCAGGCGTTATTAGTTAGAGGCACAAACGCCGTGGCAAAGAGGCCGATAAAACATACAGAAGGAGAGGTGAAAGAAATGCAAACAGCTCCCCAGGTGTAAAGTTCCCCCTACAGCTGGGCTGTGTCCTTCCACTGTCCCCACCTGCCCTTCCGTCTGCTCCTGCCAATTCCATGCGGCAAGGGAGAGGACCTCAGAGTGATACAGCTTCTTGGTCAGTCGAGACCCGTTAATCGATCTGGAATTCGACTCAGTGAGTCCGCCCCCACACAAAGAGTAGCGCTGAGTCAACGGGATGGCATTTCCCTTCAAGCCTGCGCAGCGGAGCTACAGCGGTAAGTGGCATTGGAAAGTCGAAGGGAGATACACAGGCTATTTTGCGTCGCTTGCATATTTCCCTTCGACTGCTGCCAAAAATGGTGGCTAGCGTAGAGCAGGCCTCAGACTTTTCCTGGTCTCCATTGCCAGACGAGTGCAGATGGAGGAGTCCATAGGACCCTGCTGGCTCTTTCCGTCTTCAAACATGTTAAGGACACAGTTTTACTGAGGAATTTAGAAACAGCCAGCTGCATTAGGCGAAGCCGGTTTAGTATCGGTCTCCTCAACATTGTCGCTTGGATTCTCCCACAGCAGCTTGCTCTAGAAAACTCCTTGCCAAACAAGCCATTCCGGAGTGGGCTCCTCTGTCCACGGGACTCTGTTGATAACCGAGATCCCATTGAAGAGATAAGCCAGGGGAATTTAAGCAGAATTTAAGCTAAGCAGTTATCTGTGACGAGCGGGCACAGTGTGAATTATGGTAGATTTACTGTGGAGCCGGGGGGGGGAGAGGGAAAAAAGCAAATATGTCACCAAAGCAACTAGTTAGAAAAGCAACATGGTCTCCATTGCTGGGCATGCCGACTTGCCGGCCCTGGGGAGAGAGTGCATTCCCCTCCTGTTCCCACCTGCGTCTCAGGGAGAGTGGGGACCGGCCAATTGTTCTGCTGTCTCCATTCAGCAGGGAGCATTCAGATCACTTACTCCATATATTAAAGACAACAGAGTCTGTTGTCTTTCTACAATAGACTAACACGGCTACCCCTTTGGAATTTGTCCATATATTAAAGAGCAGCAATCAGTTCTGCCCTCCTGCCGTCCTGCAGAGCCGCATGTTCTAGGGTCAAGTTATTGCAGGAGCATTTAAGAAGGGGGCTGGAAGGGCTGGGATGGGCTGCGTGAGCTTGAACTGCTCACCTCGCCTCTCTGTTCCCTGCAAACCGAGGAGAAGGAGCCCTCGGCGGTCTTTTCTGCCTGGTTAAATTACCAGATCTTTGGGGCCAGGGCTACCTCTTGCTACATGCCTGCCCCACAGCCAACATCAAGGGCCCTGTCCTGGCTGGGGCTCCGGGTGCTGCCATAGGATCAGTCAGATCTAAGCGCCGAGTGACGCTTTTGGAGCCGGTTTCACCCTTGGGCTGCCTGAGGCCTCAAAGAACAGCACGAAGGTCTGGGGCAGACCACGGGGGGCAGGCCCTGCAGAGTTCTCCGCAGCCAGAAGAAAGCTCCTCCATGCAGGGGACAGAGCTTCCTTTGGGCGCTGCCATCTGCACAAAAATCCCCGTGGCAGCAAGTCTGGGAGCTCACTGTGCAGACGCTGCTCTGCTAAAGACAGCCGTGCAGGCGTTCCCGGGAAGCCGGGCTCAAGGGGCTGGTCTCGGAGCTGGAACATCTACAAGGGCTGGTTTTTGCACCATGGGATGAGCCCCAGTCTGTAGCCCCAGGCTCTCAGACTCACTACCCTTCTGGTTTTCTTTGCAGTGTGACCAGACCCGTAGGCGCTGGTCTGATACTGTGGGACAGACTCCTCCAGGACCAACAGACGCTGCCCCGTCCACTCCAGCTGCCACCTGCAGCTTTCCCACCTGCCTTCTCTAACACATGCTGAGCAGATCCTGCAGATTACACATGCCGTCGCCTAAAACACCCGCCACACCCAAGGATGTGAGAAGGAAAGAACAACCCACCCAATGCTTGTCACGTCCCTTAGGGGCAGCACTCAGATGTTACGGGGCTCAGAGCAGCCTAAGGGTGCATCCACACTTACAAATTAAGTAGATTTAAGCCTGCTTAAGTCGACTTAATTTAATTTGCATCTACACTACAATTTCCTTAAATCAACTTAAGCTGCTGCTTAAATCGATTTAAGGAACTTTAAAGTCGACTTTACAAAACCTCGTTTAAAGTCAACTTTACTGGCTAAGTCGACTTTATAAAGTCAACTTAGCCAGTGTGGACACAGATTAGCCCTAAATCGACTTAAAGTCGACTTAAAGGGCTCCAGGGCTCCCCCACTGCCCTCCCTGCCAGGGTGGCTGGCACAGCGAGATCCTGGCGTGCCCCCCCACAGGGCAAGACACAGCCCTGCCCACCCCGCTCCTATGCCCTGCCAGGGTCCCTGTCCTGCTCAGCCCCCATTGTACCCAGGTACAATGGGGCAAATGCTGAGCCCCCTTGCACTTGGCAAGGGGTGGCCCCCCCGCCACCTAGGTCCCACCTAGCCCCTACAAGTCAACTCAGGCGTCCAGCGTGGACACTCTCAGTCGATTTGGCAAGGTCCCCTTTAAGTCGACTTAATTTTTGAATGTAGACCTGCTAAGTCAACTTATTTGGCCAAGCGTAGACATAGCCTAAGAGCCTGAGCGGACCTCTGTCCTGTTTCAGGAGGCCATCATGTGCCCACGCGTTGATTCCCCATGGGCGTTGTTCTTCCGTGGTTTATGACATGGGATGCACTGAGGGTTTGCACTTTTCCTGTAGACTAGCCAGCAGTTGATCTGTTAAAATACCTTCTTGGGCCAGATCTGCAGCAACTGAGGATTGGGCCCCCTGTGTTCACGTTACAGCCGTGGTTCCCAGCCTGTGACCCAGGGACCAAAAGTGGCCCATGGGGGCTTTCAAAGTGGCCCGTGGCTCCCCTCCTGCTGGCTGCAGAGGAGAGCCACTGCTTGAGGACCCAGGCGGAGCACATTTCCGTGGCACAGGCTTCTTGCTGCAGCCAAGGGGATGGGAGATCTGCGCTCCCCTGGCTCCAGGAGAAAGCAAAGTGCTCTGCCTGGGTCCCTGCTGGAGCCAGAGGGAGGAGCACTGATCTTCCATCCTCCTGGCTGCAGAAGGGGGGCACTGCCTAGGGACCCAGGGGGAGCACACAAGGCCACAGGACACGTGCGGTTTCCCTGCTGCAACCAGAGAGACAGGAGATCTGCGAGGAAAGAGGCAGTCTCCTCTCTGAACTCCTTCTGTCTGCAGGGTGGGGGTGAGGGGCGACTGGCAGAGACAGTGATCCTTCAGCTTTGTAAAAACGGTCTCTGTGGCCCTCGAGCCAAAAAGTTGGGGAACCGCTGTTTTAGAGCCTGACTGCCTCGGGTTCTGGAGTGTTTCCCTCAGCTCGCACTCACTGTGAACCGCTCACTGCTGCTTCCACGCAGCACGGCTGATGGCACGGCCGAGTGGCAGAGGAAGCGATTGCTCGGGCGCCTGCCAGGAATCTGTCACAAACACAGTCTGGAGGCCGAGAGGCTGTTCTCTCCCTTCACAATCACCTGCGCACGTGCTGCACACCTGTGGACTTTTTGGCCCTGTGCAGGGCTGTCTGCTGAGAGACGTCAGCTTCGCAGCCAATCCTGCAGCCTCTTCCGATGGCTACGGACTCTGAGCATGGCTGGAGCATTGATTTACACCTTCTTCTTATCGAGACAAAGGCCAGGAAGAAAACCAGAACCTAAAATCCAGTTCTGCAGCGTGGCAGTAACTGTGAGACACTGTTCTCTTTGTCTGCATCCCCTGCCTCAGTCACTCCACACCTTGCACAAAAGAGGGGGGGCGCCTACACATGACAGCCTCCTCCCTTACACAGCCCGGATTCGTCCCCCGAGGTGGTGAGGAAAGGGGGCCGGTGGAAAAAATAATATGTAATCATGTCCTGAAAGATTGGATCATAATGCGCGTGCTCAAAGGGTTGGGTTAAGGGTACACGGGCATTTCCTATCTTTGGCGCGCTGGACTTTGCAACCTGAATACTGAATAAATACAGGTTTTGTGGGTGTGACATACACATCATTGGCCCATTTCAAATATGATACCAAATTGATTAGCGGAGAAACAACAAAGAAACTGTCCAAAGCCTAGTCTTGCGGTTGGAAGATGGGATCAATCCAGCAGGCCATCGGCTTAATGTCCTGCTTCAGAGAAAGGTGCACGAAACCCCTTGGCAGGCCAAGCAATAATGCAATAATGTGCTGCCAGAGACTTTCACCCTGTTCATCAGAGGCTGCCTAAATGTATAGCCTTTCCCAAACCCTTGGGTTGTTTTTTTTTTAGATCTTTGCTACTGTAATTCAATATTATTATTATTTATTTATTACTACACTCGTGCCTAGTGACCAGAGAAGATTGGGGCCCAGAGGTGCTCAGCGCTGTACAAACGCAGCAGTCCTTATCCCAAACAGCTTACCATCTACATAGAATGGGTTACAACATCCAAGCAGAGCAATCCCTCTGATGGCGGCAAACGTCATATCTAGCTAGCTAATTTAGTCCTATAAATGGAAACCTACTAAGCGCTCAGCCTCAATGACATCTCCCAGCAATGAGTCCCAGAAGCCATCAGACTTGTCCATGTTCTAAGACAGGGCACTTCTCATCACACTTTCTCCTCTCTCTATGTTGTATCCTTTGAACAGGGTCGGGGTACGTGATTTTCTATAACTCTAATATGTTGATGATGTTTTGTTAAGGAAAAGCACCAGACTGCCCAGGAGGGGAGAGGGAGAGGTAGGAGAGAAGAATTAAGCTTGAGCAGCCTATACAATAAATGTCTCCAAACATATTTTTCATTGTTCTTAAAGATGTAAGAATCTGCAGAGACAAACACTAAGCTGGTTGCAGACCTATTAAAATGCCATAAATCAGAAATTTCAGCATCAGAACCAGCTTCCAAATTACCTAAACAATCCTCTTGATTTTAATGAGATCTCAGAGAAGCTTTCTCTCATGCTAACCAAAGAGAATGTGTCATATCTGATCTCAGCGAAGCCTTTACTTTGCCTAGGAGACAATTGATACCAGAAACTCTATCGCTACAGCATCAGTCCCGTGAGCATGAATAATTCTAGGCATCTAGTTTGAGGGCTCTCCTGAGATATCCTGGAACATAAGAATTTTCAGATTATTAAACAAAATAATTCATTCCCTACATAACACATTCCTGAGCAAAGGGCACATGAAGGCCACAATCAGAGTGCCTGAGATTTACCGGGAAATACACGTATTTCCCTTTTGCTGCGTATCATAGCCTCTTTCCTAGCTGGAGGGAAGGGTTACATTAGAGCTGATCAAAATATGGCAGGGCTTTCACAGAAAATTGCAAAAACTGTTGATGGAAATTTGAATACGGATAAGTTTTGGCTTAAAACTGAATTATTTTGATTTGGAAATGCACCTGCTGTGCTTCCTGGGAGCTGTAGTTTTGGTGTGTCATACTCTTATTCTCTATAGGTGTGGCTCGCATTGTTAAACTATAGCTCCCATGATGCACCACGGTCTTCCCTCTTGGAGGGGGGCAATGGTAGATTATATGAGCCCCTCACCTTGATGTGTCCTGGGAGATTTAGTCTGGCCAGGAAACCCAGCCTGTAGAAAAGATTAGCAATAGAAGGCAATCAAAGTACAACTCCAATGTGGCGCTGCAGTAACATATCCAATTCAAAACAGTCCTGTTTTTAAGTATTTGATTGATTGATTGATTGATTGATTGATTGATTGATTGATTGATTGATTGATTGATTGATTGATTGATTGATTTAGTGAACAAGAGAAAATGTTCATGTAAAAGCAGACACATTTCATGGAAAACTTTGTTGCATCAAAGACTCGAGTTCCCACTGAAAAACCATTCTGATGGAAAATTTTCCATCCAACCCTTCAGATAATTTAACTGGAAAGTCACAGTCTCAGCTAATTCATCCCCTTCGGACATACAGCAAACTCCCATTTGTGTGATGCTTTGCTGAAAAATCCCAAATTATATTAAAAATGAACTTGGATTAAGACCCCGGGGAGTGTAATACTCGCCTCATTGTAAAGCTGAAACAATTTCCATATCTCATTACATTCTCTCAATCTCATCTACCTTTAACTGTTATCATTTGTATTACGCCTGATGTCAGGGCCTCATTCTGCCAGGCGCTATATACACACGCATCGCGAGAGATACAGCGAAATCTGCACACCAATTTTATGTACACTGTGTAATTCAAAATAAACAGTAAAAATAAGGCTGCCTTGATTTCCTGAAACGCAGAGAACTCTAAAGACAGATGGTTCGCCAGTTAGGTAATCATATAATTATAGAAGATTAGAGTTGGATGGGACCTGAGGAAATCATCTAATCCAACCACCTGCTCACCAGAACTAAATCATCCTCACCAGGCCTTATAAACCTTACGCATCTCTTCCTCTTTCCTTTGCAACCTACATTTCCCACTATTGCTCTCCATCTACCAGCTAGCTTAGTAGCAAATGTGTCTTTTGGGGTTTTTACTACAGGAGGTGCCTAGAGCCTCCAGCCACGCTCACAGCACTCAATGCTTCACACCCAAGTGATGAGAGATCGATAACGCGCCAAAGAGCTCACAGCTAAACAGGCCAGACAGACAAAGGGCAGGCGGGCAAACAACTGGTCTGTGATCACATAGGATAGAGCTGGTAAAAAACCCAAGCCCCTTGGTCCTAGTCCCAGCCACTAGACCACCCTGCCTCTCTCGTAGCCACAGTACGACAAAGGCTGTATCCACGCTCTCCTCTTTCCGTACCAAGGTGTTAGGACAGTTGGTCAAAGCGCCTGAATTTCAACTTTCCAACAAAATTTTCCCCTGAAATCTCAGCGGGGGGAAAAGACTCCTAAGGAGATGTTTCAATTAAATGTCCGTGTACAATGTGTGACCGCATGGATACACGTGCGTTGAGCTGAGGAGCACGGGGGTTTATTTATTTATTTATTTAAAACGCGACCTGTGTTGAAATGCGGACCCTAGGCTGCCCTCACTGAGCTTTGCTCAAAGGCTGTCTATCCTTCCTCCTTCCAGACAGCTGCCATCTTTGACGCCTTATCCAGTGACCTACCCAGAGATGGATCGAAACTCCATTCTGGACCCATCAAATTTCAGTGATGACTTGGCCTGTCTCCAAGGAGCAATAGGTTTTTCTCCATGGGGGCCTGCTGTGGGAACAGGTCAAATAGAACAAACCATCACTGGTTGGCCCCATTGCTCCGAGATGGGGAATCTTCCTCAAGGCAGGAGCCATGAAAAAAGGGCTTGTGGGAGAGAGAGGACCAGATGGCGATCTGCCACCACCCTTGGTAAATGGTTCCACTGGTTAATAGCCCTCACCATTAGACTCATCCCTTATTTCCTGTATGAATTTGTCTACCCTCAACGTCTGGCCATTGGATCGTATTAGACCTTCCTCTGCTGCACTGCAGAGTTCATTATTAAATATGTATTCATAGAATCAGAATAATAGGGTTGGAAGGGACCTCATGAGGTCATCTAGTCCAACCCCCTGCTAAAAAGCAGGACCACTCCCACTAAATCACCCCAGCCAGGGTTTTGTCTAACTGGGCCTTAAAAATCTCCAAAGATGGAGATTCTACCACCTCCCTAGGTAACCCATTCCAATGCTTCACTACCCTCCTAGTGAGAAAGTTTTTCCTAATATCCAACCTTGACCTCCCCAGCTGTAATTTGAAACCATTGCTCCTTGCTCTGTCCTCCGTTACCCTCGAGAACAGCCTAGCTCCCTCCTCTTTGGAGCACCCCTTCAAGTAGTTGAAGGTTGCTATCAAATCTCCCCTCAGTCTTCTCTTCTGTAGACTAAATAAGCCTAGTTCCTTCAGTCTCTCCTCATAAGTCATGTGTCCCAGCCCCCTAATCATTTTTGTTGCCCTCTGCTGGACTCTTCCTAATTTGTCCACATCCTTTCTGTAGTGGGGAGCCCAAAACTGGACACAGTACTCCAGATGTGGCCTCACCAGTGCCGAATAGAGGGGAATTATCACATCCCTCGATCTGCTGGCAGTACTCGTACTAATGCAGCCTAATATGCCATTGGCCTTTTTGGCAACAAGGGCACACTGTTGGCTCATATTCATCTTCCCGTCCATCATAACTCCCAGGTCCTTTTCTACAGCGCTGCTACTTAGCTGATCGGTCCCCAGCCTGTAGCAGTGCATGGGATTTTTCCGTCCTAAGTGCAGGACTTTGCACTTGTCTTTGTTGAACCTCATGAGGTTTCTTTCGGCCCAGTGTTCCAATTTGTCCAAGTCTCTCTGGATCCTGTCCCTGCCCTCCAGAGTATCTACCATTCCCCCCAACTTGGTGTCATCCGCAAACTTACTAAGCACGCAGTCTATTCCATCATCAAGATCATTAATGAAGATGTTGAATAGAACCGGCCCCAGGACTGACCCCTGGGGCACTCCACTCGTTACTGGTTGCCAACCAGACATCGAGCCATTGATTCCCACCCGTGAGCCCGTTGATCCAGCCAGTTTTCGATCCACCTTAAGGTCCACCTTACGGTTCAGCCTTTTCCGCATCATCCACCACGAGCATGCCTGCCCCATTCAGTAAGGGACCTACACCACCTCTGATCCTTTTCTTGTTGCTGATATACTTATAGAACCCCTTTCTGTTATCCTTCACATCTCTTGCTAGCTGCAACTCCAATTGTCCTTTGGCCTTTCTGATTTTATCCCTGCAGTCCCGAGCAATATCTTTATATGCCTTTATATTCCCCACTTACAGACCATGATCAAGTCACTTCTCCATGTTAAACAAAATAGATTGGGCTCCTTGAGTTTATCGCGCTTAGGCAGGTTTTCTGAGCATTTTATCTTTCTCGTGGCTCTTCTCTGACCCCCTCCAGTTTACCAGCATCCTTCTTGAATTGTGGGCACCAAAACTGGTCACCGTATTCCAGCATCCACGGCACCAGTGCCAAATACAAAGGTAAAATAACCTCTCTGCTCTTGTTTGAGATCCCCCCATGTATCCAAGGAGCACATTAGCCTCGTGGCCGGGGTTCATGTTCATCTGTTTGTTCACAATGACCCTCAGAGTCCCTGTTGCCCAGGATAGCGTCCCCCATCCTGTAAGTACAGCCTATATTCCTTGTTCCACTTACATTTAGCCATATTAAAACACATATTGTTTGCTGGCACCCAATTTGCCAAGTGATCCCAATTACGTTGTCTGAGTCCTGTGCTCCCCCAGTTTTTGTGTCATCTGCGAACTTCACCAGTGATGATTTTCTGTTCTCTCCCAGCTCATTGGTAGAAATGTTAAATAGCGTAGGGCCCAGAACCACGCTCTGAAAAGCATCACTGATATAGTCTCCTTGCCTGCTGATGATAACCTGCTTGATGTCAATTTCCTCTTTACAATTATATGTTGAGACCTTTCAGTTAGCTTCTTTTTAATCCCCGTAGACTGTGTCATGTTAACTCCATATCGGTCTAGTATTTTAATCAGAATGTCATGCAGCACCAAGTCAAACATCTTATAATTGTCTGAGTACACTATAATTACTTCAGTGCTATTCCCTTATCACCCAAACTTGTAATCTCAGCAAAAAAAGGATAGCAAGTTAGTTTGACAGGATCTATTTTTCATAAACCCATGTTGATTGGCATTAATTACATTAATCTCTTTTAATTCTTTACTAGTTGAGTCCCCTCTCAGCCACTGATCCAGTGTCAGACCAGCAATTACCCATGTCATCCCATTTTCCCTTTCTAGATATTGGCAGAACAGCAAATGTCTTTTCCAGTGTTCCAAGACTTACTGAAAACCAACAGTAAAGGTCCAGCAAGTGCCTCAGGCAGCTCTTTTAAAACTCTTGAGAGCTAGTTATCTGGACATATCGAATTAAAATGTCCTACTTTAGTAGCTTCTGTTTAACAGCCTCCAGAGACTATAGTGGAATGGAAAGAGTGTTCTCACCATGTGATGACACTGTATCATCAGTTTCCCCCCAAATATAGACCAGAAGACTGCTGCCTTTTCAATGATCAATTATTATTGATAGTTCTGCTATTTCCATCTAGTTATGGACCAGTACCACTCTCAGGATTCTTTTTGTTCCTAAGATATTTTTAAAAACTTGTTCTTATTGTCCTTAACTCTGCTGGCCAGAGGTGATGTGGGGGGGGGCACACAGGGTCATGTCACCCCCGTCCTGGATTTCTTGGGGCGCCTCCTACTAGAACGCCCAGCAGTGAGCGAGAAGGCAGGAGCTCCTCCTGGTGGCTGGCTGAGTTACCCCGGCTATCCTTCTACACATGGCTGTTTCTCTTCCCCTGCTTTGCAGACTGCTTGCTGAGGAGAGGCGGGAGGCAATGCATGGGGCAATCACATGTCCCCCACCCCTAAACCTTTCCATTGTGTACCCCCACTATCCACAGTTATATGTCGAGTCTCCCATGGTCCACAGAGTTCTCCTTGTGTTCCTTTGCCTGTCCGATCAAATTTCTACAGTTCTTAGCTTCTGATTTATATTCATGAATAACAGCTTTCCCTTCCTTCCGTTATATAGTATATTTTTTATAGCTGCCCTCACTCCCCTTCTAAATCCGGTTGGTTTTTGTAGCCGGTCTGGCTCTCCTCCTGCATTGCTGGGTTGTCGCTTTTGATGCATCTAGTAAGGCGTTCTTAAGCCATTCCCAGTTTTGTGAACAAGTCATGACCATTTGTATCGAAAGTGCCATTGTGTTTTAGTTCTCTGCTCAGTTCCTCTTCACCCGTCAAGACAAGAGCCACTCCAGAATTGCCCCACGCTGGAGGCAGCTCTTTTTGAGTTAGGAAATTGTCATCTATACTATTTCGAGAGTCCAAGTCCTGGCAACGTGACGCCTCGAACACGTGTCACTCAAATGGAAGTTCCTCAGGGGCACACAGGTTTTTTTTTTCTCCTGCACGCTGCAGATAGGGAGACCTGTTCCTTACTGTGATTCGGTGGGCCAATGCTGACACTAAATAATATCCCATCTTGCGCTTTAGCTGCTAAGACATTGATCCATAAGCCTCCAGAATCATTTTCTTCTGAGTTATCACTGACTTGGAAACAGGTAAAGCTGGTTTTTGACATAGAGTGCCCCTCCCCCTCCCTTTTTTGCCCATTTGATCCTTCCTAAATAGGTTATAACTATTGATTTTAACATTCCAGTCGTGCAAATCATCCCACCAGGTTCCAGCAATACCAGCAAGATTGAATTTGTGCTCATAAATGAGCTATTCCTCTGGTTTCTTCCCCAGGCTTGTAGCCTTGGCGCATAGACAATTAAAGAATGTCTTCTCTTTGTGTCCTTGGGTTTCTTGATTCATTTGTTTCCCAACATCTTGATTTTGTGCTGAGTCCTCATATTTTCCCCCTTTTTACCCTCCCCTTTTGTTATTCATTTAACATCCTCCTGATATCTCTAGCTAGCTTGTCCCCAGGGAGATTGGTCCCTCTCCTACGGAGGTGCAGGCCATCCAAACTGTAAAGTTCCCTGGCCCCATAGTAGGTGCGTGGGCCAATTTTCCATAAAACCAAAACTCTCCACCCTAGACCACTTACCTAGCCAGTGATTCACTTCCAGAATCTTCTGTTTTCTGCCACCATTGACTCATGGGACAGGAAGTTTCTCAGGGAAGGTCACGTGGATTTTCTTTTTCAGCACATTTTCAAGTTCCTTGAAGTCAACTGTTATCTTCAAGGTCTCCTGGTTCACAGTCCGAACCATCATCAGTGGCTCCACTGAACCATCATCAGTGGATCCTTGCCCATCGACTTTGGAAGCTTGTCCGATCTTAGAGTGATGTCTGAGGGCTTAGCCCCAGGAAGACAGCACTCTGTCCTATTGTCCTTCTGTCCCTTGCAAAATGTTCTTTCATGTCATCTGAGTATTGAATCCCCAAGGAGGATCATCTGTCTAGCTTGAATGGTGGCTGAACTCTTTGCGGACAAGCTTGATTTTCCTATAGCAGCCTTCCATACGTATGTCTCAGCCATCTCTCTCTTCTGTTGGACCAGCTGGGTCTTGAGAGAGATCTTCCAATTTCCACAATGAGGACCTGGTAAGATTGAAAACTTCTATCTCTGTGGAATTCTTCCAGTCCTCTTCCCTGTGGTCGCCACAGCCTGCTGAGCCTTGTCTGTCTCCCACCTTGTAGAACGCTGCCATGGTTATGAATTACTGGGCCTTCTCTCTGACCTCCTCTCTCTCTGACACCCCTGTGTCCAGTTCCTTTCTTCCTTGAATTTGGTGTACTGATGTTTCTTAAACCTGGCTGTCCAGGAATTCCTCAGCTTCTTTGATTCTCATCAACGTTTCTAATCGTCCCTCTAATCCAAGGATTTTTTTCTTCCAGCACAGCTACATCCTGCATAGGAAATCCCTTTGGCTTCAAGTGGGAAGGGAAGCAGGGCGCATCTGTTACACTCTTGATCCTGTTTCGAGCAGGGGGTTGGGCCAGGTGACCGCAGGGTTCTAAATCCCCACCACCGCTGGCCATGGTGGAATTGCACATAGCGCTGACCCCGGAAGGAAAGCCTTTCACGCTCTCCCGTTAGCTGCCTTCATTCATGGCTCCTGAGTTCTCTTAATAAGTGATGTTTTATACACACCTTCCTATTTAGTTCAGCACCGGGAAGGGATTTCAACCGACCTCTCAGGAACGTCAAACAAAGAAACAGTCACACAACCCACAGATGGACCAGGCATACCACTCACCAAATGCTTCTACTTCCAGGCACCGAGTCAGCCGCTCTATCCTCTGAAACTGCCTTCTTTGTGGCCCAGACCTTGGATATGCCTAATGCCATTGAGTAGCAACAGCAAACGGGCACCAGACTGCTCCTGTGTCCTCCGTCCCTCTCTGCTGGGCACTGCTACGCTTGAAGCATTTTGCTTGTTTTCCTACTCTACTTGATAGCCCAAAGAGACACACTTAATGGGGCACTGAAATCTGCCAGAACATTTACTGCATTATATCAGTCCAATGCTCCACACAGTTAAGATGGAGAGATCTACTTAACTGCGGGGAAAATAAAACCAGTTTGTCTCCTATTAGTCTCCAGATGTTAGGAGTCGTATTTCTGATGGGCAGATGCTGCAGTGAAATGGGCGAAGCATGTTAATACATGAATATCTATAGGAGAGAATATTGGATTCAGTCAAGACTCCTGTGGCGGTCAAAACACAGCTCCAAAGGCACTTCTCTGGGCTATTACACGGTGTCAATTTTTCATCACGCCTGAGTCGCTCTGCATGGAAAACCAGTAACTTTTTAAAAAGCAATTGATTCAAAGTCAGCATTAAACACCTGAATAAAATGCATGGAGCAAAAAGCAAAGGGCAAGTGGCCAGCTTTCATTTACCGCCCATTGCAGTGTGCTAATCTGCAGAGATATGGTGCTCACTCAGTCTCCACTGGCTTCTGGAAAAGCTGCCAGGGCCCAGCACCTAGAAGGATGAGTGCATCACTGGCTTGTGGGACAGGAGCTCCTGTTTCCAACTGCCCTGCACTGGAGAGGTTAAGTCTTGCTCAGAAGACAGGTGTCCTGTGAACTGGAGCATGCATCCTCTAGCGAGGCAAAGCTCTCATACGCCACCTGCCATGAAGATGCGTCTCGTGCTGGAGTTGGGACTGCTTTGAAGCAGCAGATTCGGAGCTCTGTCCCCCTGCGGTTTAGCTGACGGTGGCCGTGTCAGTTGCCTGCCGCTGTGGGTTTGTTACTGAGCGGCCAGATTTCAGAGCAAGGCTTAAGGGAGAATACTTTGGTGCAGGAAGGAAATCTGGATCCTTCCTCCTGCATAACTGCCCGTCAGCGCCGGGTGTGTGCTTTTCTTCTCCTCCCCGGCTCTGATCTGACCAGTTCAGTCACTGAACACTGGCCGCTGGGGACGTAGAACAGCAGGCAGCTTGGCTCCTCTTATGTCGCTTAACCAGCTCCTGCCTTCTAAATCAACCGTGGTGGATGTAAGCGCGTGTGTGTACAAGAGGAAAAGCTAGCCCCACTCCTCCCAGTCCATGGCCTCCCAACCGGAGAAGGCTTTGGATGCAGAGTTTGCCAGGCCTTAAAGCTGCACGTGAGTCCACCACAGCTCTTAACCCGGCTGCCCAATAGTCCCAGGGTTCACGGCACTGTCCCACTTTGACCTCCCAAACTGTGGTCTTCTCCCACAATCAGAGACTGCTCCCTACCCGTGGCTGCCCAGGGCAATGCCTCCCACTCCACTCCAACGCAGCCCAGCAGCCCTCTGTCACGATGGAGGAGCCAGTGGCAGGCTGGGGTGCTGAACGGCTGCTCCACTCCCATGTAGCCTAGCTGCGTCTCTCTCGTGACGGAGGGGTGGCCAGACCGAATTCAGGAGGGGTGTTGCAAGTTGGCAGATGGGTTTTGAAACCAGCTAGGTTTTTTGCCCCCCCAGCTCCCCTTGGAAGGCTATTCCAGCACTTCACTCCTCTGCTGGTTAGAAATCTGTGTCTAATTTCAAGTCTAAACTTCCTGATGGCCAGTTTGTATCCATTTGTTCTTGTGTCCACACTGGGGCTGAATTGAAATAACCCCTCTCCCTCCCTGGGACTTTCCCTCGGATGTGTTTATAGAGAGCAATGGTGTCTCAATCACGCTCTGCCGTCTGATACCCAGAGTGCCCTGCCTTCCATCAGATCTCCTGCAGCAGTTTCGTTCTGGGGTGTGCCTGGGGAGAGGGTCCCCAGATGCCATGGAAAGAAGTTGCCCGGAGCGGCTCCTTTTGGCAGCAGCTAGGGCAGGGTCCCCAGACACACTGCAGAAAACAGCCACCTGGGAACTGTTCGGCAGCATGCCTGGGGATCCCCCACCCACTCTAGCCATGGCTGCCATTGAATTTTCAGGTGGCGGCCGCTTTTTTTTGGTGGAGAGGACACTGGCACCAGCTGAGGGTTGGGGAGGATGGGCAGCTAACCCCAGGTCTAAATCACTATGTGTCTACACTAGAGCTGGGAGCGGGAGGGTTCCCGGCTCGCACGGATACACCTGCCCTAGTTAGATGCTAGCTCAGATACATCTACACGAGCAGGGAATCACCGCGTCCGGCTCAGGTGTACACATCCCCTAAGCCAAACTCCAGCACACCTTTTTCAAAGCCAAGTTACTGACAGGAAAGCCGAGAGCGCCCATTGTCCTTGGCAGGGAGGCAGGTGCAGCCGCCAGATCGATGACAATGCAAGCTCTGAAAGTATCGATAGCGCCCTGGAGCTGACATCCCCTCCAGCCTTGAATGTCTGTGTGTCTATTCGAGACTGGTATTCCTGCTGGCGACCAGCCCGAGCTGCTAACCAATCCCCGTTGTGCCCCCAATCGAATCCCGAGTCCTCAGCTGTTACAGTTTAGACAGCGCGAGGGGAAAGTGCATGCCAGCAATCAGGCGTCCAGAAGGGAATTCGGTCCCAGTTCAATATTTAAAGAATCAGGCTTTGAAAGAAGAAATACACTCATGTTCCTTTTTTGTTCTTTGCCAAGAAAATGGGGTAGGGGGGGAGAGCAGTGGAAAAAATGTGTTGGCTGGCCATGGTTTCCTTTTATCTCACAGGCATCATGTGGGGATGGGGTATTCCCCCCGCTGAGTGAACTGTCAGATCAAATGAAAGCCTAAAAATCAGAAAAGAATTATACTCAAGAAAAGGCGGGGGAGGAGAAGAAACCATTGTCGGGCGTGCACTGAGATTCCTGCGTCTCGGAGAGGGACCGGGTCCACAGCCTCCACGCTGCGCCTCCTGGCAAGCCTCTACCCGCCGATGGACATGGGTGCACAGGGCTCCGGTGGGTTCTCTCCAGCCAGTCCATGTGTCCGCCGAGAGCAGCAGAGTGTTGGGAAAGGTCCCGTAAGGCTGCCAAGGGTGATGGCATAAAAGATTCCATAACTGGCCATTAAAGGGCTTCTGCCATTGACTGTGCACCTGGGAATCGATTCCCACCTCTGCTAACGGCCCTCCGGGTGACTTTGGGGGCTACTGCCACTTTGTGCCTCAGTTTCCCCAGCTGAAAAACAGGAAACGACCCTAGTTACCTTCATCACCATTGACGTGGTATACCTTGACTTTAGCAAGGCTTTTGATACGGTTTCCCACAGCATTCTCGTCGACAAGATAAGGAAGTATGGGTTGGACGAGTGGACCGTAAGGTGAATCGAAAACTGGTTAGATCAACGGGCTCAGCGGGTAGGAATCAATGGCTCAATGTCTGGTTGGCAACCGGTAACGAGTGGAGTGCCCCAGGGGTCGGTCCTGGGGCCGGTTCTATTCAACATCTTCATTAATGATCTTGATGATGGAATAGACTGCGTGCTTAGTAAGTTTGCGGATGACACCAAGTTGGGGGGAGTGGTAGATACTCTGGAGGGCAGGGACAGGATCCAGAGAGACTTGGACAAATTGGAACACTGGGCCGAAAGAAACCTCATGAGGTTCAACAAAGACAAGTGCAAAGTCCTGCACTTAGGACGGAAAAATCCCATGCACTGCTACAGGCTGGGGACCGATCGGCTAAGTAGCAGCATTGTAGAAAAGGACCTGGGAGTTATGGTGGACGGGAAGATGAATATGGGCCAACAGTGTGCCCTTGTTGCCAAAAAGGCCAATGGCATATTAGGCTGCATCAGTAGGAGTATTGCCAGCAGATCGAGGGATGTGATAATTCCCCTCTATTCGACACTGGTCAGGCCGCATCTGGAATACTGTGTCCAGTTTTGGGCTCCCCACTACAGAAAGGATGTGGACAAATTAGAAAGAGTCCAGCGGAGGGCAACAAAAATGATTAGGGGGCTGGGGCACATGACTTATGAGGAGAGACTGAAGGAACTAGGCTTATTTAGTCTACAGAAGAGAAGACTGAGGGGAGATTTGATAGCAACCTTCAACTACTTGAAGGGTTGCTCCAAAGAAGAGGGAGGTAGGCTGTTCTCAAGGGTAACAGAGGACAGAACAAGGGGCAAATTACAGCTGGGGAGGTCAAGGTTGGATATTAGGAAAAACTTTCTCACTAGGAGGGTGGTGAAGCATTGGAATGGGCTATCTAGGGAGGTGGTAGAATCTCCATCTTTGGAGATATTTAAGGCTCGGTTAGACAAAACCCTGGCTGGGATAATTTAGGGGGAGTGGTCCTGCTTTTTAGCAGGGGGTTGGACTAGATGACCTCGTGAGGTCCCTTCCAACCCTATTATTCTATGATTCCAGAGGAGAGGGAGACAGGCTTGAGTCATCTGTCCATAACCCCTGACAGAAAGTGCCATCTCAATAAAGGCCAAGCACCTTTACTTCATTTTCACCACCCCAGCTAAGCATGATGATTCCTGCAGCAGGGAAACTGAGGCACAGAGCGAGGTTAAAGTGCATTCCCACCCCAACTCAGCAATGCACTGGGAAAGCTGGGCTGGAACTCAGGCCTTTCTGGCTGCAGGCAAGGCATCCTACAGACCAATCCATGCTGCCTCTGAACAGCCACATACCAGCTTTATGTATTTATGCCTTTATTTTTGGTGGCATTTCAGCTTCCAGCTGGCACCAGGGAGTGAAAGGAATGAAACTCTGTCAGCACTCAAGACACTGTTGCAGGACCAGTTTGATTTTGCAGGGGACAACGCTGCTGGAGGCTTGGATCCACGTAATTAATGGCCCCTCCCGCTGGAAACCACCCCTCCCGCATGACCTGAGACTCCACTGAGATTTGCAAGCCGTGTGGCTAATTTGCTCCCCGTGCCCCCATTTTCACTGTGTCTGGGCTCCAGTTGGGAGGGGGCTATGGCCCCAGGAGATGGACTGTTTACTGCTAGGTCGACCAGAAGCTGGAAGCGGGGGGGTTCCCATGAGGTTTCTGACCCAAGGAGCTTGGAATAAGCATCCAAACATGGAGCACTGCCTGCCAGCCCTTCCCTGTTTGCCCAGCTAGAATTAATCCAACGCTCATGTCACGTCTATTGCGCTGACCGGACAGCCAGGAGAGCTAACGAGATTCCTGCTATAAGGCCGACAGCTAGGTTATAACAGACGCTGCTTGCTAAGACTGGGTTTGAGCCCACAGCTTCCAAACGCACACAAATCAGTCTGACTCGGCTCAGCGAGCACGCGGCACCTGGCTCCTAGAACTGGCCGAAGCCTGCGTCTCCCCGAGATGCCAGTCTCAGCCCTGTCATGGTGCAGGCTGCAGAGCCCCGGCAGAGGGGCTGCGTCGTGCTGCGGGACACATCAGCACGGCTCTGAGACCTGGGTCCAGCAATCATAAACCAGTGTGGACATGCCAGCACAGGCTTGGAACCCCCAGCTCCCACAGTCCTGGGTCTGAGTGCACTGTAGACGTACGCAAAAATCCCTTCCACAGGGGCTAGTCGGCTGTTAGCAAGAGGCGTCACTGAGAGAAAGGCGGGCTAACCCTGACGGCTGTTCTGCACTGATGCGACAGCCATGGAGTGTCATATCCCATGGCAGGATGCAGGCACTGCACAGCTCCCTTTCTGAGGCATGTGATACAGGAAAACAGAGCCCCGGGAGGCTGAGAGATTTGCAGGTGCTGGGACAGAGCATCCTCCGGGGCCAGACTGTGGCTGTGAGTAGCTAGGTTCAAATGTAATTCACCTCTGAAATGCAACAAGAGATGTCGGTTTGTTCCTGGCTTTTCTACCGACCTGCTGCCAGATTTTGGGCAGCGACCTTCCTGATCCCCATTTCCCCTCCCACCCTGTTCGTCTGTTTAGATGGTCGGGTCTTTGGGGCAGGGGCTGTCTCACTCTGGGTCCGTGCAGGACTTGGCTCAATGGGGCTGGATTCCTGCTGGGACAAGGCCTGTCTCTCACTGTGTCTGTGCATGCCGGCCTGATCTCAGCTGGCCCCTAGGTTCTACCATAACACAAATAAATAATGATGAGAAGAAGAAAATCCCATGGACCTGACCACGGGAGAGTGAAATAGGCTAGCCCCGCAGTTGTAATGTCTTAGATGCCAAGGACATAGGCACTAAGAAACACGGCGGATGGATTTGGTCCTCTCTCCATACGTGTTCGCTGCAGACAGAAACAGAAAGCCACAAGTGGTTAGTTGCGGAGCAAGCCGCAGCCTCAGCGATATTACCAGAAGGAGGAGGATGGGGCTGAGCCCAGGGTTTTAGCTAGGAGGAGAGTTCTGGGGCATGAGGTCATTTTAATGACAGGTTAAAGCACTGGGCTTTGAGGCATGTATAGATGCCCAAATCCACAAGAGTGGGACCAGGTTTTGAGACCCACGTGGGGTCTGAGGATATGTCCTGAAGCTGTAGAAGGAGATGAGGCTCACCAAGGGATCACCAAGTGGTGGCACCATCTTTAATCTAGCTCCTGTCCTTAATCTGCAAGCAGAGTCCAGTTTGGGGGAAATTCTGTGGTGTTGTTCGGGCTCTTTTGGAGGGGGAGCTGTTGCAAACAGCAGGAGTATGTTCTCTGCCCTGATCTTCTAACTAGAGTTAATTCTCGGAGCAGAAGGGTTATTGGGAGCCAGGCATCAGCATTGTGGCTCAGACTGCTGAATGAAGGGTTTGCCTGCATGCTGTTTGTGACCACCTCTGCTCCAGGACTGGGGCATTTAGTGTAAATAAAACAAGTGGCATTAAGAATATAGCCACATCTGTGTCACAGATATCTCCTCCAACAGGAAACTGGCCTGCCAGAAATCTGCTACTGGCTAAGCAGAGGGGGCAATATTTTGCACTTCAAAAGCATTTTTTCCTGATGATGCTGAGGTAAGAATGGTTGTCCCCATTTTACAGATGTGGAACGTGAGGCACAGAGTGTGTGTCTACACTTACAAGTTAGGTTGACTTAAGGAGGTTTGCTCAGCGAGATGGAGCGGCAGACCCAGTCCCTGGAGCACCTGGAGTACCTCCTGTTCCCTCAGGGCCCCACCCTGTGCCCCAGAGGCAGCCCTCCTCGGCGGCAGGCCAGGACCCGGGGCGGATATCTGCAGGCTGAGGACCCACCTTCTGGAGGCTGCTAGCACCGGCCACTCCCCCCGACCCTCTGTAAACTCGGGGGTTGTACCGTATGCCTGGAGAATCGCTAATATAGTTCCTATTTTCAAGAAAGGGAATAAAATGATCCGGGTAACTACTGGCCTGTGAGTTTGACCTCGGTAGTATGCAAGGTCTTGGAGAAAATTTTGAAGGAGAAAGTACTTAAGGCTGTAGAGGATAAGGCTGTTGTGATAAAATACAACATGGCTTTATAAAAGGGAGATTGTGCCAGACCAACTTGATCTCCTTTTTTGAAAGGATAACAGATTTTTTTTGGATAAGGGGAATGCGATGGACCCAATTTATTTAGATTTCAGCAAGGCATTTGATACAGTTCCACATAGGGAGTTATTAGTTAAGTTACAGATGATGGGGATAAATAGGAATATAGTAAGGTGGATGAGGAACTGGTTAAACGGGAGACTACAGCGGGTCATATTGAAGGGTGAACTGTCAGGATGGAGGGAGGTTACCAGTGGAGTCCCTCAGGAATCAGTCTTGGGACTGATCTTATTTAAACCTTTTGTTACTGACCTTGGCACAAAAAGTGGGAATGTGCTAATAAAGTTTGCGGATGACACCAAGTTGGGAGGTATTGCTGATACAGAGAAGGATCGGGATACCATACAGAAAGATCCGGATGACCTTGTAAACTGGAGTATCAGGAATAGGATGAAATTTAATAATGGGAAGTGCAAGGTCATGCATTTAGGGACAAATAACAAGCATTTCTCCTATAAGCTGGGGACACATCAGTTGGAAGGGACTGAGGAGGAGAAGGATCTGGGAGTACTGGTTGATCATAGGACGACTATGAGCCGCCAATGTGATGTGGCTGTGAAAAAAGCTAATGCGGTTCTAGGATGTATCAGGAGAGGTATTTCAAGTAGAGACAGGGAGGTGTTAGTGCCGCTGTACAAGGCACTGGTGAGACCCCATCTGGAATACTGTGTGCAGTTCTGGTCCCCCATGGTTAAAAAGGATGAATTCAAATTGGAACAGGTGCAGAGAAGGGCTACAAGGATGGTCTGTGGGATGGAAAACCTGCCCTATGAGTGGAGACTCAAGAAGCTTGGCTTGTTTACCCTAACCAAAAGAAGGCTGAGTGGGGATATGATTGCTCTCTATAAATACATCAGAGGGATTAACATCAGGGAGGGAGAGGAATTATTTGAGTATCACACCAATGTGGACACCAGAACAAATGGTTATAAACTGTCCATCAGGAAATTTAGGCTTGAAATTAGACGCAGGTTTCTAACCATCAGAGGAGTAAAGTTCTGGAATAGCCTTCCAAGGGGAGTTGTGGGGGCAAAAACCATAACTGCTTTCAAAACTGAGCTTGATAAATTTATGGTGGGGATAGACAACAGAGTCCTGTGGCACTTTTAAAGACTAACAGATTTATTATTTATTAAATCTGTTAGTCTTTAAAAGTGCCACAGGACTCTGTTGTCTTTCTACAATAGACTAACACGGCTCCCCCTTTGGAATTATGGTGGGGATGGCATGATTACCCTATTTTGGAAATTGACTGATATTTGGCTACGGGTGGTGGATATGCAAGTGGCCCAAGAGGGGAGAGTACGTGGGGTGGGTTCTGAGTTATTACAGAGAATTGTTTCTTAGGTAACGGGCTGTTGAGACTTGCCCACGTGCTCAGGGTTTAACTGATCACCATATTTGGGGTCGGGAAGGAATTTTCCCCCAGGGCTGATTGGCCTGGGCTCTGGGGGGTTTTCGCCTTCCTCTGTAGCACAGGGCATGGCTCACCTACCGGTGAATTCTCTGTATCTTAAAGCCTTTAAATCATGATTTAAGGAGGTAAATAACTCAGTCATAGGTTGGGGGCCTATTGCTGGAGTGGGTGGGTGAGGTCTTGAGGCCTGCATTGTGCAGGAGGTCAGACTAGATGATCGTACTGGTCCCTGCTGACCTTAGAGTCTATGAGTCGCTGCTGGCCTCCCGTGCCCAGAAGCGAGGAGACATGGAGCTCAGCGCTGTGAGGGCAGCAGCTTGCTGGGGGAGCCAGGTGCGGGGCCGGATGTCATCTGCCACCGCACTGGCAGGTAGCCAGCAAAGCCTGCTCCACAGCCAACGAAGCCTTGCCAATAGCTGGCAGGTGTGGCCCACCTGCCTGGCAAATCTCCGAGGAGGCTGGTCCATGACCTGCTCAGGCTCCATGTTGCCAGGCACAATGGGGAAGGTGCTGAGCTCACGTCCTCTTTTAAAGGTGTGACCGGGGGAGAGGTGACCTTGTCTGCTCTCACGTTGGCTCACTTCCCACAATGAACCCCTCCAACCCCCCCTCCCCGCAAGAGTCTAGTGTAGACACTCTACGTCGACTTAATAAGGTCGACTTAACTTTCTGAGACGTGATTTTCCAAGGCTGCATAGCAGGTCAACGAGAGAGATGGCCAGAGAACCTGGGAGCCATAACTCTTGGGCATTCACCTAAATCACCATGAGCCCTCAGACCAAAACCGGATGGAGGACAAGAGGGTTCTGAGCCTGTGTGGCCGCTGAGGGCAGAGCAGAGGGGCCTGGAGGGAAGGTGATATTCCTTACAGCATCTCTCTACAGCAAAGCCCCACTCTGCCCCCAAGGGATGGCTCATGGTCCTGCCCTGTCTGGCCAGCCTTCGCTGCCGGGCTACGTGCCACCACCCTTCCAACACTAGAGGCCAGCCTCTATCCAAAAACGCTTCTGGCCTTTGGAAAGGTTTCTACTGACAAATTGTTTAATGAAGTGTTGGCGTTCCAAGAACTCCCCGCGTGTGCGTGCGTTTGTGGATTAGGCTAATACGCTAAGAGGCTTTATTGCAGGAAAATTGATTTGTTTTTTCCTTCCCCGCCATCAAGTCAGCGCCCCTAATCACGGGGTTTCATTGTGTCAGCCAGACAGCGGCTGAAAGCACGTGGCTTCCTTTTGGATCCCCACAGTCCTGGCAGAATGGGCTTGGAAAGGACAGCCCGCCAGCGTGGGCGGCGAGGGCTGGAGCCACAAAGCACCCTTTAAAAACATCTTCAGCTGATGACGGGGCCTGAGCGCGGTGTCATGAAGATTTCTTTACAGTACTACGTGTTTTGTCTGCATAGAACTATAGACGTCTTCGTTTGCAGCACGGGGGATTTAGGTTTGAGATCAAGAGAAGATTTCTAAGTCTGTGCCCACTGCCTGGCAGTTCCCCAGCCCCTGGCAACACAAATACGGCCTTCCAGGCCTGCCATCGCTATACAGGTTAGTGATAGGTTCCCTCCAGCCCCCTGCACTGGCCAGCCCCAGTTCCCTGTATCTCAGAGAATTTCCAGAGAGACAGCACATCCCAGCTTCCCACGGACACCACAGAACACAGCACTTAGATTCGTGGATAGAGAAAGCACCTTTAAGTTTAGGTCACAAGGATCAGAGATTCAACGGTTCAGATTTAGAGACTGGATCTTCAGAACATTTGCTCTAGGAGGGTGCAGCACTGGGAAGGGTTCCCTAGGGAGGTGTGGATTCTCCATCCTTAGCGGTTTTAAGCTGCAGCTTGACAAAGCCCTGGCTGGGATGATTTAGTTGGGGTTAGTCCTGCTTTGAGCGGGGGGTTGGATAGATCCCTCTTGAGGTCCCTTCCAGCCCTGTGATTCTATGAAATGCTAGCCAGCAGAAATATTGGGAACAAATGGTAACACACGGAATAAAATCACAACACACCCCCCACCCTGAGCCTATACTTAACCAACAAGACAATGCCATGTCACATAGAGTGAAAACTCACCCCAAATCCTTCCCCGGTGCTACCAGCTTTGACAGCTGCTTTCCCTTCCTGGGACCAGCACGCTGTCCTCTTGTGTCCTCTATGGACAGAGGCACAGTGTCTCGGTCTCTACAGTTACAGACCAAAAATCTATTGTCTGCACCTGCAAACAGGATACCCCCTGCTGCCTGGGTTACCCTGTCTCGGGCCTGCCCTGGAGAAGGTGGACAATTGATGAGCGTGTTGTTCAGACTATAAAGAGCTGCTCCTTGCGAAGAGCGCAACACTCGGTTTGCAGGTAGACAGACTGAGAGAGAAACACCTGCGTGAAAGAAGAAGGTTTCTCACCTTTTGGGGGCCTGCCCAAATCACACAGCTGAAGAACCCAGTGTATCCTCCTAACTCCTTACATGTGAACCCCACATACGTTACACAGCATGACAGGCTTTCCGCACAGACCTCACCTGACACTCTTTGGCAAATGAGTACGGAGATACCAGACCCAGGGGACTCTTGTGCCCTCTGCCAGCTGGCGCCAACAGATGCCTGCGTCATAGTAAGGTTGATGACCCCATAGGTGAAATCCCAGCTTCAAACAGTACCTCCAGATTTACGGAGCAGAATTTCGCCTCATGTGTCTATGGGGCCTCGATATCCTCCCCTTTAGAATGGGGTGCAAATAATGACATTATAATTACCCTGTGTGCCCCCCGCAGAGGGCATACCACGTCATAATCTGTATCTAAAAGGTGTCGGAAGGTACCATAAGCAAATTGATAACACTTGGTCATTAGCTTGATTGTGTGCCATACCTACGGGCGATGTGTAAGGAATTATAGAGGGATGCAGGAAATATCTTCCTAAAATGTTCTGCAAGTAGGGCATGAGCCCAGACTGCTCTAGACAAAGGAAAGTTGCTTTGTCTGGTTCCTTGTGTCTCCAGCAGAAACTGGACCAGGTGATGTCTCGGAGGACAAAGAGAAGTACATTGACATAGAAGGTAAACAAGCCAGCAAGCTGCCTACGCAGGGGAACACCACTTAATGATCACAGCTGGGTTGGTTTGCCACCTTTGAAATGCTAAAAGAATAGCACCCACTCTCCTCCCGCACTAGGCAGAAGCAACTGGGGTTACCCCTTCCTCCCCCCATCAGAGACAGTACACGGGGCTCCGGCCTCGGTGTGAGCCAGCCTGGCAGGTCGTATGAAAAGATGCGGAGGCCCGGGCAGGGTTGGGAGAAGCATCCCCAAATCTTGAATGTGCGCTTGGATTTTCCAGCACCTCTTGGTCCCATCTGGGCTGGAAATAATTCTTGATTTCCAAGCACAGCACAGTCTTTAAGTGGAAGGGCCAGGAGGACAGCGCGGGACCGTGCACCGGGGTCTGTTCCCACCTATGCCACGGTCACAAGGCAAACGTGACACAATGCAACCTCCAGTCACCAAGACAATGCCACAACCCCCCCACACACACACGCAGCAGACGCTTACAGCATTTACAGAGCGAGCACGTGGGGTGTGACTGATATCGCACTTATCCTCACACTTGTGCACCTCAAACCCCTCCCACGTACACACGGGGCTCTGGTGTGCTGGTGAGCAGACAGCTACTGTACGTTCAACCGCTTTCAGCCCTTAGCCCCTCAGCCGCAGAAGTGAGAACACGGCAGCATCTTTAATGAGACAGAAACTTTTAACGATTACATATCACAGAGTATTATGATATTAATGCAAATCTCTAGACCCACGTAAAAAAATGGCAGATTAAATTATTTCTCTGGCAACTGGCAAATCCATAAAAAAACCGGCCAGTCAAATACCAGCAGGTGGTAACCCTACAATGGGGGATGAAGTCCCAGGAAATCTTCCCGGATCTTGAAACAGAGACCATAGACTTAAGGAAGTAGAAACAGAAACAGCCATTTTGGCATCCACCACCGAGGTGACAGTGCAGGAAGCTGAGGCCTTTGAGCTCCTGGAAAGTGAATCCGCTTGTCTAGAAAACCGAGAGGAGGAGGAACTGACGGTGGTGAGCGTGCTGCTCAGGCAAAGATTGGAACTCACCGAAGTTACGTTTTCGTCACTGGAAAGCATGTTTGGTTTTACGTGAGCCCATACACTATCTTCTCTTTCTGCCTCTTGTCACTTCCGTCCCCGTTCTGAGTTACAAACTTAGTCTCGTTTTATTGCAAAACTGTCTCACTGGCGGGGAGTAAATGACAAGAAAACGCCTCAGCTGAACCAGGTGTGGGCGCTGTCTCTTTGGATATAGCGAACTCACTGATTTTTGTGGATCCAGCGGGTGGGGCTGGACGCTGCCGAAAGATGTTTCTAGGGACCTTGGGAATCAGGGCTCACTGATTGTTGCCTACAAGGCCCAGGTTGGGCTGGCAGAGTCCAGAAGAGTTTGCTGGCAAGGCAGACAAGCGGGTGTGCCCCAAGGAACTGCACCACAGCTGGCACTAAGCAATTCTCTGGGAGCGAATACAGCATGTGTACCACTGTCTGCAATGGCATCATCTGGTGGCCACCAGTAACATTACAGCGCCCTGAAGATGTTCATGATACCCGCAGCTTTCAGTGTAGCTGGTAAATACAGTAATTATCGAGGCCTGGGAAGTTGCTTTTAATTGTGAGATCCTGCTAAATGAGGTGACTGTTGATCATTGTTGTAAATGTAAACCCAAATCAAAGGCCATATCTGGGGCTGAGACTCATCCTGCAATTTCTTTAGCGCCTCTCCAGCTGGCATCTTTTCATCATGCAAAATTGCTTCTGCTATTGCGGCTGCTGCTTTAATTTGAATTTGGCCTGCAGTTCACAACCTCCCGAGCTGACTGCTTTGTTGCCTCTCACCTTGAGGGAAACTGCACAAAAAACACCCAGCCAAAGCTGCTACAGATCGGAGTCTTTACAGTTAAAGGAGCTCAGACAAAGTCAGAAGCCCTGGCCGCGAAATGGAAAATTGTGAAATTTATGGATTATCGGAGTTTAGGTTTGCCTCGCTATGCCTGAATGAGATGACGACGGACTCACTGGATCCCTTGCCAGACAATGGGCACAGGGAGATCATTAAATGTTGCTGGAAGCAAAGGGAATCAAAAGGGGAATTTGTAAAGAAAAGAAACGAGGGCGGCTGTGAGAACGCAGCAGCCGGAGAAATGCAAAGCCGGCATCCAACTGCTCATAACATCAATGTTATCTCTTTCCCCATTGGCAGGATTTGGCAGAGCACAAAAAGAAAATGGGGGAGGGGGCTTTTTACATTCTATTTATAGCTTTTATTACTATCAATGGGATCCTTTCTCTCATTCCGCGCTGAGGCTGCAGAGAGATGGGTAGAGCAGGGCAGGCATAGCTGCTGGGTTACTTGCCTGTCTCCCCAGTTTGCAGGAGTCCAGTACAGCTGGCCATCTCTTGCTAGCTCCTGATGGAGGTGAGAGGTGCACCCCCTAAAATAATGGAGCATTTCAGGTGTCTGGTGTGGGCAGTTTGCACAGCGCCTGGGGCGTCACCTGCCTTGAGCTGGAGTATGGGCAGATGGACCCTGGCTCCTGCATCCCACAGCTTCAGAACAACGGCACCAGGTTCTGTTCTCAGCAATACCAATGTGTAACTAGATCATTTCTACAGACTTCAATGGAGTCACTCTGGATTTGTACTGGGATTTACACAGAAATTGACTCCAACTCCGTCGGCGCTACCCTAGATTTGCACTAATGTGCCTGAGTTCAGATTCTGAGCCAGAGTAGACATGGACTTGTCTGGTTGGCCAAGCGTTATGGGAAGGCCTAGGCAAAGAAACACACCTACATCTCCTTAGGATAGTGGCCAGGTTAGCACATCGATCCCTCCCCTAGCTGAGCAGCCTGCAGGGGTACATGTGGTTCCAGAGAACAGCCTGCCTCCAGCTCTCTCAGGCTCTTTATTTGTGACCAGGACTTTGGAGGGGCAGAGATTCTGTGCTGGGACAGAGAGGGAGAAGCAGCCTTCTTGATAACGTGAGCCCGGGTGAAGGTGACTCAGTTGGTTACTGGTCCAGCCTGAGCTGGCATCTGCACAGCTCCCTGGCACCAAAGATAAGTGCCAAATTGTGGTGGGGCACAGGTGTGGGGGACAAAAGAGAGAAAGAGAGAGCGGGTGTGGCCGAGAGAGAGGTGCTATGGGAAGGTGAGAGCTGGGAGTGAAGGGAAAGGGGAGAGTAAGTTGAAGTTCAAGAAAAGAGAGGAGGAGGGGGGAGAAGAATTGAGAAAGGGAAAAAGGAAAGGCACAGAAAACAGGGGAAGGAGTGGGGGGAATCTAGTCAGTCAAGCCATCTTGCATGCCCCCACCTGGACCTCCCTCTTCCCAGCAAACCCAACACCTCTCCCAGGACAATGGCCCCAACTTTCCATTTTGGAATTCCCATCTGAGACAGCAGTGACTTGTAGACAGCAATCTGGATCTCCACCAGGGCTCTGTTGTGGTGGCCATTGTGAGCTTGGATGGGACAGGAAGCTCGAAGCTAATAGGAATGGTGGGGCAGAGGGTGTGTTTATCCTAATACCTTCTTCTGCATGCTCAGGTACCCTCTGCATGCTAGTCCAACAGCTGGAAAAGCAGGGGAGTGGTCGGGGCCACAGTTTCCTGGCAGTTTTTCAGCATCTCCCAACCCTAGGGTGATCAGAGCTGAGATTTGGCCTCCTGTCAAATCTGTCATATGGATGATGAATGTGGCCTGAAGCTGCGACACGAAGACTGCAGTTTGATGAAGGTAGGCTAGCCATGAATCTAACTCGGGAGGTTTTCATGTCCCTATCTATTGTAGAAGAAACAAGCCAAACATTAAGCCTCAGTTGGATAAATGGGCAAGGTGCCAAGAGTCAGGTTGACCTCACAGAAACTGGCAAGAGTGGGAAAATACCGGCAAGGTCGGACGTGTTGGGCTGGCCTAGCGCCAGAGAAATAAGGAGATATGTTTTGCCCAAAGCATCCCATGCGAGGGATGTGTCGGCCAAACCATGACATCTGGATGGATGAAAGCGTTCCTTGGTGTGCGGACCAAATACGGTCATGGATGGCATTAAGACGGGTGTATGGACCAATCGAGGTAATTCTGGACACCAAAGAAAGTAGTTGCTGGCGCCAAAGGGGCCGCGTGAATGGTCGAAGTCTGAGAGATTGGATCTCGTGCAGCCGAGGGGGTGGCGGAGAGTCCTGCCGCCCGTTGAGCTGTTCCGTTGCATTGAGGGCATGGATGCTGTCAGTACACCGGTTGAGATAGGTCGCTGACCATTGTGCTACATTGCAATAAAGCCTCGCCTGGCACCTTTGTTTCTACAAAGATCCGTGGCTGTGCTGGTTTCTTCCATCGTGAGTGTTACCTACACAGGGACACATGCCCGCAGCCAAACAGACACCCGCATCGGACGCACGACAACACTGATAATGACATCTCCCATGGGATCACACGTATGACAAAGGACCGGTCGCTCCAAATTAAGACCATCTCAGGGACATCCCGATATCTGGCGGGACCCTATGTCCCACGTGTACGAGCTACAACACCGAGGACAGCTAACAAGACTGTCTCCAGGAGAGAGAGAACTCCAGTGTCCTTATTTTGAAAACCCTGCACATGCAATACAGAAACGTTTGGCCAGGAATCATGTCCCACCCCCCTGCAAACACAGCGATGGCGGTATTTGAGGCCCTTCATGTACTGTTCCCACCCGAGGGTTGAGTCCAGGATTGGCACCACAGGCTGGATTTAGACTTTCCGAACCCGCATCAATCTGGAAGGACTCAGCAAAGAGCTTGGGGCCAGCTTTTTTACGCCTCTGGCCCTGGGAACCTTGTGCGTGTTCTCTGGCAGCATGTCTGGCTCCCCCGAAAGGAAAAGAGCTTTGCAAACCAGATGGACCCAGCGACGTCCCCAGCTAAGGGGTGGGAGCAGTCATGGTGGTGAGGGGATAAAAGGACCAGGTGTCTAGAACACCTTCTGCCCTTACTTTCCCTCCAGCCCCATGGAGTTGCTAATAGAGCCCCACACAGATACAAATATGTGGATCCGCATCCGCAGGAATAATCTCTTACCCAGCCCGCAATCTGCCTTCCCTCTTTGAGATTTACCTCCATCCGCACATAAGTGGAGCCTCTGCCAGCCCAGACAGCTGATGACCTCACCTGCGTAAAAGCTGTCTGTCTGGCAGCTGCCCCAGCCCCTGCCCCCGAAGTCCCAGAGGTCCTGACCTCTGTGATCATCCGACCACAATTGGCAAGAAACGGTTCACAGATATAAAGCGGATATCTGCAGATTTGCAGGGCTCTAGTCACATCAGCCTAGTGAGACAAGATTTTTATTTTTGGGAGAGGGCCTGCCCTCCTAAACGAGAGGGGTCATTCTTCTGCCAGATCCAGCCAATGAGGTTGGCCATGGTTTTCAGACCAACGGCTGGCAGGAGATCCAGAGCCACCATCCCAGAATTTGCCCCCTGCCCGGCTGCTGCCAGACTCAGAGGATCATGCCACACTCTTTATTAAATCCCATCTGGGGCAGCCCCTTGGAGGCCAGCGCAAGGTTACACCCTCCACTCTGTTCTCCCTGGCTGGGCCCGCCTTCCCTCGGAGAACAAGCAGCCGGTCTTCCAGATCTGGTCACGAGCACACTGCCCGGCCAAGTCAGCGGCTGACGAAGGTGTAGAGCAGTGGAGTTAAGTCCTCCAAGCAGCCTAGAGAGACTAAAAGTAGCCAAAGTAAAGTAGCCAATGAGACGGAGGCTGCAAAGGGCTAGCCAATCAGAGGGTTGCAAGCTAGTATAAAAGGCAATTTAGACCATCATCTATTCCTTGCTGGAGCCAGAGGAGTGCAAACGGTGCCCTTACCTGGCCAAAGAACTGCAGCACCTCAGACAGCTCAGTGCCGACAGGGTCTGGGGAGCGAGAAAGAACTCCTGGTGGGCTGGGGGCCTGAACATGAAGGAGGTAAGAGAGAAAGGTGAAAGCTGGGGCTGTGGGGAACTGAAAGCAGTTTAATTATAGGGGTACAGTGGCATGTGGCTGCTATTCTTGGGTCCCTGGGCTGGGACCTGGAGTTGTGGATGGGCCTGGGTTCCCCCACCTCTGCACCTCCATAGGCCACTGGAAAAGTGGCCCACAATAGGATAGCGATCAGTCCCCACCGGAGGATTTGAACTACATAGTGGCCCAGCTGGGGCCAGAAGGGCCCAGTGATGGCAAAGCGATTGCCTGCAGGAATGGAAGCCCTGGGGGTATATCCCAGGACTGTTTAAAGATTGCAGACACGTCCCACCACAAGGGGGTGCTTGTGAGACGGGGGTGCCGCACCGTTTCATTAGCTCCTTCCAAATCTGCCCCACTGATGTGCGGCTTTCTTCACCGGGTCCCAGGTTTGGACAGATGCATTTAAAATGTTTCCTTTCCAGCTGAAAACTTTTTTTCACTCCTTTTTCTTTCAACTAACATAAGCTGAAAATTGTCACAAAAATCCCGGTCGAGACAAAGAGTTGGCACGTCAAGAAATGCAGTCATTAACTACAAAATGCAGATGACCCCTCCCGAATTAATCAGCCTTCACTGTAATATTCAGCCCCGGATTTTATTTCCTGTAAGAAGCCCATTAATACAAATGTCTATAGAAGGCGGCTTTTAGCAGTAGCCCCATTAGCGTAATGGGGAAGGGCTAATAGAGTCTTATTGGAATTTTTACTTCTACAGCCCAGCATTTTCAACCAGCTGTCTCAACAGGCCTTATTATTCGGATTAACGTTTAGACAGCACAAATCACAGCACTGCCCTGGGTGTCTCTGGATTTGATCGTAATCATTCTGTGTTCCCAATATCTCAGCTCTGCCTGGGGGAGGATTTTTTTTTATGGTAACAGAGGTCGCAGGGGTCTCTTGTTCCCATGGAAATATTTCAGTCTCTTCATTTCAGGTTTGACAAGCTAATAAACGAAGCAGGTGGGTCCTGCTGTTACTTGTGCGCCTCAGAAAGCCTGCTAGAATGGGATGTTTGTTTTCCCTCATTTGGGGTAGGAGCTGGCAGCAAGAGGAGGGAATTGAGGCCGAAGAGGCAGGATGCCTGGTGTTTGAATCTCGAGTCCGCTGCTGAGCAGCTCTGAGCTAATTGTTTCTTCCTTTTGCCTCCGCTTTGAAAGGAGCAAAATTTTGACCTACCTCCTGCAGCAGTTTCTTAATTAAACTTTGAAGAGCCCTTTGCCCGGCTAAAGTGAGTGGCTAAAGGGGGAGCACTGCCCCCTGCTGGGCAAGATCAGAGGTGTTGTCTGTTTCATAGTCCCTATGCTGCTAATGGAGATTTTCCTTCCTCGTGAGTTGGGGGGGGCTGTGGAGTTCTGAGTGGGGGGGTAGCAGATGGCTGCTGTGGCTTGCTCTTTGGATTCAGAGCGACTGTCCCTTGCCCTACCCAAGGGAGGGTGTCGCTGTTCTCCTGCCCGGGCACCAGGTGGGCTCCTATCTCAACCTTTGTCTTCAGCACAGGGTCGTCGACACTGCAGCTGGCAGCGAGTGCCCCCTCCGAGGCAGACAGACTCCTGCTCAGGGAACTAAGACGGCCGCCCAAAACACAGCACTGGGGACCTGGCAGCTCAGGCTCTCCAGCCTGGCTGAAATTCTGGATCTGAGTTCGAGTCTCCCCCGAGGCACAGTATTGGAGCCAGCCTGGGGCCCACCAGCGTGAGGTCGTCTCCCATGTGGCACATTCCCCCCCACCCATTGCAGTCGAGGACTCGTGAAGGTTGGAGACACTCCGAGGGTGGGAGCCCTCATCCTGGCTGCGCTGCAGGTTTGCCATAGGCCCCTGGAGCAATTGCTCGGTAAAGCAGGGCAGATCTGCAGCGCCCCCCCAGTGCCAGCCCCCTCCTCCAGCCTCACTTCCAGCCATGGCTGGTTCAAGCCCCAGCAGGGACAGGAGAGGAGACATTTCTACAGAAGTGCCTGTGGTCAGGCCTTGCTCTCCTCCATCGATGCCTGGGGCGGGGAGGGCCGCGAAGGACCACCCAGCATCACTGAAGCCAAGCTGCCGGTGTGCCTGACCAGCTCTCTCTGCTCACACGCAGGACGGAGAGGGGATGTGGTCGATGCGACCGTGCAGACCGCAGTTGAGCAGCACGTGCTGGAAAGGCCGGGAAAAGTTTCACTGCAGAACCAGATGCTGGAAGTGGGCAGAGCAAAGCAGGGACGGACGCGGCTCTAACACTGAGCTTCCCTCGACCCATCGCCAGGCTCACGGGAACTAAATACATTGCAGGGTGGCAGCGGTCTGCATCGGTGCCAGTGAAGCGCTGAAGCCGGCCCAGAGGGCCAGTGCTCTACAGACTCACCCCAGGCTATTTTTCATTTGTAAAACTGCGATGGGCGCTGGATTAACAGCTCTGGAGACAGATGCTCTCTGCGTCATCCACGGCCGGCCACAGCAGTACCCATTTACCACTGGCCCCAGCCCAGCCTCCTCACCCACAACCTGGACAGGCCAAAGCAAGCGGGGTTGCTCCGTTTTCACTCGGCAGCGCCTGCCGACAAGGGTCTGTTAACTGCCAGCTGCCATGGAAACTTTTTGTGATGTCCTGTTGGGAACCCCGGGGCGATCTCCAGCCGCCCTGCATTGAACTTTTTAAGCAAGACCCAATAGTGGCTGACTTCCAATCAGTACTGTTGAGTGAAAAGGAAGCACAGAGTCTTCGATGTATTCATCTCCTTATTGCTGATTTTCGTACCGTGCAACAACATATCAAGCACCCAAAAAAGGGCATGTTAGGTGTCCTTGAATCAAAGCCGTCGGAGACAGGAAAAGGCTGTTAATGAGGTCTTGATTGGTCTGTCTCTGCCCAGGCTGGATTGCTCCCTATATTGCCAAGTGTAATTTTCAGTATGTCATGGGATTTATCTATTTTTGCAAGTGGTGGGGCCCTGCCAGGCTCCTCTGGGAAACTCTCCTATGGCCTGACACATCTCGCACTCAAGCCTAACTCAGCTCCATCCATTTATTCCACCTCATCTCCCCCACCGCAGGCATCTCACTAAATAGTGCATACCCTGCTGGGTGTTTACACTCTTCAGACACTTGCAGATGCCTGTCATGTTCCCCTGCAATCAGGGGTTAGCCCAGCCATGCAGATCAACTCTCTTCTTGTTCCTTTTCTACCAATCCCTCACACTCCCTGATCATTTTTGTTGCTCATATTTAAACTCCCCCCACCCCCGGAATCTATTTGGGGGGGTTTCTATAACTTTTTGCCAAGCAGGTGCCTGGAAGAAAAGAAAAGGGCAGACACCCAGGTTGTGAGAGAATGCTACTCAAAGGAGTAGGTAGACTAGTGGGGATTTATAAGCAATATATTGAGGGGAGAAAGCAGGTGCCTTACTAAATGCAGAGAGGGATGAAATGTACTTTTAAAAATGGCAAAGATCTGCCTGTGTTTGGCAAGGAAAACAAAGACAGAACAGTTGGGACAGTTAAGGAAAAACTGAATGAGTTTGTCACTGACTCAGATCCCATAAAGGAACAATCAGAGGATGGAAACCTACCCAGACCGGCTAATCTGGGTTTGTGTCCCTGACAGCCATGGTAAATGGGGAAAGGGCAGGAGATTTGGAGGAAAGCAAATGGAACAATAACACCGCTCTTCATGCATGGAAAGATGAATGATCCTGGCCATTGCTTCCCCTCTAAAGCAAACTCTGAACTTCTATAAAAAAGGGAAGTTACCCAGCCAGGGAAGACTCCCTAACCCTGGAGGGGTTTCTATATATCTGAGCACTAAGCAGGCAGGCTTTGTGGAGAACACATCTTGCCAGACAAACCTGAGTGCTGTATTTGAAGGACTTACACATGGAGGGAGGGTGTGTGGGAGACGTACTATTTCAGGGCTTTATGAACACATGCAGCAGTTGCCTTGGGATTAAACAAGGACTACGAATTTTTCTCTCATTACAACAGGTGATTTGAGCTCACCTTTCTCTCTGTGCTGTTCCCCAGTGTTTGAATCCCAACATCTATTTTGATTTGCTGTTACAGCCTGACCTGACCCTATGTCATACATTCCCCTGCATTTATTTCCTCCCATTCTGTAAGTTTCCCATCTTCAAAGCATCTGACGAAGTGGGATTTCCTCCCACAAAAGCTCATGTAATAAATAAATCTGTTAGTCTTTAAAAGTGCCCCAGGACTCTCTTGTTTTTCTGCAATAGACTAACACGGCTCCCCTTTGGAATGTGACTACATGCAGCAGGGCGTTGCAGAGAAAGCTCGCTCTGCAAATGAATTCAGATTGGCTGGGCTGAGGTTTGACAAGGGGCTGAAGCAGCTTTCTCCTAAATGGTTCTGGGATAACAGGCAAGGGGAGCTGCACATCAAGCTTCAGGGTTTCAAGGGGGGGCTGAGACGATGGCACAGACAGAGCAGTTATCTTTGTCAGGCCCTGGGAATTGTTTGGGCAAAAGGAGAATGTAACAAGAGGGTGCGTCTACACTTACCAAATAAGTCGACTTAAGGAGGCTTAAATCGACTTAATTTACTCCGCGTCTACACTGGGCTTTCCTTAATTTGTCTTAAGCTGCTCCTTAAGTCGAATTAAGGAAAAGTTAGTTCGAATTAATAACACCTCGTTTTAATTCAAAGTAGCACTTAAGTTGACTTTATTAAGTCGACTTAAGCCAGTGGAGACGCGGAGTAGTGCCTGGGTGGACCTTTTTAAGTCGACTTAAAACGTTAAGTCGACTTAATAAGGTCAAAAAGGGGCCACGTCTACGCTTGAAAAGTTAAGTGCATTTCTGTTAAGTCGACTTAATAAGGTCCACTTTAAGCTGACTTTATAAAGTCAACTTAACTTTTCCAGTGTAGACATAACCAAAGTGCCTTGGCCTAGCCTTCATTACCAGACGAGCCCACCTGTGTGGATTAAGGGCGGACGGTGGTTGCAGCTAAAGGGAGAAATCCTGGGGAGCAGCACAGCTATGCTGGTGCACCTTGCATGGGGGAGGAAAAGGCTCCTTGGGGGCCATGATGCTGGGAGTGGAGGGTTAAACCCAGTGAACAGCAGAGTCCTGGGAGGTGGGAATCCCTACCTGCGTTTGGGACTAGACATGGCAGCCCCAGCAAGGGAGAGTTGGGAGGACTGGCTGGGAAATCAGTGGCTGGAATTAGAGCCCTGGGTGTTAGAAAAAACCCCAGAGCCATCTGTGGACTTTCCCTTTGTGGTGTTGGAATGGATTTCCAGGGGGACGACTCTGGGTTCTTGCAAACCAATTCTGGTATTAAACCAGGCCTGGGCGGGACACTGTCAACCAGAGATTGTTTTTGGGAGTTCTTAAAGGGCCCTGAAGGGAGGAAAATCAGAAGCAGGGAGCCTGCAGAGATGACCCGGTCCCAGAGGAGGAGTGGCCCTATTATAGAGCACCTACACCAAAAGGAATATGGGCTCCACCTGGAGTTAATATGAAAGTGGAATCTGAGGGGCACAGCAAATCAATCAGTCATCGGGAGGGTCTGGAGGAGAGCCAGCGAGGACAGAGGACACAGAACAGATCAAGTCATTACTAGGTTGTGACAGAGCCTCTCAGGAACTGCGCCTGGGTCCCCTCTGGTCACTGTGATCAGGACTCTTCCACAGTGGAGTCTGCCCCGTCCATGCTACTGTGCAGCCAGCTCCCAATCCAGCCTCCGCAGGTCTGACTCCTGATCTGCCTGGAATTCCCCCGTGTGGGAATCCCCCCCTCGCCCCTGGAGGGGTCCCAGGGAGTTCCTCCATGCCCCAAAGGCCCAGCGCCCCTTTCCAGACAGAGGGACGCCCAGCCGCTGGCGGAGTCAGGGGGTTTATTAGCTCTCAGGTCACAGCAGAAGGACTTGGCGAGCAGATTGACTAGCGGTTACAGTAGTCGCCCACCGAGGTGTGCACAGAGCCGTGCTCCGAGGGCCCGTTCCCCTAGGCCCATGCCATGGCACTGTCCCCAGCCACCGCCAGACCTGGCTGCTAGCTTCTTCCTCATCCCCCTTTCTGAATTTGTCTAGCTTCAGCTTCCAGCCATTAGATCAGGCTCCTGTCACATCTTTCCCTTCTAGATTGAAGAGCCCCGAGTAGGAACGTCTAGACTGTGATCAAGTCACCACGAACCTTCTCTTTGTTAAGCTAAATACGTTGAGCTCGTTGAGTCTGTCAATCTAAGGAGAGTTTTCTAACCCTTAGTCACTTCCTTGGCTATCGAGTCAGCCCTCTCCAACTTCCCAACCTCCTACCTGAGCTCTGAGCACCAGAAGTGGACACAGGACTCCAGTGGTGGCCGTATCAATGTCAAACGCAGACATAAAATAACGTCTATTGGAGAGTTCCCTATTTATGCATCCCAGGATCATATTAGTCCTTTTGGCCACAGCATCGCACTGGGAGCTCATATTCAGCCGATTATCCCCCACAACCCTCAAATCGTTCTGAGGGTCACAGCTCCCCAGGGTAGAGTCCCATCCTGTACATATGGCCTGCATTCCCAGATAGGTACAGTCACCGTCAGCTGCATTAAAAATGAATATTGTTTGCTTGAGTCCAGTGTCCCTCCCAAGCAAGCCAGATCGCTCTGTAACTCTCCCAACTTCTGTAACTTTAGCAGAGATGATTCTGTGTTTCTTTCCTCGTCACTGATAAAAATGCTAAGCAGTGTAGGGCCAAGAACCAGTCCCTGGGGAGTTCCCACTTGAACCACACCCATTTCATGGAGACTTTCCATTTACAATTACATGCTGAGAGCTAACAATTAGCTGCGTGCCTCCCATTTACCAGCGTAGGAGAACTGTACCCATGAGCCCTGTGCTACAAACATAACCTACAGCAATGGTTTTCAAACTACAGGTTGGGACCCAGGACTGGGTCGCAGACCCTCAGGCAGTGAGCATTCGAGCAAGACAAAGCCATTTCAAACAAACTAAATAATTCTTTGCCTCACTCTTCGGTGGAGAGTATGTGAGGGAGATTCTATTTAGGTGACAAATCTGAGGAACAGTCCCAGATTGAAGTGTCGCTAGAGGAGGTTTGGGAACCAATGGATAAACTAAACACTAGTAAGTCACCAGGACCAGGTTGTATTCACTCAAGAGTTCAGAAGGAGCTCTCATATGAAATTGCAGAACTACTAACTGTAGTATGTAATCTATTGCTTAAATCAGTACTGGGACGATGGGAGGAGAGCTAATGTGATACTGATTTTTTAAAAAGGCACTAGAGGCGATCCCAGCAATTACAAACCAGTAAGCTGAACTTCAGTACCAGGCAAAGTGGTTGGAACTATAGTTAAAAAACATGGATGAATGATTTGTTGGGAAAGAGTTGATACAGCTTTCATAAAGAGCAATCCTGCCTCATTGATCTATTTGGAATTCTAAGAGGGGGATCAATAAACACATGGACAAGGGCGATCCAGTGGATATCCTCTACTTGGTCTTTCAAAGCCTTTAACAAGGTTCCTCACCAAGGTTCCTCTTATGATCATGGGATAAGAGGGAAGGTCCTCTCCTGGATCAGTAACCGGCTACAAGAGAGGAAACAAAGGGTAGGAATCAATGATCAGTTTTCCAAATGAATAAAGATAAATAGTGGTTCCCCCAAACGTCAGTACTGGGATGAGCGCGATTTAACTCATTCATAAGAAATCTGGGAAAAGGGGGTAAACAATGAGGTGACAACGTTTGTGGCTGAGACTAAATTACTCAAGATAGTTAAGTCCAAAGCAGACTGCGAGGTGTTACAAAGGGATTTCACAACACTGCATGACTGGGCAACGAAATGGCAGATGAAATTTAATGTTGAAAAATGCAAAGCAATGGACATTGGAAAACATAATCTCTACCATACATACGCAATGATGGGTCTGAATTAGCTCTTACCAGTCAAGGACGAGATCTTGATGTCATTCTCTGAAAACACCCGGTTAACGTGGCGCAACAGTCAAAAATGCGAACAGACTGTTCAGAGCCATTAGGAAAGGGATAGAAAATAAAACAATAAATATCATAGTGCCACTTAATAAATTCTTTGGTACATCTACACCTTCAGTACTGCGTGCTAGATCTGGTCACGCCACCTCCAAAAAGATATATTAGACATGGAAAAGGTACCGAGAAGGGCAACAGCAATGATTAGTGTAATGGAACAGTTTCTGTATGAGGAGAGATTTAAAAAGACCGGAACTGTTCAGCTTGGAAAAGATACTGAGGGGGGATATGACAGAGGTCTATAAAATCATAATTGGTATGGAGAAAGTGAATAATGGAGTGTTATTTACTCCTTCATACTAGAACTAGGAGTCAATCGATGAAATTAATAGGAGGGCAGGTTTAAAACAACAAAAGGAAGTATTTCTTCACACAACGCACAGTCAACCTGTGGAACTCCTTGCTAGGGGATGCTGTGAAGGCCAAAAGTATCACTGGGTTCAAAAATTAGATAAATGAATGTGGGACAGGTCCATCAATGGTTATTAGTGAAGATGGTCAGGGATGCAACTGAAGCTCTGAGTGTCTCTATGCCTCTGACTGCTAAAAGCTAGGATGGCACGTAGAGGTGGATCATTCATTATATGCCATCATATTGTTATTTCTGTTCATTCCCTCTGAAGCACCTGGCATTACCTGCTGTTAACAGAGAGGACACTGGGCTAGCCGGGCCATTGGCCTGACACTGTTTGGATGGTCTTATGTTCTTAAAATAAAAGTCTAGGAATTGGGCGATCTCGGTTCAATTCTCAGGTTTACCACAGACTTCTTCTATGACCTTGGCTGAGTCACTTAGCAGCTCTGTGCCTCAGTTTTCTCCCTGTAGAATGGGGAGAATAGCATTTCCCTGCTTCCAGGGGGATTTTGAGGGTAACTACATTAATGATTGTGAAGAGCTGTGAGGTCTACTGTTGAAGAGTTAGTATCTTTTAGAAAGAGGATTCTTTTCCCCTGTTCTCCTAATCTGTCATGTTCCCCCCAGAGGTAACTGCCCTCCAGTGACAGGAGAAGGGGGTTGCTCTATGGGCATTCATGTTGTTAATGACTATTCTTTTTTAAATGTTTTTTTCTGTCTCAGAGCTCTATCTGGAAGCGCCCTCACCGGCCATGAACGTGTGTGAAATGCTAAGGATTCTATCTTTCTTTCTCTGCCGGAGATTTTCTTGAAATAACAACCTTGGCAGCTGTTATGTGATGATATGAATCATTTGCTAGTCCCAGCCCATTGTGCTGTGGCATTAACATATTAGATTATGGTCTAGTTTATGTGGTTTTTAACTCTAATGCCACATCTGGAACGGATGGCTCTCCGCTATTGTCGGATATCATTAATTTTAGTGCTACGCTAGCCCGGATAATCCTACCACGAATCAGCCATAACCATATGTGGGAGGGGGAGGAATTCATGGGGCAGAAATGCCCAGGAGGGTCACGGTTTGCAAAGAGAGGAGGATGCGTTGCATGGCTTCAAGAACACAAGGGAAAGAGGCAAGGAGGTGATGTAAAAAGGACGCTGCCATTACGCTTCTTTGGCATAGTTCAAGTTCCCAATAATACTTTCATCCTACAAGTCCCATGACTGTGCAGCCCTTGTCTGCCAGCAGGGTGGTATTCTGAGTGCCCATCCCACTGGCCCCATCCTTCTCACGTCCCAGATGAGGCTGCAAAGGAGGGTTTAAGCAGTGCCAAGGCCCTGTACTGAGCTTTCTGCCCTGTGGGCAGCATTCATCTTCACTGCTGCATCAGGTGACATTCAGCCCTGGATGGAGGGGCTGACATGAAGCCCGGGCACAGCTTATGTCCTTTTCCAAGGCTGGAAGTAGCCCATGCATGGCAAATTTGTGACGCAGCAACTCTGCTTTTTCCAGAGTAGGGAAAGCGAGGCTGTTCCCTCCAAAAGCTGCAAGGGCAAACCATGGCCCTCATGACTCATCAATTTCCAGAGCAACTAACATGGTCAAAGCTGGCTAGTGTCACCACACAGGCTGTTCTGGGGTTCTGGGTCCAGGCCCCATCAGGCCCTCTCCTGGGGTGGAAGGGTTGTCTAGTGCTCTGGACACTACCCAGGGACTTGGTCTTTCCCCATCGGTATAATTCCCCCTTTCCAGGTGCTATGTAGGGTTGCAAGCCCTGCTGGCTTATCCTGGCATCTCCAGGGATTAAAGATTATGTCATGTGATGACCCTCCAGGAATACGTCCAGTCAAAACTGGCCACCCTAGTCCTGAGTATAAATCCAGGCGAGATTGTGAGGCACTCTAATCCAGGCGAGATTGTGAGGCAGTGATGAGGGGCGGTTAAGGAAAAATCAGAAGGGATCCCCCCAAACTGCTGTCTCCGAGGCTGATCATCCACCCTCAGAGATGTGCCTGGTTTATCCGCATAAAGCTGAGCAAATTGAGATGCTCCTCAGAGCTCCAGCCAGGAAATGGGAGACTGAGAAAAGGGCAGGAGAAAATCTGTGTCTTACCAGAGGGAACTCATTTGAATCCACTTTTGGGAAATGACAGCTTGCATTGCACAGGCATGTTTATTTCATCTGGGGGTTTGGACGTCTTTGCCCCATTCATCACCATGCCTGACGGGGAGCTATATTTGAGTTAGAGGCATCAGTAGGAACATATGGCATTAGAATTTTGATCCTTCCTGCTGCAGATAATTACTGGTGCTTTTTTCCTCCCTGTAAGAAATCGGCCCATATGAAGCTTGTAGGTCAAATTCAATAATTCCAGTGTGACGGGCTTCGGAATAAATATCTCCAAATTAGCACTGGAATGGCTCATTTGAAAACCTTGACACCAATACATAATGAACGGGGAGGATGTTGCATGCTAGAATGCCACAAATAAAGACTAATTGACTCGTTAGCCTTTCTGTGCCTGGAGCGTGAGAATACACAAACCTAGTTCAGGGTACGTCCGCACTGCAGAGATGATGTAGGCATTGCCAGCTTTACTACATCACGTGGTTTGATGGACGGAGCTATGACAAAATAGCTTTTCAGGGTAGACCAGATCTTAGGGTCTTTCAAATCTCTTTGTTGGAGTTTGCAAAAGTCACTGGAGTTTGCAGCCCTTTCTGTCTTCTCCCCTTCTGTAATCTAAACGCGGGGTGCTCCCAGTACAAATCCAGGGTTACACCATGAGCGTCAGTCTGGATTAATGCTTGTCGAACTGTGAGAAGATGCTGATCCATTTGGTGCAGCTGTAAATGGCTTCCCAGGGTGTAAGGCAACAGAAAATCAGACCCGTAGGTTTGCCTAAATGCCCAGCTAAACTGGCAAGTATGTGTATGCCCCACTGCCCTCCCCTGGCTGATCTCAGAACTGCTCACCTATGAGTCATAGACCCTATACCGCTAGTACAATTCTGCTGTAGGTGGGGCTAGCACAGTTAACAAAAGTATTTCTTTATATTCCACCACAGCAGCCTGGCCCATTGTCGTCATTTCTTTCCCTGCTGCCACATCCCCATCACGGTCAGTCACCGGCTCCCCTTGTCCCCATGACACGTGGGCCCTTCTCCCCTCACTAAAGCTGGCTCTAGCTCCCTCAACTGCCCTTGCAAAATGTGAGACACTCTCAAGCCACTTCCATCACTACGAGCTAACACCCATGGTCTGATCAAGGGCTGAGCTGCTCGTGATGTCTCTGACCATCTAAGGGGCCTTCGCCATTTCGAAATCAACCTGCGAACCCAGCTGTCAGCCCCAGGGGCCAGCCCTTGGATTTAGCAGCTCAGGTTGGCAGGTGCCAGGTAATGCCCTGCTTATGTTCCAGAGCAACACCATGGGCAGCCCTGATCTAAAGCGGCTTTTTCTCCTTCAGTAACAAATCTCTGGTAAATGAAATGTTACCGCATCACAGAGCACTCAGCTGCAGGGCAGAGGAGCATTTCTCATCTGCTTTTCCTTTTCAATTGTTTTCCTTGTTTAAGCGCCTTATGGTGATCTCTCATGTAGAAGATGGAGCAGCTTGGGCAGCTTAGGAAAAGGCAACACGCTGGAATCATACTTTTCCACACGCTTGTGCACTTGGAAACACACACATAAAAGCACAAACACAACCCACGTATGCCGATCAACATCTGCACTCACCCACGTAACAGACCTAGTCACACCTGACGTATGAGCACAGACACATGAACATGCAAACACAGAATCAGAGAATCACAGGGCTGGAAGATCATCTAGTCCCATCCCCTGCTAAATGCAGGACCACTCCCCCTAAATCACCCCAGCCAGGGTTTTGTCTAACCAGGCCTTAAATATCTCCAAAGACGGAGATTCCACCACCTCCCTAGGTAACCCATTCCAATGCTTCACCACCCTCCTAGTGAGAAAGTTTTTCCTAATATCCAACCTTGACCTCCCCAGCTGTAATTTGAAACCATTGCTCCTTGTTCTGTCCTCTGTTACCATCGAGAACAGCCTAGCTCCCTCCTCTTTGGAGCAACCCTCCAAGTAGCTGAAGGTTGCTAGCAAATCCCCCCTCAGTCTTCTCTTCTGTAGACTAAATAAGCCTAGTTCCTTCAGTCTCTCCTCATAAGTCATGTGTCCCAGCCCCCTAATCATTTTTGTTGACCTCCGCTGGACTCTTTCTAATTTGTCCACATCCTTTCTGTAGTGGGGAGCCCAAAACTGGACACAGTATTCCAGATACGGCCTGAGATAGGTCTCAGCGCTTCTTAAAAAAAGGAACGGTCGCATTCTACAGCAACACACGTTGTGAGCATTAGTGTTTGGGGCCTTTCCTGTAGTAGTCAGTCGTATTTTTACTCCCATATTGAAAAGTGATTCTCTGGCCCCATCCTCTCCCATATACACAGGTAAACGGCTTTGTTCTTAGTATTTAATGCCCTGCCTTCTTATAAATAGATACCCCCAAACGTCACCTTTGTTATTGTCCGTGCAATTTCTTGGTCTCTGGCATGCCCAGTGATATTTACCTACAATTCAGCCATCCAGATCCCAGCTAAATTAGTTTCCTAGGTAATCCTCACAAAGACAGTGTTTTAAACCACCCGCAGGGAGCTGAACGGAATCACACAAGTGAATGCTCATCGTCCCCTATATATCAGATGCTGAAAATATCGTCCCCAGAAGGAGTCACCTCCGTTAAAGAAGAATAGCCAGATAGCATTCTCCACCAATGCCCGTTGTGCTGTGATGGGGGGGGGGGGTCCTGTGGTGTGGGGGGCACTTACTGTCGGTGCCCTGTGTTTTTCACAGGAAGTGATACACTCACGCAGGGATGAGCTCTCTGGCTTCATCAATACAAAGAGGCTGGGAAGGAAAAAGCTGTGCTCCCTTCCATACATGACAGCAGATGTCAGCAGACAGGGAGTTGCACAGGACAGCAGCCGCTGCCTGTAAACTGTAAGGAGGCAGCCTCTGGGGATCCGCCCTCTTGGCAAGTGTTAGAGCCCTGAATATAGATGCCACGTGAGCGCTTCCAGTTCTTTACGGCAAGCCCAGCCAGTTAGCAACCCCTGAAGCCAACAAGAAGGGGGGGTGATCCTCTGGAATTCAGGACCGAGGCAGAGAGAGTCTGCCGGGACCCTCAGAACAGCCTGGCCTGCACAGTGGCAAAGAATTTCTGAAAGTGCCTCTTTCCTCATCCGCTGAACAAGGCCCTTTCTGGGAAACCGTGGGATCCCTAACACTAATCTCTTGCTCAGTTTCTGTCCAGAGTCTTCCCCAGCCCAACACCTTCTTGGCTTCCTGCTACATGAAGAGTACATGCATGCTAGTGCAGCCAGGCTTAGAGAGAAAACTACACTTGGATTCATTGGTATTTTCATTATATTGTAGCTGAGCCCAAGAGACCCAGTCATGGATCAGGATGGGATGCTTATTGCACTGAGTGCTATAGAAATCCAGAGCAAAGAGCTTACAGAGCATGAGACATGAGTCAGTGGATGGCTGGTGATGGACAGAAGAACACAGGGAAACAACACTTCAAACAATGCAGAGTTAACCTGTGGAACTCCTTGCTGGAGGATGTTGTGACAGACAAAACTATAACAGAAATCAAAAAAAGAACTAGACACATTCCTGGAGGTTAGGTCCATCAATGGCTATTGGCCAAGATGGTCAGGGATGCAACCTCACACTCTGGGTGTCCTAAACCTGACTGCCAGACACTGGGAGTGGTTTCATGAGGTGGTGGGAACTGGTGTCCTGGGAGCAATGGAGAGATGCTCGGCAGGTGAGGACAGGCCACGGAGGGCCATGAGCGTGAAGACAAGTAAACTGTGTCTGATCTGTATATCAGGGCGGGCTGGCATGCGAGGGCTGATGAGCCAACAGAACTATCTAGGTGGGACCATTTTAGGGAGGTAAGTGGCCCAAGTTGGGATTGTCATGGCTGGAGTCATTCCCCTTCACTGAGGGAACCGTCAGCTGACCATTTAAGCCAGGCCTCTGCCTGCTTTGTGCTACTGATGCGGAGCCGGGGCTAGCCCATTTGGGCCCCTAAACTGAGACGATGCCAAGCGAATGGGTCCAAGGACTTGGCCAATGTGTCAGGGCCTGAAGATCTCCCCACTCCTGGCTGAGCAGTCGGCAGCCGGCCCAGGGTTAGCAGAGAGACAGCTTTCAGCACCATGGAAAGCAAATAGCCTTGAGCAGGCTGGCCTGCCTCCCTCCTCATCTCCTGGCTCAGCTTCATCATGCCTGGATGCAAGGAGGATGGGAGCCCTGGAAAAGGAACCCAGGAGGTCTTATTTCGAAGGCTTTGGGGGCCTGCAGGCAGGGTGGGGGTCGAGGATCCTCTTATTACTCTCCTGTTAGCTAGTTACCAGCGTGGCTGGGCAGCTCTTGTGGGACACTGGCTGTTTATCGGAGGCGCTGAACCGCCAGAGGTTTTCTAAGTCTGTGAGCACACAGTTTTCTGCGGGATGCTGTGAACACTGCAATATTGTTTCGTCGATTGTTTGACAAGAGGGCTGCGCCAAGCTGCAGAGGCGGAAAGGAGGGACTATCCGCTGAGGGATGCCTTGTGCTGTTAGGAGAATCGCCTGTTCTCTCTCTTTTAGTGAATAACTTTTAAGGCACCGAGTTCCAGAGGGTCTGATGCAGTGGATTGGAGCCCATGAAAGCTTATACCCGAAGAAATCTGTTAGTCTTTAAGGGACCACAGGACTCTCCTTGTTTTTCTAAGGCACCCTGTAATGTGCTGTTCCCTGGCCAAGGGACGGATGGGTGCAGGGAGGTATAGAATCAGTGATGTCTATTAAAAGGCTGTGAGGGACTCTGTGGCTGTGCCCAGCAGGTTATGGAGCAATGGGAGGACACTGAACAAAAGGAGATTGAGGCCGAATCTCCAGAGAAGCTTTGGGAAGTTTTTTTCCAGTGTGGGGCAGCTTGCCATGAGATTCCCAGATTCCCACGGCAGACAGGACCGCTGTGACCATCTCACCTGGCCCCTTATTGAAAAGACGTGGCCCCTGCTGTGGGCATCGCGATGGTACCCAAGCTCTCTGACATCTGTCCAGAAGGAAGAAGCTGTTCTGAAGGTCCTTGTCCATGTACGTGCTGCCTATTTTCCTCCCATTTCTGCTCAGGAGGTGTCTGGCTCTGGGGAGGATGAGGGCAGCTGGCATATGCAATGTGCCGCATCCAACCCCACCTGCATTTTGCCAGCCAGTGGGAATCCCTGGGCGAGCAGTACCATGAAGGGCAGAAGGGTGGGGCAGGTTCAGTGGCCAGGCTAAAGCTGTGGGGCTCAATGGAGCATGCAGAGACTGGGTGCAACTACATTGCAGAGAAATAAACAGAGTCCTGGGGCACTTATAAAGACTAACAGATTTATTTATTGCATGAGCTTTCATGGGAGAAAATCCCACTTCGTCAGACGCTTGAAGATGGGGAACTTACAGAATGGGAGGAAATTAAATGCAGGGGAGTGTATGACATGGGATCAGGTCAGGCTGTAACAGCAAATCAAAATAGGTGTTAGGATTCAAACACTGGGGAACAGCACATAGAGGAAGGTGAAGTCAAATCACCTGTTGTAATGAGAGAAAAATCTGTAGTTCCTGTTTAACCCTGAGGCAACTGAGTTGAATTTACATATAAATTTGAGTTCTGCAGTTTCTCTTTGAAGCTGGATTTGTGCCGTAGGACTCTGTCGGTTTCTCTGCAATAGACTAACTCGGCTACCCCTCTGGAACTTGACTAAACTGCAGAGAAGTTCCCTTAATGGCCCCCCAGGGAGCTCCTGTCGGCTCCTTCTCCCCCCTTGGTGGTATGTGAAGACCAACATCACTCCTGCAGGGGGGACACTGGCTGGTGGATGCTGGTTAGCTGTGCCGTAATTGTGACCTCTGTGCATTGGAAGGAGACCTGAGGCTTCATTTGTTAATGTCTCTATTGCGCTTTGTGAACGCCACGCAGGGTGACTGTCGGCTCCATTCCAACACCGCCGCGCCCCTGCGTGTCCTGCTGAGCGTGGCAAACCCTGTGACTCAGTTTCCTTCCCTCACCTTTCACTGGGGGGTCTCTTGTACTTCTTCCCCGGCAGAGCAGCGTGCTCGCTTGCCCCCAGAGCTAATTGCCCGAATTACCCCGCCCTGTAGCTGTTTCCACTGTCTAATTTGGACCTCAGCGAGACAAGTCCCATTTATCCGGGCCGGGGCGTGACGCGCTGCCTGGCAGCAGGCAGAAAAGAGACGTGTCTGGCAGCGGATGTGGAGCAGAAACTACAATTTCACCCGAGGTGGCTCGAGCCAGGTGGCTACGTCAGAATTGGCGACGCAAGAGTCACTTGGCCAATGGTGCAGGGACCCCTTCCCAGCTGGGATCTCGCTCTCTCCGCTCCCCCAAGAGGGTAGGAAAAGGCCGGTGCCGCGGTCTGCCGTGAGCCTCCCTAGCCACGTCATTGCTTGAGCTGCTCGTCCTGCTTCCATCATCATCCTCCTGCCCCATGTTGCCGTTCCTCGGCCCAGCCGGGGGCTGTGCCCAGGCGTCCCTGAACTAAGTGACGCCCTGCGATCCTCAGCCGTACTGTGCACTTGGCCCAATGCAACCCTCTGCAGGAGGCTGAACCCCTCTCTCTTGCTGGGTGATCTACTGCTCTAAGCCAGCGTTCTTCCAAATTCCTCCCTGCCCGGCAGGCTCTATAGCCGCCTGGTCTGATGGCCAGAGCAGCCAACGAGAAGTGTGCGCAGATAGCCCAGCCTCTGCCAATAACTCGCTGCGGGCCAAACCGTGGCCTCTGCCCATCTGACAATCTTCCACACCCCAAGTAGCACTCCCCGAAGGCGCAGGTCCATGCGGCGGGAGCTGGTTGCCCAATTAATTTCTAACCCTCCATGAACCCACGGGCGGGGATCTCAGCGCTAACCAGTACTAAAGACAGGCAGGTGCGGATAAAAAGTCCTCTCCAGACACGTGTAGGCCTTTAGCAGGTCCACGGTTGCCAGCGCTGTCTATACAGTCACCCTCAGTCTGTGCACTCGGTCCAGTCCCCAGAGCCCTGGTATGATGTGCTCCCGTCAGCCTTTGCTGCTGGGGGTTGTCCTGAGCGGCCCGTGTGCCCGTCACCCTCAGCCCCAGGCAGAGCGAGTGGCCGTAGCTCACAGGAGGAGGCGCCGGTGGAGTGCAGCAGACGGGACTTGTCGGGATGGAAGGGATGCGATCTCTTGGGCAGGCAGCCTGGGCAGAGTTCCCCTTGCTGCTGAGATCTGCGTCCCCACAGCCTGCGTGAACCCAGGACTCTGCACTGCCTCAACGATGAAGGATCCGTGCACCCTTCGTCCCCAGGCCATCTCGACGTCGCACCAGCAGCTCCAGCGCCCGCTTCGCCCGCCTGATGTTGCATCCCCTCAAGGCAGAAAGCGGAGGGTTTCTAGGTGAGGTTCTTGCCATTCACCCACAACATCAAAAAGAAATAATTATCATCATTAACCAAACCCAGGCCCGGCTGTGCAGTCCTGGAAGGAGAAGCAGTCCCTGCCACAAAGCCCTGACGGACAGTCTCAATGCACGACTGACAAAGGGTGGGAGGGGAAACTGAGGCACACAGCACCTAAGGGTCTGCCCAAGGTGCCGTCCCCCCTCCACAGCAGTAAGCCATTATCTCTGAGTGACCCAGCCTTCAGCCGGAGATGTGACAGACCTTCTGTCACCGCGTTATACCAGCCCCCCTTGCAGCCACGGGGACGATACAGATAGGCAAGCCGGCTCCAGACCTCCCACAAGACTTGACATTTGGTTCCTGACAGACGTCAGTTCATTCCAGTGCCAAAGCCAAGCTCCAGGAACGCTGAGGCCCGGCCTGTAGCCGTGCCAGGACAGCCAGCTTCTCTCTCCTACGGCAACATGTGAACCCACGTCTGTGGGGCAGCATCTTGCCGATAGGTAGCAGTCCCGACTGCGGGAGAGCTGGCTGAGCTGTAGCCCAAGATCTTTGAGCTGGTTGCTGTTGCTAGGGAAAGCCCCTGTTTTTTCTCATACCCACATTGCAAATGTCTGGGTCACGTGGAGTATTTCTCCAGGAGAGCTTGGAGTTGCCTGGACGAGAGAGCAACGTAGCCATTGTGTAAAAGGAAACAGATTTCCCTCTCTGCCTTTGACTTTGTTTTTCGCTAGGACGGGGGCTGGGCGGAGAGAGAAGGGGCAGGGAGACGAGATCTGAAGACTGCAGAGCATGGGTGGAAGATTCAAGCAGAGCTGGTCAAAAAAAATTGAACACAACAGTTTTCCATCAAAAAAATATGCACTTTGGTCAAAATCCAATATTTGTGGGAATGGCATGATTTCAGCCACTTGTTCGAGGGTTGCTTTGACTTTTATATTACATTAAGATATCAATTTTAATGTCACATTAGATTATTGCCCCTTTTGGGCCCAAGTGGCTGGCCTAATTTCAGGCTATTCCCAGAGGAATGGTCCACTTGGAAGCAGAAATTGGCACAAGTTAGAGACTATTTTGCCACATTTTTATGTATTTATAAAGTATCCACAAAGTCCTGCGTCTGAATGCAGAGGGAGCCAAGAACAAAGGAGCGGGATTTTGGCTTACAGATCCAAGCCTCGTTACCCAGCAGACCCACAAATTCTCCCTCGAGCTTTCAGGATCGCACTCTGCTCACAGGCACCTACGTGGCTTCCTTGGTTTTCTCTGTCTCTCTCTGCTCCCATTTCGTGTGTTGTGTGTTCTCACACACACACAATACCGACTTGAACTCTCGCTCCACATAATGCTAATTTCTGGAGAGACTATTAGAACGGAACAGCCATATTGGGTCAGACCAATGGTCTGTCTAGCCCAGCCAGGGCCCTGTCTTCCAACAGTGGCCAATGCCAGGTGCTCTCGGGGGAAGGAACAGAACAGGTAACCATCAAGTGAGACATCCCATCAGCCATTCCCAGATTCTTCTTAGGCTTTGCTGTTAAATGTGGTCCCTTAACTGTCTTCCAACTCTCTTAAATATTCTTGCAATGGTCATGCATCAGTTTGAACAAGGTTTTATCTCACCTTACAGCCAGGTTTCGCCCAGTTTATAACAATATTTATGCAAGACAAACAAGGAGTCTGGTGGCACTTTTAAAGACTAACAGATTTATTTATCGCAGGAGCTTTCATGGGAGAAAATCCCACTTCGTCAGATGCTTTAAGATGGGGAACTTACAGAATGGGAGGAAAATAAATGCAGGGAAGTGTAAGTCAAAGGATCAGGTCAGACTAACATCAAATCAAAGCAGTTAAGATTCAAACAGTGGAGAACAGCAATTAGAAGAAGGTGAGGTAAAATCACCTGTTGTAAGAAGAAAAGAACCTGAAATCAAACAAGACGTCTGGTGGCACTTTTAAAGACTAACAAATTTATAAATAAATAGTCTTTAAAAGTGCCCCAGGACTCCTTGTTTGTTTTGCTGAACTAGACTGACATGGCTCCCCACCCCGGAATCCAAAATCCCTGTTTAACCCTAAGGCAATGGTGTCAAATCTGCATATGAATTCCAATTCTGCAGTTTCTCTCTGAAGCTTTGATTTATAATCCATTTGCCTGAATATGGCTATTAACCAATTGTCAATGGAGTGAGCAGGGAAATTGACGTGCTCCCCTATTGATTTTTGAATGTTGTGATTTCTGATGTCAGATGTGTCCATTTATTCTTTTGTGCAGAGACAGTCCTGTTTCGCCAATCTCCAGGCTTGCAAACATCTGCACTGTTCTCCCACCGAGGAGGCCTGAGAAAGGGGACAGAGCCCAGCGGTTGCCCCTGACCAGGGAGTGGTGATGGGGTTCTGTCCTTGGGCATGCTCACACAAATCCAGGAAAACAGCTGGGTGGATTCTGAGTTATTACAGAGAATTGTTTCTTGGGTAACTGGCTGGTGAGACTTGCCCACGTGCTCAGGGTTTAACTGATCACCATATTTGGGGTCAGGAAGGAATTTTCCCCCAGGGCTGATTGGCCTGGGCTCTGGGGTTTTTCTCCTTCCTCTGTAGCAAGGGGCATGGCTCACCTACCGGTGAATTCTCTGTATCTTAAAGTCCTTAAATCCTGATTTAAGGACTTTAATAACTCAGTCATAGGTTGGTGGCCTATTGCTGGAGTGGGTGGGTGAGGTTTTGAGGCCTGCATTGTGCAGGAGGTCAGACTAGATGATCGTACTGATCCCTTCTGACCCGATAGTCTGAGTTTCAGTGTCTGGGTGGCACTGATGACCTGTGATACAGGAGATCAGACTAGATGATCTGGGGGAATCCTGCTGTAGGCCTTTCTCCGCCTATGACCCTGGTCTGTGCCGTCACTGGAGAAGCACTTGGTGGGTCTGTGAAATGGGGTGAACACATGATGCTGGCTCCTCCACCTCACCTCCCGCTGGACAGATGCAAGGGGGGAGGAGACAAAGAGCAAAGGGTGACAACAGCATCAGAGCCAGCCGCAAGCCTCGGCAAAGCGCGTCAAGCCCTGAGAAATCACGGGATGGGCGTAAAAGTCATGAGAGTTTTTGCAACAATAGATTTGGAGGCCTGGCTCTTCACCTGGTTTCTGAGCCTTTAGGAGTCACGTTCTTGAGCTCTTTCCTGCAGCCACGAGGACAGACAGCTACTTTTTTTAAGAATGAGAACTGAGAGTCACATCATCCCATGACTCCAGCAGCTGGGGCTTTAAGTAAAACACCACCTTGTACATGGCAAGTGTCGCAATCACAGGAGTGGGCCACGCTGCAGGGTCACTGACCTCCCACAGAAAGGGCCAAACCCCCAGCGCACTGGGGAGGCAAAAAATATATATATGGATTTTCTCCACATTACTCTCCCATGGGAGAAATTGGGATTATTGGACCTAGGGGGTGAGCAGAGAGGCAGGCCTGGGTGTGGGGGATGGGTTGCAAGATGGGTCTGGAGGATAGACAGACAGGTGGGAATATAGGAATGGGTAGTGGATAGATCTGAAGAGGGGAGGCAAAGGGAGGAAAAGTGGGTCTGGGGAATGGGCAGAGGGGTTGGAGAGGCCAGATATTTCCTTCCCCTCTTCTCTAGGTGCCTCCCCCACCTTGTCAGACGTCAGTGCCCCAAACCAAGGGACATAGTGTCATCTACTGGTGAGTGCACCGAAGAGCCGGTGCCTCTTCCCAGATCGCCATCACTGACTCACCTGGAGCAAGTCACTTCCCCCACTCTTTGCCTCAGTTTTCCCATCTGTACACTGGGGGAAAATCTCTCTTGGGACACTTACTTGGCAGATCACTCTAGTGACTGGTAGAACTAAACCCCCCCACTAGGACTAACCTCAGGGTCCACAAATCATCCCAGTGAGAGGCTGTCTGAACCAGGAAGGGTGTTCCCTCTTCTCGCCCCCTTGCCTGCTCACCTGACAACTCCTGCTGCAAAGCCCATTGTCCAAGACACACAGTTCCCTCCATGTCTATCTCCCGGCCTCTGCTGTGTTTGCTCAGCTCAGACCACACAGCAGGAGTGAGCAGCTGAGAAAAGCCACTTGTCCTCTCCGTCCAAGGCCCCATGCATGCCACCCAGCTACAGACAACGCCACCTACCCATGCCAGGCACACAGCACAACGTGGTTTTCTCCGGGCGTGATCCACTTCCCAGATTAGTAATTCCTCAACGGGTCAGTGGGGATGAAAACTGATGGCTATTTCATTTGGGGAGGATTTCTAAGCAGCACCTGCAAACGAGAGAACGTGTGCACAAAACTGCAGGTCCAGCTGCTGTCCGGACTCATCGCGAGTGCAGAAAGGAGATAGCCGAGGTGGGGGTGAGAAGCATGAGGGTGTCATAGATACGTACAGACAGGGCCCTACTGATCGCCAGAGAAATCCCCACAATCATTCCTAGAGATGCTCTTTAGAAAAAACATCAGATCTTGCTTTAAAGATTGTCAGTGATGGAGAATCCACCATGACCCTTGGTAAATTGTTCCCATAGTTAATTATGCTCCCTGTTAAAAATCTACCCCTCATTTCCAGTCTGAATTTCTCTGGCTTCAGCTTCCAGCCATTAGACCAAGCCCTGGTTGGGATGGTTTAGTTGGGGTTGGTCCTGCTTTGATCAGTGGTTTGGACTAGATACCTCCGGAGGTCCTCTCCAACCCTCATCTTCTATGATTCATCTATGCTAGATCTTTCTCAGCTAGATTGAAGAGCCCATTATTAAATTTTTGTTCATCCTTTAGGTATTGTAACAGTAACGGGTACCTCCCGGCGTTGGTGCTGGGGATTGTTCAAGTGGTTGCCCTGTCCAGTGGTCAGCACTCCATCTCTTTCACAAATCTCTCTCACTCTAGTCCTGGACAGGACCTGAGCCCTCCAGTCACGTCCCTTCAATCCCCACTTCCAGGGCAGAGTCCAGTTCTTGCCCTCCCACTTGTATCAGCAGCAGCCACTGTCCGTTCACCCATAGCTTTTCCACCTACTAACAGCCTGGGGAAAGGAGATGGGACCTGGGCCCACCCAATTCTCTGGGCCCCAGCCCAGGGACTCTACATGCTCCATGCAAGCACCACCTCAACCCCCTTAATCTTGTTCAGTTTACATCTCAGCAGGTGCCCTGGGCCATATCCACCACACCAGGTTCCTGTTGCTTCTGTTTCCAGGCTGAGCTCTTCACCAAACCCTGGCAGTGCAGGGAGCTGTCCGGGGGTCTGTCTCCTACCCCCAGCTCAGAGCTCACCCTTTACCCTCTCCAGTCACAGGAGAACTGAGCCAAGCAATGCCAGCAGCCCAGCCTTTATACTGGCTCCTGGGCTCTGATTGGCCCTGCAGCCATCTGCTCCTATTGGCTACTCCCTTTTGCTGGGCTTTTAACCCCTTCTAAACCAAAGCAGGGCAACTGCCCTGCTACAGGTACCTATAAACTGTAATGAAGTCACCCTGTAACTTTTTCTTCATTTCTTAGGGTTGGTTGTCCAAGCCTTTCGTCACTCTCGTGACTCTTCTCTGAACTCTCTTCAATTTATCACCATCCTTCTTGAATGGTGGGCACCAGAGCTGGGCACAAATTTCCAGCACCCGTTGTATCCGCGCAAAGCACAGAGGTAAAAAAAAAAGCTCTTTGTTCCTACTTGAGATTTCCCTGTTCATGCATCCCGAGACTGTATTCACCCTTTTGGCCACAGTGTCGCACGGGGAGCTCGTGTTCAGCTGACTGACTGCCATGAGCCTCAAATCTTTTTCAGAGACCGTTTCCTAGGCTAGAGTCTCCTGTTCTGTAAGCGTGGCCTGCATTCCTTGTTCTTAGATGTATATATTGGTAGTTAGCCGTATTATGATGAGCACCCAGTTCACTTCTGCCCCCACTGCCCAGTTTTTGTGGTGTCTGCAAACTTCATCAGTGATGATTTTACGGTTTCTTCCGGGTGCCTGATAAAAATGTTAATTAGCTCCAGGCCAAGAACTGAGCCCTACGTAACCCTTCTGGAAACGCACCCGCTTGATGATGATTTCCCATTTACAGTTACATTTTGAGAGCTATGATTGGACCACCCCCTGCTGGTGAGAGACAAACCCAGGTCAGCTCAAAAGCTTTTCTCTCTCACCAACAGAAGCTGGTCCAATAAAAGATACTACTCCCCCACCTTGTTGCTGGGAGCAATAGAGCTCTAACAAGACTGCATGCATTTTTAGAGGTGTCAGTTAGCCAACTTTTCATCCATTTAATATGTGCCTTGTTAATTTTATGTTAATGTTAATTTTATACCTTTCCAGTTTTGTAATCAAAATGTCATGCTGCATGAAGTCAAAGAATATTACATCAACATTATTACCTTATGAACCAAACTTGTAATCTCATCAAAAGAAGATGCCAAATTAGTCTGACAGGATCTATTTTCCATAAACCCTTGTTGATTGGCATTAATTATATTACTCCCTTTTAATTCTTTAATAATCAAGTCCTGTGTCAGCTGCTCCATTTTCTTGCCCAGGTTAAGTGTCAGATTGACAGGTCTATCCTTACCCAGGCCATCCCACTGACCCTGTTTAAATATTGGTACAACTTTACCTTTCTTCCAGTCTTCTGGAACTTTTCCACTGCTCCCAGAGTTATTGCAGATCAACACTAATGATCCAGAAAGCTCCAGAGCCAACTCTTGTAAAACACTTTGGATGTAAGTTATCCAGGCCTCCTGATTTAAAAATATCTAACTTTACTAGCTGCTGTTTAACCTCCTCTTGAGACACTAGCGGAAAGAGAGTCATCGTCATATGCTGAGACTACATCATCTGTCTTTTTCTCCAAATACAGAACAGAAATATTGATTGACCAGTTCTGCCTTTTCTGCATTATTATTGATAATTCTACCCAGGGCTTTTGGGAGGGGGGGGGAGGTGTCAGTACTTGGCCAGGGACCTGGGGCCACCGGCCCCAGTGGCAGCAGGAGCTGGGGCCTCATCACTGTGAAAAAAAGGTGCCAGTACTCAGTACCCCTGATTACCATCACAAAAAAGGTGCTGGTATTCAGTACCCCTGGGTACCATCACAAAAAAAGCCCTAAGAACATAAGAAAGGCCATACTGGGTCAGACCAGAGGTCCATCCAGCCCAGTATCTGTCTACCGACAGTGGCCAGTGCCAGGTGCCCCAGAGGGAGTGAACCTAACAGGCAATGATCAAGAGATCACTCTCCTGCCATCCGTCTCCATCCTCTGATAAACAGAGGCTAGGGACACCATTCTTAACCCCTTTCTGGCTAATAGCCATTTATGGACTTAGCCACCATGAACTTACCCAGTTCCCTTTTAAATATTGTTATAGTCCCAGCCTTCACAACCTCCTCAGGTAAGGAGTTCCACAAGTTGACTGTGTGTTGTGTGAAGAAGAACTTCCTTTTATTTGTTTTGAACCTGCTACCTATCAGTTTCATTTGGTGACCCCTGGTTCTTGTATTATGGGAGTAAGTAAACAACTTTTCCTTGTCCACTTTTTCCACATCAGTCATAATTTTATATACTTCTATCATGTCCCCCCTCAGTCTCCTCTTTTCCAAGCTGAAGAGCTGATTCTACCATTTCCATCCGTTAATGGATCAATACCACTGTCAGGATTCATTTTGTTCCTAATATACTTAAAAGCTCCTTCTTATTGTCCTTAACTATGGTGGCCATAGATGTCACCTTGTGTCCCTTGGCTTCCCTTATCAGTTTTCTACAGTTCCTAGCTTCTGATTTATATTCACCACTATTAACTTTCCCTTTTTTCCATCAGTTCTATGAATATATATTTATTTGTTTGTTGATTATTGCTGCCTTCAATTCCTCTGTAAAGTAGGTTGGGTTTTTAACCAATATGTCCTCCTTTCTTGATTGTGCCTTTTTGACCCTCTAGTGAAGTGCTCTTGAACAATTCCCACTTATCATTTATATTTGTCTAAGACAAAGTAAATTCTTCCTCCTAGCTGATTTCTAAAGAACTGCCTCCGGTAAAATCTGGTAAAGGACCATGTGAGTTATTACTTCTGAACTCCATGGCAAGCAGGTTGCCATCTTGAACACACATCACTTTGTCTTTCTAATGTACGACTAGCTCTGTGTGGAGGGGTGGGGCATTGGGGCACTGTTTAGTGGCTGCAGCCCATCGTGGGGCAGCTAAGGGACCTACGCTTTGTGCCCGCTCATCTGCTTGTGCCAGAGGCCCTGGAGAAGGCTGTGGGAGCTGAGGGTCTAGCTCTTCGTCTGTCTGTCCTTAGGCCTGAGTCTGGCCAGGAGCCTGCTCTGGTGTCTTTGTGCTCCTGCAGCTGTTCCCACAGACTGAGCTGTTTGTGCCTGGGTGGGCAGCACTTCCTCCATGGCGGGACCTCTGCGTACACCCCTTTCCCCAAGGGCTGGTGAGCCCATGGCTGTGATGCATTGGGTCTCTTTTTTTGCCCCGGCTTTCCCAGCATGGCTGTTTGAGGGGAATTCAGAGCTCAGGTGCTGTTGCTCAGAGAGCTGAAGTGCATTCCTCTGGGGATGGTCCATCTGCGAATCATCCTTGGTCACTTCCAGCGTCTGCACCTGGAGGAGGCAGGATGGGTGGCTTCGTTTCACTCTAGTGGCTGGTCCTATAACTGGACCAGAACCCACTGCAGTTGCCAGACAGGGTGAAGCTAGTCCACCACCTCTACCGGGAAAGCCCTGGGAGTCCAAGGCTGAACCCTGCTGACAGCCTTTCATGGGCTGGCTGGCCGCTTTAAGGGGAGACACGACCCTGCCTGCCGTGATGGGTCCCTCTGTGGAGAATGAGTCCTTCTTGGCTCACCTCCTTGAGAGAGGAGCAACCAGGGGCCTGGGCAGGAGGTGACGTGTTCAGATGGCCGAGAGATCTTGGGGCAAGGGGGAAATCTACAAACAGCTGCATGGTCTGCCAGAGAGCCCGAGGAATCACAGCGAGCAGGTGGGATTTCTGTGGGAGACCCTGGTGTAAGTCCTGGTGATTCAACAATTGAACAGGAGTGCCCAGTGCGATGCCGTGACCAGAAGGTCTAGGTACCTACATCTGGGGAACAAATATTTAATGATGGGTTCTTCCAGCTAGCAGAGAAAGATCCAGACAGTGGGTACCGTGGCTGTCCAGCACCCAGGCACCAAACCAAATTTGCAAACCCACTGGTGCCTCATGGCCTCACACACTGCTCCCCCCCCACCCCCCGCACCTTGCAGCCTCCTGGGGGTCCCAGCCACATGCCCCAGCTACCCCAGGGAGGGGAAATCTGTAGGGACCAGGCCCCTGGGCGCCACTGTCAGGCTGCAGGGGAGCGCTGGACCGGCCCCACACCAGATCCAGATTAAGAGACCCCCAGGGTGCCCAGTTTCTGGGCCCCACACCCTTATTGCACAGGCCACCCTGGCAGCAAGGTGGCCCCCAGCGCTGGAGGGGGCCCAGCCAGCTCTGGGGAGGCTGGGGCCCTGGGGCCAGAGGCTGCCATCTGCAGCACTCCCGCCCCATCCCCAGGCCAGCTGATCCGCCAAAGGCCCTGGAGAGCAGCAGCCATGCACCAGCCTGCCCCACCTCCAAGCCTGTATGCCCTGTGACGAGGCAGGGGAGGTTTCGATGAGGCAGAGAGGTTTCGATGAGGCAGGGGAAGTTTTCCTGGAGACCCAGAGCAAGTGGCCGCAGGATGGGAAATACCCGGGATCAAACACAGCTGAAAGGCAGAGATGGTGCAGCACAGCCAAGGCCTGCGCTCATTCATTTTACAGCTGGCCCTTTTCATGAATTGTTCATGCATCTTGTGCCAGCCAGCGTGCTGTCCCAGGACAGTGATGGGCTGAGAAATATTATTGTAGGCAGAGCCAATAGACTCACCTGGACATTAGGTTGCCTGACACATTCCATTATAAGACCCTGTTTCCAGTGCTTAATAACTTCGCCAAACTTTAACCTTTCAGGCTGAAATTTCCCACCCATGGTGTCTACCTCAGGCAGAATTGGTTTTTTTTCCTTCTTCTTCTTTTGAACATTTTAGCTGAAACTGTTCAGCTGTTTCCAAGGCTGAGAACAGACAAAAATATGCTTTTTTTTTTGCCCATGATTAAAAAAAAAAATCTTATGACCGGAGGACTAGGGCCACCATGCTCTGGAGCAGGGACTTGAAATTTGACAGGGTGTACTGATATCCAGACTGCATGGGGGAGGAAGCTGCCTGATTCAGGCAGAGGAGGAACAAGAGCTGGACTAGGGAGGGAGGTGGGGGGGGCAGCAAAAGGGGCAGACTAGGAAGAGGCGTGTCGGGAAGGGACGGGGCTGGAAGCTGGTGTGGGAGACTGGGAATGGCTGGGCCTGGGAGCCATGGGAGCCAGGTGGGGGAAGACTGATATCAGATCAGGGGCTGAGGTACAGAGAACGTGGGGCGGGCGCAGTACGAAACCCTTAACTCTGGCCTTTTCTCACTTTGCAGCTTTAATAATGGTGTTTTAATGTGGATTTTTTTCAGCTGCTTTTATATTCATGTTAGGATAGCTGCCGCTTGGGGGTCCTGGCCCGACTGCGCCAGGTGCTGTACAAAAGACTGCAAAATATAACGCCTGCCCCCAGAGCATTTATAACCCAAGGCCCCAAATCCTGCAATTAGCTCCATGGAGGGAAACCCTTCGAGTGACAGCACCCATCACAAGGACTAGCCCGCGTGGATCCACCGCAGCTGAGAAGCAGGGCGAGGCTGTGCTATTGATAGCACCTGGTGAAGTTATCTCTTGCCACATGTTCGTTTGCCGTCCACGAGGATAGGCTGCAGACGGGAAGCAAGATACGGCGCACACTGGCCCAGTCTGGACGAGCACAGACGAGACAGACAACATTGGAGCAAAAGGACAAGCGAACATCCCAAAATAATCTTCCACCAACTCCACGTACCGCAACTCTCTTGCTGTGTCAGCGGTGCCCCCCTTCCATCCTGTCCCCCCTGCAGACCAGGACACCGTCATGGAGAAAGTGCCCCGGGGTTTCAGCGTGCTCCCCTACCCCAAAGGCCAGGACCTGAGGCTGAGCATCCTCTGGGGACTCGGCCGTATGGCACCTCTACCCCGGAGGGATGCCTGACTGGCTGTGACCTAATCCAAATGCCTCAGACGGAGACCAGCCATGGGGGGACGGGATGAAGAGCGGGGTAAAGGCCTGGGCTCCTATGGGAAGCCAATCTCAGCTGGAGCATGAACGTCTGTGCCTTGTTTGCAGAGACGATCAGTATTCGGAACAGATGTGTACAGCGAGGCTGTGGTCGCAGAGAGAGCACATCTTATTGGCGGCTGGTGCGCTGGAAAGGCCTGGCTGCGGGGCAACTCAGAGCTAAAAGTTCCATTAAATCAGAGCCAGACAGAAGCTGGGAGATAAGGGGCAGGAACAACAGTAAGACCGGCGTGAAATGACAGTAATAATCTCCGTGCCGGGAGCAACACTAAAACCGCAGCTTGGCAGAAGCCAACCGGCCTTTGCTGATTTCCTCTGTCTTTATTAAAACGCTCCAGATCCAGATTCGCTTGCTGTGCTCAATATCGGTTGTGTCGCGGCCTCCAAAATGAGACAGGCATCATGTGTGTCTCTGCTGCCCCAGAACATACTGGTCCCCTGCTTAACGCACCAGCTTTTGACAGCAGCGGAGTTCGCGTCATTGTAACTAATGACATCTGTGAGCTGCAAGGTTCGGATGCGGTCCCCAGCTTCCCCAACGGCCAAAGGCGAAGCGCTGGGATGGGTCACCGAGGGAGGGCGAATCTCCATCCTTAGAGGTTTTTAAGGCCCGGCTCGACAAAGCCCTGGCTGGGGTGATTTAGTTGGGGTGGGTCCTGCTGCGATCAGGGGGTTGCACTAGACCCCTCCTGGGGTCTCTACAACCCTCATCTTCCCAGAGTGCCTGCACACTCCTAGCTGGAGGCACCAGACCTGTGGGCTACAGGGCTGCTCTTGCCTGGCTTTTTTTACATTTATAGAGCTGGCTCTGTTCCGCAGATCGCAGGTTTCCCATCTATCAGGAAATGCGTTGAGGGAAAGAGGTGCTGGAGGTTTTACGATGATGCGGTTTCTCGTTAAAGCTCTCGTATATGGGCTGCATTTCCATACCTTGCACCCTTTTCGCTGTACATTTCTACATCAAAGCCGCTATAAAACCCAGCCTGCCCTTTGGAAGAGAGGAAGTAAAAGCTGGATTGGTTATAGGATGTTTTTAGTGCCTGCCTGCGTATTGTTGTGGCCTTGAGTCCGCTTAGTAAAGGGAGAGCGTGAAAAGGGAGAGGACTGCTAGAGAGACACGGGCAAAGGCTAATACCTGGGAATCCGTGGGTTCTAAGCCTGGATCTGTCACTTCTGGGGGCGCTTGGACACAGTAAACCCCACGCCCTTTCCTCGCCTGCTCCCTGCTTGGCCCCCCCAGGGCTGGGTATAGTCATTCCCACGCTCTGCAGACCCTCTCTTCTGAACCGTCTGCCCCTGCTCCTGGGAAAGGGGCGAGTTGCTCCCCGACGGTGGCCTGGGCTCTAGTCTCAGCTGACACTGGCTTTCTCAGTGGCCTTGGGTCAGTTTCTTCCCATCTCGACTGCCCCAGCGGTCAGGCCCACAGTGGAGAGCATGTGTGGGCCCCAGGGCAGGACAGCCTGTCCCACCCCTTCTGCCCGCAGTCCACTCCCCTCTCCCCAGCCCCACCCTGTGCCACCCCAGGCTCCAGGAGGCACTTCAGAGAAGGTGAGAGTGACCCGTGTTACGTCTCCTGCGGGAGGCCCCAGACCTGCAGCCAGCTCTTGTAAATGAAGCGCTCTCAAAGGGCTGGCAATAAAGGGTCTCCGCCAAACCTCCTCCAGTTCCTGCTCCTTGGACTCCCAATGTCAGCACTGCCCCACGGGATCTCCCCATGGCCTGGCTGCAGGAAGGGGAAATGAACCCAGCCGCATTAGGGTCAGTCACAAGCTGATGCGGCCACATTAGCAGCCTGAGATGAAGCATTTTGACCATGTCCTTCAAAGAACCCTAGAAGATGAGGATTGGATGGGCCCCAGGAGGTGTCTAGTCCAACCCGCTGCTGAAAGCAGGACCCACCCCAACTAAACCAGCCCAGCCAGGGCTTTGTCAGGCGGTGCCTTAAAACCTTTAGGTTTGGAGATCCCACCACTGGCCGAGGTAACCCATCCCAGTGCTTCACCACCCTCCTAGGGAAAAAGATTTCCTAATATCCAACCTCGACTTCCCCCAGTGCAACTGGAGACCATTGCTCCGTATTCTGTCCTCTGCCACCACTGAGAACAGCCCAGGGACCCCCTTTCAGGTAGCTGAAGTCTGCTACCCAATCCCCCCTCGCTCTTCTCTTCTGCAGACTGAACACACCGTTCCCGCAGCCTCTCCTCGTACCTCATGTGCTCCAGCCCCCTAATCATTTTTGTTGCCCTCCGCTGGACTCTTTCTAATTTGTCCACATCCTTTCTGTAGTGGGGAGCCCAAAACTGGACACAGTATTCCAGATGCGGCCTGACCAGTGTCGAATAGAGGGGAATTATCACATCCCTCGATCTGCTGGCAATACTCCTACTGATGCAGCCTAATATGCCATTGGCCTTTTTGGCAATAAGGGCACCCTGCTGACTCCGATCCAGCTCCCTGTCCCCTGGAACCCCCAGGCAGGGCCGTCCTTTGCGGGGGGGTGAGTGGGGCGATCACCCTGAGCCCTGCGGTTTCAAGGGCCCCACTGCCCCCCCACTGCGCCCTGCAGGCAGCCCGCTCACTCCCCCGCCCCGCTGCCTTCGGCAAGGGAGGACAGAGCCCGGTCTCCACCCCAGCCCCACAGGAGCAGAGCGGGAGAGCTGAGCCGAGCCAGGCCACCCCACCCGCCCCGTCGGCTGCTGTCCGCGGCTGTGCAGGGGGCTGGGGCTGGCCCGGCTCCTGCTGCCATCAGCGGGCAGCCTCGTGGCCCCAGCCAGGGCCAGCTCCCAGTCCCCGGGGCCAACCAGGGTCTCTGGGGGGCAGAGCAGGCCAGCCTGCCATTCTCCCCTCCAGCATGGGGGGGGCAGGGGCCCCACCTAGGCCAATTGGCCCTGGACCCCACTCCCCCCATGGGACGTCCCTGTCCCCAGGTCCTTTTCTGCAGAAC